>VZZY01025658.1:74636-152942 GCA_013400335.1 Eurystomus gularis | reverse complement strand
CGGGCGGCGCCTCCGCCACGGGTGCGCCTCGGGGGCCTGCGCCTGGCGGCCGCTTGTTGGCCGGGCTGGCAGCCTGGCGTGGAACGACCGGCCCTCAAGTCACTGCTGTGGCGTTACTGCGAGACTTGTGCTACCAGCAGAGCTTTACACTTAAATCTCGCTGTAATGTAATAGTTCTGTGCTTTAGAGGGAAATTCTTGAGCGCTGCTCTTCGCAGCTGTTTGTTGTTATAGGTGTGATGCGCAGGGCTACAGTTACAAGTGCCTTGAGTAGGGCCTTCCTTCCACAGAGGAGTTAAAGGTTGATGCGGCACTTCCCATCTAGTTGTGTTAACACCTGGTGATGTGAGCGTGTATTTGTGCTTACAGACTTCCAGTTGTTTCTCTGCAAAACATGAAACTTTTGTGTTATGGTGTGAGGTGCTTAATGGTTCTCATTAAGTCAGTCCCAGCAGTATGGAACAGGTCATGTTTCCTTGAACACCTAAAGCTGTTTGAGAAAAGCCTCCCTTTATCATCATGATCATCCCTCCTGTTTTCACTCGTGTGCTGCCACTTCTTCCAGTGTAGGCATTTGCAGTCGCTGCAGGAACCAGATTAAGAACTAATGCAGGATAAAACTAAACTTTGGGTTTTTTCTCCGAGTTAACTTTAATTCAGGACATGAACTGTATTTCTTTCACCAGAGAGATGCTTGTAGTCTTGCCCTGGCACTTGGGACATGATAGCACACAGTATTGGGAGTGAACAAATGGGGGAAGAGGGTACAGTACCTTCCTTTGGCAGCACTGCCGGTGTGTACTGGTTTGGAGAGCTATGGCACTCGTAATCTTGCCTTGCAAACACCAAGCCCTGCTGACTATAAAACCATAGGTGTAAATCTTTGTACTGACACCAAGCATGGTGCTGATGAGTGTTCTTCTGTGAGCAATTTTTCCCCCTCTGTGCTTTTATAGAAGAAGGTCTCAATACAGTTGAGAAGAACAGAAAAGTGGACTAAGCATACTTTTTCCTCAAGGATTTTGTTCAGCTGTATATTTGGAAAACATGGGAGATGCAGCATGTGAATGGAAAAGTTATCAGTGTCAAACTGAGGAAGCTTAAAAACCTTCGTGTTCCGTGAGACATTCTGTTAGGTTAGTAGCTTGCGTGTGATACTATGGTAAATATGTCTTGGAAGTCTCGGCATTTGCGATTCTATTTCTAAAGGTGGGGAAGGTTCATTGGACTGGTGGTCATGAGAAATCTTAGCAAAAAGCTGAAGTGTAGTGGCATTGTCAGATGATGCAAGAAGAGTATAAGAAAGTCCTATATCTTTCTGGCAGCTACTTGCTGGTCAAGCAGAGATTTCGAACTGGGAGTCTTATGTTCTTTTCTTCATAATTTTATGAGGGCCAGATTGCTAACTTTCAAAATGAGGATCTAAATGTTAGAACCTAATGGGAAGAAGTGACTGTTTAGGGGTACTAGGTACATACGGCTTTCTCAACTAGCATCAGTGATGGCAGCTTAGGCCTGCCAAAGGTATCATTGCTGATGTATCATAGATTTGATTACTTGATTGGCCTACTGGCTTTTGAATTTTGGTTGTTGCACCTTTACACAGGAGAAGGGAAACACGTTAATGTTTACTGTGTGTTGAATATATTTGTCTGTGTATGCATAAATCTATACTGCGTACACACCGCATAAAGCACTTGAGAATGTGTAAGTGAAGCTTTCTGTGGAATGCAAAGTACTCAAATACGAAAAAGAAGGCAGCTTACACATGAAAGTGCAATTCCTACTCAGTAGAAAAAAAATCAGAAAAGTAAGGATGAGGCAAAAAAAGATGCTTTTACAAGAAAGTCTGTAGTCTTGGAGTCCTGGAGAGAAGTAAGAGGCAAGAAGAGTTGTAGAAAAATGAATATATTGATGGGAAGAGAAGGGAGAAGCAAAGCCATTAGTACAAAGAAGTGTGGCAGTCACTGGCAATTTATCTGGAAAAGCCTGGAGCATGTGAGAGGAGAGCTTAGAGACAGGATAGTACATCATGGTGCCTTCCTGTAGGGTTTGATAGCACAGGAAAGCTTTACTCGTGTTTAAGGATGTGAAAAAAGGGTGTACCCCTACCTAGGACATGTCTGTTGTCATTAGCTGAGTTATTTTGCGATTTTTTTTGTTGTTTCAGTTTTGTAGGTTTTTTGTTTGTTTTTTTCACCCTAAAAAAAAGGTAAGGACAATACCCTTGAATCTAAATGACATGGATTTCAGGCTTTCTTTACAACTCCTGCCACAAAGACAGACTGGTATTTAACATAGCATGGACTCTTTACTGTTATTCCAGCATAAGCAGAAGAGGGTGAAATTGTTCACCTTAATTTTTAAATAGTTTTTATTACATTGTCTCCTGCTGGGATCTGAACTGATAATCTTTCTTCTTGGGAAGAGGAGAGGGGAACTTGTTGACTGCTAAGACTGTGCGGTAACTGACTTTGGCTATCTTGGAGATTGATGAAGCATTATCGGTGGCAGGGCAAGTAATCCTTTGATGATGGGGCTTCAGCATAGTAAAAACAACATTCTGTTGAAACACTAAGATAAATAACAGCCTTTTGTTTTGCTTTCCTGGGAAGTCCTGTGTTCAAATTACTTTGATTCTGCTAACAGTTAATCTATTCAGAGATTCAGATTCAGTGAAAGCAACAATCTCACTGTAAGTGCCTTAAAAGAGATTGAACAACCATCTAGCAATTAAAAATTGTGGGATATTGGGGGAAAAGTAACTTACTTTCTGACTGTGTGCAGTTAAGGGAGTGCACGGTTAGGAGGAAAGTAATCTGTATATGGGTTCAAAACTGATTCAGTGCTTCAGTGTAATACCACACTACGTAAGATGAAAGCCTGACATCTCAAAGGATATTATCAGGACATGAGGAAATGAGCACAGCCAGGAGAAAGACAGCAAATGTGAAGGTACCTCCTCAAGTTGTGCATCATTCAGCTTTTTATGTCCTTCTGGTCTGTCGAAAAGAGTGTTAAGTGAGTTTGGTAGAAAAAATGATATTTATGATCTATAAAGACACTTGTGGGAATAATAAAGAGTGCAGAGAAAAATTGCTTTTTCTTTCTGCAATGCAATTTTAAACTGGAATGTATTTCTCCACTGGAGTGTTTTGCTCTGAAGCAAATGGCTAATGGTTTTCTAATACTGCATCTGAAAAAAAGTTTCTTGCTTAAAATAGGGAGATTAGGACATATTTAAGGGGCCAAGGTACCCTTATTTTCTATGGGAATGTACTGGAATCTACCTATCATTGTGAACAGATTTTTAGTAATGTGTTTTTTGGACTCCTTAATTGAGCTTCTCACCTTAGAATGGTTCTGTTGTGTGTGTAGAAGTTGAAGAAGAAATTGTGTCCAACTAAAAAAATCTTCAGAATACAGGTTTTAGATATCATGTTCTTCTGTTGTGTGCAGTATCTCCAAGTCAGTTAGGTAGGAGCTGGAATGATATAAATAAACTTTATAATTTCCCAGATGTTTCTAGAAGGTCTTTAACTGCCATGCTACAGCAGTATCCAGACAGCTTATTGCATACATGCTTTTGTAAACAAGATCTTGTACTATTTCCTCAGGAAGGCAAGAACTAGTTTGGCTGAAGAAAGTGGGAGGACTGTGGGATTTGCATTCCTTTAAAACTGTGACAAGTCCTGAATTATTATAATAATGGATAGCATGGATTTATTTTTTTAATTTTTCTTTATTGAAAGCTTTGATTTGTACATGCTAAAAACAGCTTGTGTGGCCCTGTGATTTGTTGATGCTGCTTCCGGCTCACCTAGTGAGATGCTTCAGGATGCAGGGGAATGATGGCTTCATCTTAATTTTATAGATGCTTTTGCTGGAATTCAGGTTAGTGTAGTTTATTTGGGAGAGCAGTTACAAAGATGAATGCAACAAATACTGGAAGTTTTTCTTTTTATAGTGAGTTAGGGGTAGAAGTGATTTGAGTAAGCCCTTGTTTCAGATTAAGGTTAGGATAATTGCCCCATCTACTGGTATAAAAAGAAATTTGAGCATGGAATTGTGGGTTTTTTCTCATGTGCAAATCTAAAATGTGAGTATTTCTGATAAAAAGAAAAAAAAATCCTAAAGAACTAAATCTCATTAGCTTATTTATGAAGAAGTGATCGTTCCAACTCAGCATTTGAGACTGCATCTTGAGTACTTTGTCCAGTTTTGGGCTCCCCAGAAAGTTGCTGATACAGCCACGTAAACCTGTGAATCCAGAGGAGGGTCGCCAAGAAGCAGAAAAGGCTGGAGCGCATGAGGAAAGGGTGAGAGAGCTGGGTTTGCTCAACCGTAGGAGGAGAAGGCTCAACTAGGTGGCTGGAGAATAGAGAAGATGGAGCCAAACTCTTGGAAGTGTTTGGCAGTAGGATGAGAGGCAACAGATGTAATTTGGAAGAAAGGGAGATTTGTAATGAAAAAAAAAATTCTGTGAGGATAGTAAAATACTGGAAGAAGTTGCCCAGAGAGGTTGTGGAACCTCCATCCCTGGAGATGTTCAGGAGTAGGCATTCAGGATGTGGCTCTCAGCAACCTGCTATAATTAGACCTGCTTTGAGCTGGGGGTTAGACACAATGACCACTGAAGGTCTCTTCCAACCCTGGTTATTCCATGGCTACAGATGAACTCATAGGTTGTGAGAGAGTTTGCCTAAGTTTAGACATCAGCATTTAATCCTTGAACCCTTGTAAAAATGTGAGCCTTAGGGCTTGTAGCGTGTACTCTGAGCCTTGCATCAGACTTGAGGAAAGAAATTATTGCTTTCTGCCTCTTGCTTGGCTTTTTGATTGACTGTGTTTATTGTTGGTCACATAAAACTGAAGTGAGTAGAAAATTGGCTGACCTAGAAAAGACCGCAATCACCTTCAGATATTTTAATTGACAAAACTGCTTCTGAAAAAGCATATCTGTGCATGAAGATACTCTTTTAATAGCATATCTGTGCATGAAGATACTCTTTTAATACCAAATTCAATTATAAAGGACTATAAACCTTTGTGGAAGGAATAGCTACTCAACATTTCATGTGGCTAAATGAGCATTTGAGACCATCATATTAAATTAGTAGATGTAGTATCAATGTTGTAATTGCTGAGAATTTGTATATCTGTATTGATATGAAAAAAAACCACATAGCTGTTGATGTGACTCTCTTAAATTTAAATATGTGCTACTGAGAAGTCAGTTTGGTTAAAGTGTTAGAATCTTTCAGTTATATTAGGACTGACATTTCAAATTTAGCTGGTGATAAGCCTTAAATCCTATGATTATTATAAATGTGTGCAAGTTCATTTTTTTATTGTAACTACTTAAGTGATATGCCATGTTGTATTTTCCTGGTTTAATTGTGCAGCTGAAACATTGCTTTCCTAAATGACATGCTTTAAATTTGTTGGAAAAAAGCTTTACCTTAGTTATCTGTTGACTTCAGTTAGCCTAAGAGGAACATAAGACATTGGCCCAGCTTCAATGAATTTTCGGGGTTTCTTTGCCTTAATTAAGAAATCACTCCTAGAAAAATAAATTCTTTTAATTGAAAAGTATAGTCTTGAAGAATACTTAGTGTTGAGAAAGCAGGAGTTGAAAAGTTTAGGAAGTAACAGGGCTTAATGTCTGTAGAAGTGAGAGCAAATTCTAAAGTATGCTAAGAATGCTTTCAGAGCCTAGAGATCAATTTGTTAGTGAACTGCTACAGACTTGTGCTGTCTTTGGAAATCTTTAGTGTAAAACAGATTTTGTAAATAAACGGGCACTTAAGGAATTCTCTGTCAAAATGCTGTACACCTAAAACCTACTGAACATACTAGATGAAGTAATATATTAGGTTTAATTTAAGGTAAACTGTCAGGAAAAAAAAGTATATTCTTAGTAGGATTCAAATTATCAGCCATACCTAGCCAGGAAAGAAACCCAAACTAAATTGCATCATTCACTTGCTAAATGGAAAAAACAACCCGAACAATGCTTACATATTATGAAGCTTTATACTGTTTGTGTAGATGTGGCAAGTGCATCTTGACAAAAGGATGCCAAATTTGTTGGGAGTAACTAGTTGCAAATCAAAATATTTGATAATACCTGCCAACAAGAACAAATTTAATTAGGAACACACTTGAGTGTTAAAGTCTATTTTGTAAAACAAATTCCCCTCCAGTGATTTTTTTTTTTTTCTTTTAAAGTTTAAAATGTGATTGAAATCAGTTTGTTCTAATATTGATAGTAAATACTTGGTCTTTTTACCCATACAATAGTCTGAGATCTGAAGTCTAAGAATAGTGTAAGGAAAATGGCTGAAGGTGATAGTAAAATTACCACAGAATACTCTTAACAGTGTGGAGCTCTCACTTCCTACTGTTTCCCTTGATGCTTTTTTTTATAATAAAACATGACTGCTTTTGAGAGTGAAGGCACATCCTTGAGCGGAGATGCATCCCATATCTTTCCATTTTATTCCCTTTTGTCTTTTTATTTCCCTTGTTGTCTGCAGTGGTAGCTGCAAATGTTTCTGTGTTTAAGCATGGCTTTTGTTTTCTCACGAAATTGGAACTTAAGTGCAGTACTCTTCAGCTGAGAGTGTTTGGCTTCTTGTGCACTCCTTTGCATCCGCTGATTTCTACCATGCTGAGTTTGTTTAGGGTAACAACTTATCCAAGTTGTCTGTTGACACAGGGATACCAAATATACTGAAACCCCTTTTTCCTATTGGTTTTGAGAAATAAGTTTTAAATGAAGAGAAGGTCAAGTTCAGAATAATGCCAGTCTCATACCTGGCCTTTTTTGGGTCCTGGCAGTGAAAGCATAATTAACACTAAAATCTCTATCTGTTTGCTGGTTTCATTTTTCCTTCTTGGGAAATCCATGACGGGGTGAGGTGTGGTGGGCCCTCTCTGAAGATTCTACTGTTCAAGTTTAGAAAATGAGAAATGGTGAAGGATACTGGTAAAAGCAAGTTTACTGCTAACTGTTCTTTATGAATTGCAATTTTTTTAATGCTCTGATAAAGGAGTTATCTTCCCATCTAGTGGGATAGTGGAGGTTGTAGTCAATAAAGCACGCAACTGGATACATTTTAGTGTGAACTTATGCTCAGTGTGGTACCTTAATGAGAACTATTTTTGTGTAGACTACACTATACTGTCCCTAAAGCCAGATAACCTGTAATCACACTAAGGTGACTGCAAAAGGGTTATTACGTGGGAAGTTTTCCATATATGTCATTAAAGAATTTTCATAACTTGGGATAGGCAGAAGTACCTTTTTCTGTTTGTGAAGCTGGAGTCTCGTTCTGATGGTAACTGACCTTAAGGCACTGCAAGATCAGATGCTGTCTGGAGGCCAGGGTGGTCTTTAAAGTGTAACTTCATGCAATAGTTGGGCAGGAACGTCAGGTTGGGTGTGCTGGTGCTGCACATGCTTATATCCACCATCTTCTCCTCTGCCTGTACTAGACATGCTATCACCCTACTTATAGTGTTTCTAATTTGCAGAGTGAACTAAATCTGAAGTCAGTTTTGTAATGTAACGTCTTGTGATTTGGAACTTTGTTACCAGGTTGGGAAGACCATTAATAGTCAGACTCCCTGATGTGTTCTGCTTAGAGCAGTGCAGTCCTTTTTAGCTGTAGCTGTATGATGCTGCTGCTCAGTAACTGTTCCAACACAGGGATTTATTTCCTCAGAAGCTTGGCCCAACACAGGCATTGCCTGTGGCTGATTCAGCACGCTGTCTCTTTGCTGCCTTCTGTAACCAGCTGGGTGATGCTCTCTAATTTTTCTCCTGCAGTTGAGTTTCTTGATGTGATGGTGCTCTTTTGTGTACATGCAATCTGGGCAGTACAGGAAAGAGAGATGTAGGTGAGATACGCTTGCTTTTTGTGAACCAGATACTTAAGGTGAACCTTGACCTTTCTTTGTAGTCTCCTAATTAGATATGCAGTATATTCTGGTTCAAAGGCCACATGAGCCATGGGTTTTTATTGTAAAACTTGTTGAAACCATAAAACTCTTAATCTTGCATGCCCCCACCCCCCTGCAAGAGGAAATGAATCACTAAGCTGTAGCTACCTTCTTTCCTGGTCTCTGGAAGTGTACTTGCTGCTCTTTGGCAGCAGGCTGGGAGCTTGCAACATGTAAACTTTCATTTGAAGGCTAATATGTGGATTCATGAGGCATTCTCGGAAAAACAAATAGGCTTATATCTAAACAGGCTACGAATGTCTCTTCTATAGGCAATTCTAGAGTGTGTTTATAGTCATTGTATGCTTCACAAAAAGTCTGTGGAATTGCATTCAGACTATTTCTTTAGTTTAGTATAGCATAGAAACTTCCCAGCTTACATGGCAACTGGCATATAAGGATGTATAAGCACATTGGTAGAAGAACACTAGGAGGTGAAATTGATTGGAGTATGCATTGGCTCAATACCGGTATTCCCAAAAGGGCCTTTCTCAGTGAAATGTTGGATTTGACCGTGGGGAATAGCTTGTTTGGCTTTAGCATTTGTCAGAAGCAGAAGTACCTCTAAAGACCTGGAAAAAAAAATTATATGCTTTTATTCTGATTGAAGTGATTAAAGTGGTGTATAGGTTTGGGTTTGTTATTTATTGTTTTGTTTTGTTTTTAAGTAGCTAGTTTTTGGCATTAGGTAACCTCAGATCCATACTCCTAGGATGTAGCCTTTTGTGTCTTCCAGATAAACTTCCAGTTACCTGGGAAAGACATTAAAAGCTTTGATGTGATGTCTATTTATTAGATGCTAGATAATCTGGGAAGTAATCGCTAACACTTTTCTGGCTGCTTATCCAGAAATCAATTACTAGTAGACAGCTACAGGGAGCAGGTATGTTGTGTGGCTGCTCCTGAATAGCTGCTGTTCACAACCTGGTCTGTCAGTGTGGGGACACAACATTCAACTTTAATTCATCAAGCTGTGAAATTGTAGTAATTGGAGCATGATCTTTCTCAGATACGGATGCTATAAAATTCTGTGGTTTCATCAACTGGAGCCATGGTGACATCGTTAAGCAATCTTAGGTGTAATAGAGATGAGAAAACTTTCATGGTTTTTCCTCTGCAGTGTTTGCTCACTGAATCAGTTGATTGTCATGGTGCTGCTGCCCCTCCTCTCACCAGCAGCTGCTCATTCTTGTTTGCTGAGATCTATCAAATGAGTTTGTGGAGCAGTGCTGTAAAGACTCAATAGGGTAAAGGGTCTAATAAATAACCTTCTGCAAACCATTATATTAACAACCTGGATCAGTTCAGTGTTGGAGGGATGCTGTGCAGAAAGTCAGATTAGCCTCAGTTGTGCAAGCCAGAGGGTGATGCAGACGGCTCAGAGCAGGAGTGAGTGGGGCAGGAACAGTTCCTTTGGTTGGCATTCTTCCTGAAGAAAACAGTGTATGAACCCATGGCCTACGTTAAAGCTTTAGATTGCCACCATCCAAACTGCAGTGTGGTAAGCAAGTGTTCCTACACCTGTTCCAAAGTATGGTCTTTTTCTAACTTAAGCCACCACTGTACACAGTATGTTCTTAAAACTGCTTCAGTATTAAACCTGGCCTGAAAGTGCTGCAGGTCAGTTACCAGCAGGACTTATCCCAGGTGCACGTAAAAGAGAAAATCTTACCGTGTCTTTGCTGTTTTGTTTCCACGTTTGTACCAATTGTAAAATTGCTGCAACTATGGTGACCAAATCAAGGATTTGGTCTAGTTAAAACTGTTCTGGATGTCAGTGTCAGCAAAGTGGAAGAGGTAGAAATGAGCAGCAGGAGGAAGATGCAGGTACTGTTTATACTATAAAGTGACTGCGTAGCTATAACATAATTGTATCCTTAGAGCAGATCCTTGCTGCTGAAAAATTGCTTTGAAGATATTGATACCCGGCTTGAAATACAGACTTGTTCTAGCACCTGAGATAAGCAGGTGTCACTTCCCAAATAATTCAGTGTCTGGTGAGGTGAGGCCAGCAAGTATATGTGCCTTTATTGGTTCCTCAGCTGTTACAGAAATTAGTACAACTCTGGTTTCTTTACCCATGTGACAGTATTAGTGCCATAGGTGAATAACTGGTTTTATTCCATCTTCTGTCCCCCACCCCTCATTAATTATTTGCTGTTGTTCTTTTTTTGATGTATTTTGGATCAGCCTCTTTCCAAAGTATTGATATTTCCTTGATAAGAATATTTTTAAAAATACATTTCTTCCTATATCTGGCTACAAGCTGCTACAGTTTCTGGCTACGGTCCAGAGAAACTTGAGCAACATCCTAGATACATCCTTGTCCTAGCCCTTTTCAGTGTGTGTTATTAATATAGGCATTTATTGAAACATTATCTTTGTTTCCTTCTAGCTGCTCCCATGCTCATCTGGCAACATCCTTCATAATGTTTGCTTACCAGAGAGTTAGCGAATCGTATGTCAATTCTAATCTGTTTAGATTACCTAATAGGATGTAATTTCCCTAAGACTAGGAGTACTGGCAAAAATAAATCTATTCTGCAAGGAGTAAGACTTGTCACCTTTGATGCTACAGATAGGGGATTTATATCTTGCAGAGTGTTTTTACGCATAGCTGTTCTATTATATGGTCACTATTCTATAACTTTTAAGAATACAGATACCAATTTGTATCTAATGGCTGGATTTCTGTGTTTTGATACATTGACTTTTGAGATCTGACCTTTAACTTCATTCTTTGAACAAGTAATATGGTTAAAACCATGATGTTTTTCCACCCAGTGTTATGTTGAGTGAGCCCTTGCCTTATAGCTGTGAAGTTTTTCTGTAATAGTCACAAATATTGTGTATTACAGTAATCATCTTGAGATGGACATGCACATGTCTAGCACAACTAGTCACACTCTTATCTTCAGGAGATGGTACGTAAGTAGCAAAATGACTTTTAGTGTGGATTTTATGCAGAAAGCCTTGCTTTGTTCTGTGTGCTGACATGTATACAATGTTGAGACTGTATACAATGACTTTTTTGTCTCTGGTGTCATGTCCACCTCATGGATGAGTACAGTGTTTATGTCAGCATCTTTAGGCTAATGGCTGTGGAGACACATAGGTTATACTTGTTTTGTTACAATAATATACACTTACAAAGTTGAGTCTTATGTTGATATTTTCCAGTTAGTTTTTTCAAGTCTCATAATCCTGATAATACATTGTTTAGATTACTAAAGTTACTGATTTCTATTTTTTTTTCACTGTAGTGAGCCCAGGAAACCTCAGTGTTATTTGTGCTTACCTAGCTCTTGGTGGAAGAGGAAGGCAGGTTTTTCATTTTAGTTGGCGTGGATGTAAGCAATGCTTTCTATGTAGCTTCACAAGCTAAAGAACTTTAATGAGATGTTAGATTAAACTGCACTAAATTGGTAACTGTGGCTTTAGTTCTGCCAACAACTTGGCAACCTCGTGTATGGAGACTGATGGTATTTGTCAGTAACGGCTGAACCCAGCTGGAAGTACTTTGAGCTGGGCAGGGCGAAATGCAGAGCTCATGGCTGATCCGAGGGCCTGGGACTACCCTGAAATGCCTCCCTGTCACTTCTTGCATGAATATCTCACAACTGCCTCTCTTTTTACTACAGATAAATCATATTGTGCACAATGGAGGGTTATACAAAAGGCCTTTCAATGAAGCTTTTGAAGAAACACCGATGCTGGTTGCTGTGCTGACCTATGTAGGCTACGGTGTTCTCACTCTCTTTGGATATCTGCGAGATTTCATGCGGCAATGGAAGATTGAGAAGTGTCAAAATGCAACAGAAAGAGAGGAACAAAAGGTAACTGCCGGGAAATGATGGTCTGTGGGAAATGATGTGGCTGAGGCTGTGGATTGAGCATTTCTTTAGGCAACAGTGTTGTTCAAAGTTTTCTGCTGTTTTCCTTCTCTTTTGAATGCTCCAGATATTATGCTAGTACTGCTGTGTCGTTAAACAAAATAATGTTTCTTTGGCTGGGTTATTTTTTGGCAGAGCAGTTCCCTCATCTGGTTCACTGCAAAGCTATAACAACATGCTGTGAGATGCCCCAGCTGCAGAAACAAGGGGTTGGGGGAGAGAAACTGCGTATGCCAGCAGCTAAAGAAATGCTTATCAAAGGATCTGGTTTGAGTTTGACAACAGTGGGAAGATTTCTGATGCTACTCTGGTGCCTGTGTTTTCATTTGGAAGTGTGTTATTAATTCTCTTTAGCCTAAGCAGTTGCAAAGGAAAGGTTGTGGATGAGAAAGAGAGCACAAGCTGGATGACTTAAATTTCATCTGAAGTCCAGAACACTAGCAGGTTAGCTGGTGGGTAATCTGAGGTACCAATTCCTGACTCACTGACAGCAATTAAAAAGAATTCTTAACAAGACCTATTCACAAAAGATTCTGTTGCCAGCTGAAAAGTCTTGCCTTCTTCAGCAGTTAGTCTGGAATACATAATCCTAGTTTTGAATAGTTGTAAAATATTTTACAAGGCCTTTATTCCCCACAGGAGTTAATTACAGTTAAGAAAGCTGCTATTTAAACTTACAGTTTGCAAGCTATTTTCTGCTAACTCTTAGTGTGAGCCTTCTTAGCAAAGTGTGAATACCAGTGAGCTTTGCACCAAAGGTGAATTGGCTTACTCTTGCTGATCGGGGTTCTGTTTTTATCAACTGCTTTAGCGAGCCAGTCCGGCTTATAAAGGGGTTGCTTCCCAGTTGCTGGTTTCTGGTTCTCTGTGCACTCACACAAGCAGTTGGGTAGCAGAAAATAGGGAAGGTGAGGAGGACATGTCACTAATGCAAATAAATAATCAAGGATGGGAGAGGGGAAAGAAAGAAGGAAGAAACAAAAAAAAAGGAAGGCTTCTTTGAAGATTCCTTTTGCAGGCAGCACTGGATTAAAATGTGTGTCATTTTATGGTAGATAAGCTAATATGCAGCAAACTAAACAATGCCTATAAATCAGTTCACAGAAGCTTCTCTGTGTGAACTTCGTGAGTTAGAATTAAGCTGATGCATAGTACTTAATTCCAAAATAGAAACATTCTCATAGGAGTTTCATGAGTAATAGGTATTTCATATTGGTTGAAAATGCAAGAAATAAAAATCTTGGATCCCTTTTTAACAGTTACAGTATCTGAATAAACATAGATAGCTAAATCATAGAATGTTTTAGACTAGAAGGCACGTCTAGAGGTCATCTGGTCCAATCTCCCTACACAAGCAGGGACATCTCTACCTAGGTCAGGTTACTCAGAGACCCATCAAGCCTGACCTTGAATGACTCCAGGGATGGGGCCTCTACCACCTCTCTGGGCAGCCCATTGCAGTGATCTATCACTCATGTTAAAGAACTTTTTTCTAATATCCAGCCTAAATCTATCCTTTCCTAGCTTAAAACCATTACTCCTTGTCCTATCACTACAAACCCTTTTAAATAGACCTTCCCCCCACCTTCCTGTAGGCCCCCTTCAGGTACTGGAAGATCGCTATAAGGTCCCCCCGGAGCCTTCTCTTCTCCAGGCTGAACAGCCCCAACTTTCTCAGCCTGTCTTCATATGAGAGATGCTCAATTTGAAACTTCTTATGTTCATTAATGTCATCTGAGCTACTCTTGTTTATGTCACCTGAGAACATCAGACTCTTATATTTTTCTGTATATAAAGTAGAAGTTGATACAAAAGGAAGCAGTCAAGACTTTAAAGGTTTGAGTAGTGGTCTGTACTCATGGTACTTGAGGGTTAAAAAGGAGGAACTAAAGTGTTGGTGCAATTACTCTATACTGTAGTTGTTACATTTCTGTTGCACAGTTTTTGTGAAACGCTTGTTCTGTTACCCGTATGTAAGGTGCAAGACTGCTAACAGTAATCCTGTTCTGTGGGAGCAGTCATGGCTCTTATGTGAGAGCATACAAAAGGAGGACCTCGGGCAGTAGGTCTAATTTGGAAATAGATTATTTATATTAGGCTCTCAGTGAAGGTCATCATAGAGGATGTCGAAGCACAGATTTTGTTAGCAACTGATTATCCTATTTCTAAAAGAAATTTAGCCTTGAAATTTTTTATACATTAACTTAGCATTGTGTCTTACCCTGAAGGAGACATTTGCTTAACAAGTATACCTCCTGGACAGATTAATTAACCCCTTGGAGTTTGTGTTAAATGTGGTTTACAGGGAAGAGATACATGTATTCTGGTTTTTTTGTTGTTTTTTGTAGGGTATCTGTGGATGGAGCTAGTAAGAAGTGCCGGTGAATATTGCTTAAGAATGAAAAACAGGAAATCTTGTTTTTAACAGTTGCGGTGTTGAAGAAATCTCAGCCTAGTGTACTTCCCCAAATCACATTTCTAAAGCTTAGGTTGGAATAGCTGTTTCCGATGTCGGACAAATAGAGAAGTGATCATGTGAGATATAGAACATACAGTACTTATCCCCACACTTTGCTGCTTTAAGCTTTGTTTTCCTGCAAATGAATTGATGAGAGCACATTGCAGCATATCTAGTGCGGGAGCCAGGTTTTATTTTGGTGCTGGGGGAGTGGGGTGCTCAATAACTTGTTCTGAAACGGTTTCTCATGGTTTTCAAATACTCGAATGTCTCAAGCTTCTGGCTGACAGCCCACTCACCTTTTGGTAAAGGAATGTAGGTACTAGCATGCAGAAAAGGCTCAAAACTCAACGCTTTTTTGTGAATACATGCAGATTGGAGGAGCCCTGTGGTTACCCTGGGGTAGTCTCTGGCAGATTTGTGACCTCTGTGTGGAAAGTAACATTTTTATAATTTAAGTTCTAAAGAGCCAACTAGATTATTATGTCATCTTAAGATTTCACTCAGATCTTAAGCAAAAGGGTTAGCTTTAGCTTTCTTAAAGTTCATAACTGCTTAGGTGAAAAGCTCAAAGCCAAGGCGGTCAGAGTAGCTGAACAGTGTGTGATGACCTGCTTTGTGAGCAAAACAAAATCCCATAGTGCGAGGAAGTATTTCATAAAAGGCTGAGTACACTTGCCCTGAAAGTCATAAAATTTGAACTATGTGAATTTTCTGTGGTGCGTTTCTGAAGGTAATCACAGTTAAAAGCATTACATAAACTTAGGTCCAAAATGTAGTATTAAAAACACAAAGAAGTGCCACCTTTTCTTTTTTGTGTGTTTTGGAGGGCAATTTCAGTAGAGCAAATCCTTCCTTAAATTGTCACTTCATGTTGTAATCTTAGTCTGTGTATCTGAACTAGAAACTGAAAGTGACTGAACTAATTTAAAGAGCAGGCTTTCCAACAGTTCTATGTCGGAATTGTCTCTGATGGTGGGTAAATTCCTTGGAATGTATTAGACCCTTCCATTGAAATTAATGGTTCCAGGAAAACAATATTCACTCACTGTTGGAACACAAAAGGGTGAAAAGGGACAGGCTTTGCTCATACTGATTGCCAGGAAATAGTATGATGGATTTTGGCTTTGTTTAAAACCTCCAGCTGGGCTTTTCCTGGAAACCAGTGCTGTGTAGCACATCCTCTCTGAAGCAGTATCAGCCTGTTTTAGGCATGGGTAAGTGGCAAGATCAACAATTCTTCCTGGAATCAATTTGTGCATACCCATTTTAATGTAATGTCTGGTTGTACAATGCAATTAAAGCTGCAAAATGCTTGTGGGATTTTATTGGCAGGACAAAAATAACTTTTACCTTTTTTTGGTCTGATTTGCTTGTTGATTTACCTTGTATGTTTTGTATACGGCAACAACTGTGCAAAAGGGGCTAGTAACTACCTAACATACCTCTTCATACTCAGTAGCTTGCACTGTTAGAACCTGTTTCTAGCATCTAGGATTTTCAAACACTTGTTCACAGGAGTCCAGCTGTAGGGCTATCTCAGGGACAGTAAACGGGAGTCTTTTGCTCAGTGTTGTCATAGCATCTATATAACTCAGCAGAGGCCTCCTGATGGTATGAAGCATAACCTACAGTTATTGCTCCACTTTTTCTTGACTCATGTAGCAGTGAGATGGAACTAGTCATTCTGCTTCCTTTTAGAAGCCTGAAATTTGTTGCAATTGTCTGCTTGATTTCCATTTAGATTCAGTTTTGTGTTATCAGGAACACATTAAGTGAATCACAGATAAGCCTGCCTGGTGCGCATGGCACCATTTGTTAGCTTAGGTGCAACACTGTGAAAACTTGGCTCTAAAAGCAACATAATGATTGCATTTGCCTGTCATTGTGCCCCAAGCTAATGGTTACAAAGCTCTCATTATGGCCTTCGCTTGTTGTAGCATTAATTTACACTATGATAAAATCTTACACTCCCAAAGCACCTATGCTAAGGTGCTGCACCCCAAGGGAGAATTTTATTCTTCCCTTGTTTCAGTCTTTCTTGAAATAGCTCTGCCTTTCAGCATCTGGGAGACCACAAGTACTTAGACTTCTTCATCAGGCATCACCTTACTAGTAGGAGATGTGTTCTAGGCTTAAATCAATAGGAATGGAGCTCTTCAGGATTTCTTAATTCCATGTTCAGGTGAATTCAAATGAAAAAACATGCTGCTTTTGCTCCCTCGTTTGGAAACAGTGTAACCTTTGCAGTGGTGTGACTGTGCTTACCCTGAAAATTGCCTGAAGAATCAACTCACTCTTGGAGTATTTTTCCTCCAAGTGATGCTGTTCCTTCTCTGGCTGGTAGTCTGTTATGGCTAAAAAATGTTGGATCTGAAGTAGGATGAGAATGTGATGAAAAAATAACAATAAGGTCTGAAGGTCATTTAAAGGTGACAGTGATTGCTTCCAACAGTAGGACACAGTTGCAGCACAGTGCTGTGGCTGTGCATGCCAAAAACTTGAAATAGTATGGATTTTGATAGATTTCATCCCCATCCCTACCCAATTTTTTTTTTGGTTCAAAGACTGAAAATGTTTAATTTCCATGAGGAATTCAACTGGTCTTTTTGGTGTACTGTCCTCTCTACTCTCCATCTGAAATGTCACGCTGTAGAACAATTTTGGGGTAAACAAACAAAGACAACCTGTACGCCAGTTCCTAAAGAGGGCTTTCAAACACCAGAAGACAGCACCACTTTTTAAAAGCACAGTATCCCTACCATTTCTCTTTTTTGGTATTCTCAGATGCACAGGTCATGAGAACCTCTTGATGACATTAGGATTACTGAGGAAATAGACAATCCAGTTCCGATTTATGCCAAAATAACATTTCCTGCCTGTCCTGTTCCAAGGAACCTTCTCATAAGAGCTAGCTTCAAGGTGGTTTTTTGAGGGGGGGATGAACAACAAAGGGGCTGGCATTAAGATGTTTCCGCACTTAGAGCCCTTTGGTGTAAAATTACAGCTTGATACCCCCCAAAATTAAGGGTAGTGCCTTGTGTTAGACCTTAATTCCCTTATCTGTAATTTGTTCCTTGAATTCTTTTTGACTTTTAAGACACTTCTTTTCCTTACCATAATCCATTAGGTTCAGAGAACTTCTCAGTTAAATCTCTTTAGACTTACTTATACTGGTGGCTTGTAGGATCATACTTGAATTATATATCTTGGTGGTGTCAGCGTGTTGTGGGTGATTGCCTTTATCTCACCAGTTGAGCTTGTTACTCTTCCTGCTTTGTCAGCTTGCATTTCAAAATAAAACAAGCTCTATCTGATCAGTAATCTGAGGTGAGATTGGACTGTGTCAGCCCAGGCATAGCTGCTTGAGTTGGTGTAATGACTCATTTCCAGCTTCTTCTAGCCAAGAGCCTTGGCTAAAATCTCAATTGTTTCCTGGGTCACATAGTGTGCTTGAATTACTACTGCAAAGCTGAATTCTCGTGCAAAAATTAAGAGAAGTTGAAAATGCTTAAAGATCTCAGTGGATTATAATTAGACATAATGTGTACCAGTCTCTCGGGTATTGATCTTCTATTGTGCCAGTTTCTGTTCGATCTTCTTAGTTCCCCCACCCTTTTACAAATGATGTAGCAGCAGGTTTCAGACACTTGTACATAATTATTTTGATTTTGTGTCATGAATCAGGACTACTTCTTATATTGGTACAAGTACATTCATGCATATCACCACTTTGTAATGGAGTATAGTAGCTATATGACTTTTCATATGTGAAGGAAGTTCTTGAATGCATAGGTCAATACCAAGACGTTTTTCTCCACTGTAAAAGTGACCAGCTTGTTAGTGATTCAGGCTTGAAACCCAGTTTCTGCCTGAAACAACCTGAGAAAATGAAGTCAAGGAATCATAGAATGGCTTAGGTTGGAAGAGACCCTAGAGATCACCTAGTCCAACCTCCCTGCCATGGGCAGGGGCACCTCTCAGCTAGACTAGGTTGCTCAAGACCTCATCTAACCTGGCCTCGAACACCTCCAGGGAGGGGGCGTCTACAGCCTTTCCAGACATTTGATTCCAGAGTCTTGCCACCCTTGTACTGAAGAACTTATTTCTAAGATACAGTCTAAACCTACTCTGCTTCAATTTAAAACCATTTCCTCTTGTCCTGTCTCTGGACACCCTTGTGAAAAGTCCCTCTTCAGCCTTCCTGTAGGTTCCTTCAGGTATTGGAAGGCAGTTATAAGGTCCCTCCAGGAGTCTTCTCTTCTCCAGGCTGAACAATCCCAGTGGCCTCAGCCTATCCTCATAGCAGAGATGCTCCAGCCCCTGGATCATCTTTGTAGCGCTCCTCTGGACTCGTTCCAACAGATCTATGTCCCTTTTATGGTGGGGGCACCAGAAATGGACTCAGTATTCGAGGTTGGGTCTCACAAGAGCAGAGTAAGGGGGGAGAATCACCTCCCTTGATCTGCTGGCCACACTCCTCCTGATGCATCCCAGGATACGGTTGGCCCTCTGGGCTGCATGAGCGTACTGCTGGCTCATGTTGAGCTTCTCATCAATCAACACCTCCAGCTCTTTCTCTTCTAGGCTACTCTCAACCAACTCTGTACCCAGATTTTCTAGGGGATTATGGCTTTATATTAGCTGACCTACTACCCCTGTTAACCTCTCTTGACAAAAAGCCTTCAGAGAAGACCTGGCACATGTGAAATAATTAAAAACTATACTTAAGTAGAGGAACATGGAAGAAATGATTGCCCCACTGTGCATCTTAGCTCATGGAAATCTTGTTCCTGCTGTCTGTCTTTGCTGAGAAAGGACATCCTTGTGATTCCTTGGAGGAATGAAATGATGAAAGTTAATACCTTTGTGCTTTTTGGGCATGTCATTATGCACAGGCAAATCAGGAGGGGGCTTAGGTGTGGCTATGTCTGCTTAGAAGCTAGCACTTTTGGGCTCTGTCTTTCCTGTGCAGCTGCTGGTAAGAGAGGTGAACCTAGATGGTTCCTTTACTCCAAACTGAAAGGACAAATTTGTTAAATCATTAAAATAGGAAAGTACAGAAAAAGGTACTCTTCTTGCAGTTGAGTGTTTTTAAGCAAAAGCTTGTCAGTGCCCGTTTGAGTTGTTATTAAAAATATTTCATAAATGCCCCCGGGTTTTGCTTCAGTGATACAAATGTCAGGCACCATAATATTTGGTCACACAGATATTTTGTCTTGCTTATCCTGTCACCAAAAATAAAATGCTCCTCACCATGTGTGCATTTTTCTTGTGAAAAACAGGAAGAATTGCTATGCTGGCTCTTACTTCTGTCATAAATTCTACTTTTTCCTTTTGTAGATTATTAAAAAGGCCTTTTTTCAACAGCAGCAAATGAATTATGCATTCTTATCACTACTAAATGTCAAACTTCCTTTTAATTGAATAGTAATAAGGAAATCTCATGACTTTGAAGCATTTTAAATAGGCCAGAAAAGAAAATATTCTTGAGTGCTCAAATATCCTTGCTGTCACAGTTAGTTTGACATCTTTGTGTGTTATCCATTCAAGACAGTCATTTACTTTTCCTGAGAAATGTTGGAAGGGAAGCTAGGATCCAGGAAATGGTCATGCAAAGAAATCCTGTGGAACTTAAGTGTTGATAAGCTGTGTAGAAGAGAGTTGCCATTATGTAGTTTACTTGCTTGGATTCAAAACAAAGAATTGTGGGAAGTTCTAGTGGTAAGCTCTACCATAATGCTAATGCTGCTATATTAAATGCATTTCTCATGTACAGAATAAAATATGGCAGAGTACCTCCATTCTCAAATTCTTGTTGTGTTCAGCAGAGCAATGTGTATTGTTTGGTGTCAAAAAGCAATTGCATGTTCCCTTGCTCTGCTTAACTCTGAAGGCTGAATACAAATCTCTTGGAAAGATTGTGCCCATGCATTTCACAAAGGGAGTTACTGTACATTTTGAGAGAGATGCTTTCCTCAACTATCCAGCAAAAGCTGAAAAGAGACCTGAGGTATTTTAAGTCCTATTTGGGACAGAGAACAAGACCTTGTGTCATTAGGAGCTCGCTCTCTCTCTATGTTGCGTTCACTCCCTCTCCTATATGTCAGAATCCTTTGAGACTTTCTAACTAGAAGCATGATCTAATGCTATGATGTTTTTTTCTGGTTGTGGTTGATGGCTTTTGGAATCTATGATCTACTTAAGTTATATACAAATAGGCACCTACTATTGAGGAAATCTTGGGGACATGGTAGATTTGCAGGTTGAAAATGTTCAGAAATTACATCTAGCAGATGGATTTTCCACAAACAGTAATCTCTTCAGTTTCGCTGCTGTGTCATCCTCAAATAATCTTGCACTGGCATGGATTTCCAGGATTAAAAAACACTTTAGGTGGAATAGGTTTCAGGGCTTGTGATTAAAAACTCTTTTTAACTTTCTTGAGTTTTCTTGATTTTTTTTTTTTTTTTCCTTCTGTTATAAATTATATCCAAATGACAGAAACGACTTATTCCAAGTTTGCTGTAATATGTATTTTTCTTTTACTTTGAGTGCTTTTGGTGTATTTCAGGACTTTGTCCCATTGTACCAGGACTTTGAAAATTTCTACAACAGAAACCTCTACATGCGCATTCGGGACAGCTGGAACCGTCCAATCTGCAGTGTGCCAGGGGCCAAAGTGGACATGATGGAGAGAGTTTCCCATGACTACAACTGGACGTTCACGTGAGTCAAAATTGAAGAAAAGGCTTCCAATAACTGTTTTGAAGTAGAGGGTCTGTAAGAGCAAGTTGCAGACTATGTGGTTAAAGGAGCTATGAATCTCATTTGTTTTGAGCTTTCCAGCGACGTGAATCCACAAATTCGCTCTTTTGAAGTACACCTGACCACCAAGACAATTATGTGTGTATAATCTTTTGGCTACTTACTAAGGCTCCTGACTGTGTTAAGGTTTCATGAGCATATGCCTATAATAAAATGAATACCTTTTAGTGTGATGACCAGAACCTGGAGAAGATGCTTTGGGTCGCACTGTTACTTGTGACTTTGTGTTGATTTAGAATCAGTCCTGACACTTGAAGTAAATGTCTGAAACTCAATTTAATGTGGTTGTTTTGAGTCAGAGCTGAAGTAGTCTGTAGAAACAAAATCAGAAATGCAAGGACAAGGATTTTTACAAATTGGAAATGACATATCACAAGTTTGATGTGAAGAGGTTTGCAGCACAGTACTTGGTGAAACTAGTCATGTATCCCCTTAGCTTTCAAGGGCAAAATAATTAAAACTTTTTTTACACTAAACTTCTTCCTTAATCTGTTTGTCACGTATTACTAGCACAGCAGTGCCAGATGTGTTTCCTTTCTGTGGTTAGAGGATATCCTGCTTGAGGGGCTGCCAAATTAATTGATCTAGAGATCTGATTTTGTAATTGAAAAGAAAAGTTGTGCGTTGCTGGGATGGAGGGGGGACGTGTCAGAGGAACAACAAATGGTTTGAGAAGCCTCAAGCAATTTTAGATATGATAGCAAATTCATCTTTTAATGTAAACTCTTCTGGGAGCTAGTTTGATATCATAAGATAGGAATTGTTTCAGTTTGAGGGGCAGTACTGAAATCATGTAATGGTTGGTTCTATCGATTTTTAACATTTCAGTGTATATTCTAGGAAACGGAAATAAGAGTCCTCTGGTGTAGTGTGGTGGTTTGTGGGTTTTTTCCTAATTGTGGGTGTCCTAACTTGTGGTGGTTTTAAAACACAGATACACAGGGAGAGTGATAAAGGACATTATTAATATGGGTTCCTACAACTACCTTGGATTTGCACAGAAGGCTGGGACTTGCCAAGAAGCAGCAGCTAAAGTTCTCTCCCAGTATGGAGCTGGTGTGTGCAGCACTAGGCAGGAGATGGGTAAGTTGGATCAAGATAGGATGTTCCCCAAATGTGTGTTTTGAAGTCTGTAATCTGATTGCAGGTCTTTTAAACATTACTTGTTCCAGCTTTTGAACTTTAGACTAAATGGTAAAGAAGCATTTACTTCACTGAAGACAAATTCACTTGCTGGGTTTAGTTTACATGGCACAGCAGTTGACTCACTTATGTTTTCATATTTTTTGGTTTCTTTCAGTGTTCCCTTATGGGCCTTTAAATAAAGAGCCAGCCTGGTTGGTGGAAATTCTTTTTGTAGAGTATAGCAATAGTGAAAGCTGCTTCTTACTCTGAATTTATTATCTGTTTTATGTGCAGGAAACTTGGACAAACATGAGGAGTTGGAAAAGCTAGTTGCCAGGTTCCTAGGTGTGGAATCTGCAATGGCATACGGAATGGGGTTTGCAACCAACTCTATGAACATTCCTGCTTTAGTTGGCAAGGTACGGCTTGAGTCACTGGCAAAAGCTCATCTAACAAAGATTCTGCTGGTTAGGGTTTCTAAAAGCTATTTGCTTGGGTTTGCTTTTCTTTAGTGGCAACCCCTGCAGATATTCTCTATGGAAACTATAGGTCACAGTATGCATCTCTAACCTTTGCAAAAACCTTTTTGGGAAACACCATCCATGGGACCAGCACCAGTGCAGAACTTGCCTTCTTTCTGGGAGAGAGCCTAGCATGTTAAAGTTTGCTTCCTCAGGCTACTCATTAGTGTATGAAACGGTGACTAATTAACAGGCTGATTGGCTGAAAGTATTTTGATACTCTGGAGACACTAAGAAATAACTGTGTCAGTGAGAGATGCAAGTGAGCTGGATTGCATGTTGGTACATACAGAATTTATTATCTTTGAGTGACATCTGAAAAATCCTTCCTTTTGAAAGGGCAAAATCCTAGTAGAAAAACTTTGAGAGAAACAAGATGCAATGTAAAGACTGATGGTGTCTACTCTGTGCCCCATAAAACTACACAATGCAGCCTGAGTGTCTTGCATCTCAAATGGTTGGATTTTTTAAGTTATTGGAAAATGAATTGGAAGAGAGCTCTTCCAATGCAAAATATATGTTCTCTTAGCTCCTACTTAGTTCCAGTACTTCCACTATATACTCTGTTTCCTCTTTTTGAAAATGATTTACTGTTAGCCTAATAAAACTAGCCTATTGGAGTTCTTTGTCACTGTATAGTGAATTATTTTCCCTTTATTCCATTTATTTTTCCACTTCCTGAGATCAGTTTGTAAATTCTTCCACTTGTGATATCTACAGATTATAAAATTGCTATCTTACTCTTCCCAGCAACTTTTCCTCCTTGTGAATATCTTCTTGATGAGCTGTAGTGTCTTCCTACATATTTTGCTTGTAACAATGAAGCAGTACTATGTACATAATGCCTTCTTTATTTTGGTCTGTTACATTTTAAATATCAGATGCCCTTCATAATGAAAGATGTTTTTGAGTCCGATGCCAGAGAGAGATTCAGTGCTTCAAATCTAGTTTTTCTGGAGTCAAATACCTCTGCAGTGCTATGATTTTGAACAAATGTATGTTACTCCTGACATATCTTTCACTTGATTTTTCTGCTCTTTGTCGTCTTACATCTCCCTGATTTCTCTTCAGAAAAATGATTCATGATTTCTGTGAGACCTTTTGGATTCAGAACACACACAGATACTTTTAAGCAGACTTCTGTCTGTTGAAAGTTAGTACAAATTGCCCGTTACTGCAAAGTTACTCTATCTTTTTTCCTATGTATCTGGATCCCATTGTATATCCTTAATGCCTATGAGAATACCCTTAAGATGCCTTACTCGGCTCCTTAGTTTTCACATTGGAACTTTAACAGTTTTTGCAACTATTGAGAGAATCTCAACAGTAAATTCTGAGTCATGTAACACACCTGCTACAAAATTTGCATATTTACTAAACCGACTCTTTTCATAAATGATACAGCAGTCTGTACTGTTAGTAATAAGCGTGCTTAACTTTGTGCATTTTCTTTAAAGTAGTAAGAAGCTTCTGCTTCATAATGCCAGAAGTGCCCTTATACTCAAGTGAATACTCCAGACAGAAAATGCTTTCTTCTGAAGGAAAGAGTTCTTGTCAAATGAACCATTTTGCAGTTTAGAATGTTCACTAAATGCTTTATTTGGCTGCCTGAAGTTGCTTCTCACTGTACTTTTGATTTCTTCATTGTCTACAAATAAGGACACACATAAATTCTGAATTCTGGCACAACCCAGTAGACAATTGGCTGTGTGTGCACAACCTGTTTGGCAATGCTTTGACAAGAGTCCTCGGTAAAGCCCAGAGACTCCCACGCTTGATTAAACTTGTGGACTTTTTTTTTTTGAGGTTTGGCAAATATAATCAGTAATGGCATCTACATTTGGCCAGAAGGAGTTTTTGACAGTCACCAATATGATTGGAAGCTAATCATTATTTACGTGGTATCTGGGCACCTATAGTGCAACTTAATTAGCTTAGAACACAAACCAGTGTTACATGTATGTAATACTAGACCACCTGTTCTGGTTTTGCTCTGTGGAATCCTTAAGCACTTGGGTTATGTAGCTACAGAATCCTTATTTAACAGCAACAATATGACTTGACTATCCTAGGGAGCTGACTCTATCCCATATTCTGGTCAGCATTAGTCAGCAAAAGGAATTCAAAAACTTCGTCAGCATTACCTAGCTGATCTTTAGTCACTATGCCTTTTTGAAAGCAGCTTCTACTAAGCAGATGCTGAAAACAGGTATAGTTGGTGTACACTGGAAGTTGTATTTCAGCACTGTTAAAGCATCAATAAAAACAAGTCTTTCTGCACTTGGCAGTTTTCAGCAGGAGAGACCCGCTGTTGACAGCCAAGTTGTGGGCTGCCTAGTACAGTCACTGCCAAATGTGCTGAGTCTGGATCACAGATATGTGAGATTTGAGGATTACATAGTCAGAAGTTGTTAGACTATTTAAAGCTAAGATCTGAAACTTGCATGTACTGGAATAAGTGTAATTAATGTAGTTACTGTGACTAGCTAGTAACAGCATAGTGTACTGCCTTTAGGAGCTTTTCATCACAGCTCTGGACTGACAGAGGTTAGGTAATGAAGTTAGAGCAACAGTGCTTAAAAGATCTTTTTTTTGGTTGTAAGATAAATTAATTTCCACGTGTAGTTGGTTTGTGAAATTAAGTGCTCAGGACTGAATTACTCAATTTACATATGCAGCATTCTGGGGTAAAATGTGGCATTCACTTTCTGTGTCTGCCTTGTAAGATGCATTGGTAAGTCTGATTTTCATTAGCATACGTTTTTCTTGATACTAGTAGTGTTATCTCCAGTTAGTGTTAGTCTTCTCCTGGATAGTCTCTCAAATGTAAGTTTGCTGATAAATATAACTGAAGTCTTATTAATTGTAGTAGCAGCATCAGTGATTACTGTATTGTACCAGCGGCTTCTTTGACCCTTTGCTCTGTCTCCAGTGGGAGACAATACTAGACTCTTTACTTCCTTTCCTCTTTAGTTTTAAGTTAATGTATTCTGTCTAATGGAATGTCCTCATCTCTCACAGAGGAGTTGTAAGAGACTGCTCAGGTTTTGTTAAATCTGTCTCTAACAAAAGTTCATACTTTATTTTTATGGATAAATTCCTTCTAGACTTAATCTCTTCTTCCTCTCTTTTTTTCCTGTCACTTTTCCTACTTCCTACCATTTGAGAAGGATACTGCTACTGTATTATTATATTAAGTTTTTGATACAGTAGTGTTTAACAGTAATACAATGTAGTATACATACTCATTGTCTGGTATAGTAGTTCCAAAGGTCAAACATTAGTTGGATATTTTCATACTTCTTTTGCCAAAGTCTCTGAAATATGCAGTGTAAATCCTTATGGTAGCAGTTTGAGCACTTGAGATTCAGTGCAGTTTCTGGGGAAAGCTTTCCCAGGATGTAGTCTATTTCTAGGTGCATTACAGTTCTAGTGCAAAATTTCCTTGATTGTGGAGAAAATACTCCTATTGTCTGTGACGACACCTTGTGTAATGGTAGGCAGTGCTTTTCACAGTTCTTTCCAGTAACTCATGTCAGAAAAGAAATGTTCTTGACACTTCCTTCCACCAAATATTAACGGAGAAACATCGAAAAAGCATGTGTTTAGTGTCAAATCTTCAGCATCTTAACATGCTTTCTGGATTTTTAACTTAAAGTCACTTCTAGAATTGCAGCACATTTGCATAACCTTGGAGTGGGCCAAGATTATTTAGACGTCTTACTGCTTTCTTACAAACTAATCCCCTGATACGTGTTCCTGTAGTCTGCAGTGTAACACTCCTCATGTTCAACATACCGGCTTTTGGCCTGTAATCATTGCTGCTCTCAAAACAAACATACCTTGTTTTGATATATGTCCAAGTATGTGTATTCCCTTCTTTAAAAAAGCAAACAAACTCAATGTATGTTTAATGGCTTCAGAAAACTTCAGTTTCACTCTGCAATTTTGTTTTCCACTTCCTGTCACTTGTATATTACTTCCATCTACAAAGTACTTAATGATTCATTCATTGAAGGAAGTTAGGCCCTTTGACACCACTGAACACACGTGTTTAGTCAGTGGTTACCTCCTAATGTAAGAAACAGTTCCACTTTTATAAGGTCTTCAGTCTAGGACTTTGGTGGCCTGTTTCTTAGCACCACTGTAGGCTTGCTGAGTGAATTGCAGCTAGATGCTCTGTACTGTTTTACCTGGCTGCACAGGAAGATAAATACTAATCATCAACATGAGATATTCAGGCAAATTCAGCTGCAGAACTTCTGGGAAAAGTGAAACTGGGGTGGTTCAGTTAACAGCAGTTGTGTATTTTTATTTGTCGTACTAAGGCTGCCAATTATTTCTTAGCAAGTCTTACCTAGACTAGCTGCATTTATCTTGGAAATATTTTAGTTGATTTAAAAATCATATCTAAGCAGTTCAGAGCTAAAAGGAGTTGTTTGCTTGGCTGTGAAACATAACCTTTTCACTGTCTTCCTCTTTCCCCTTCTAATTCAGGGCTGTCTGATTTTGAGTGATGAACTGAATCATGCATCACTAGTGCTTGGAGCAAGACTGTCTGGAGCAACTATTCGAATCTTTAAGCACAACAGTAAGTATCAGGTGGTGGACTTTGCCTTTCTGTGGATGCTGTAGATCAGATACAATTCTCTTCTAATGCTTGGAAATTCGATTTCATGCAAGGAAATCAGTTGCTGGTTACCTGAAAGGTCAGAAGACTGCTGCTACTGAGAAATTAATCTCCTGAATTAGGTTTT
Organism: Eurystomus gularis; assembly: GCA_013400335.1. Taxonomy (NCBI): domain Eukaryota; kingdom Metazoa; phylum Chordata; class Aves; order Coraciiformes; family Coraciidae; genus Eurystomus; species Eurystomus gularis. The sequence goes on along the minus strand of VZZY01025658.1, from coordinate 125,354 downwards.
GATTTTTTTTTTGCTATGTTCAGTCTCAGCTAATAATATTTTTATCCTGAAGCTGTTCTGGCTTACATCTTCTGCATATGAAAAGGAACATGCTGCCCTTTGGCAAGGTGCGCTACTGCTCCAATGTGACTTCTTGTTACTTGAGTGGCTCAGCATGGTTTAACTATTCTAACAGTTTGTGTCACATAGTAATGCAGTCTTGTAGTGGTTGTTACAAGATAGGTAGTTTACAGTTTGGGAGACAAGAAATTTTAATTTTGGGAACAGATGCTGATGTGATCCTGCAGTAACAAAAGCTTACGCATGCAGATGTCCTAGCTAAACTAGACAACATTGGTACAATGTACAAAATGAATTTTTGGGATGTGAAACATAGATTAATTTCACTGAGTAATTTACTTCTAAGTATTTGCTTTGAAAATACACAGAATTTTCACTTTGCTAGTTTCAGCTTCCTCCAAAAGGTGTTTAACTTTCAAATTAAAAATGCTTAGTATTTCCTTCTCTTATTTTCAGATAGAGGCACCTGGTTGTCCTTGATTAGTAAAGCTACTACCTTCATTCTTCAGCCACTCCTAATACTCTTTATATTATCAGTCTCTGAGATTATGATGACACTTGCTCTCTTTAAAGTGTGTGGTGGTGACAGGAAAGCTGGGGTGGCTGTAGTTGTTTTCCTTTCTTTGTCCTACTTGATAGGGGATCCTCTGCTGTGCTTTATTGCTCCTTTTGTGTTCTCTATTGTTTGAATAATTTTCTTTACAGAAGTCTACAGCTTACTGTAACATTAAGTGATTATTTCTTCTTAGTTCTTCATAAATATCGATGGCTGGGCAAGATCACAAAAGCTTTGCATTCAATTTCTGCACTTGTACAGACATACTTCTGAAATTGCATCCGGTTGCAGAATTTGAGAGTGCTAGTGACACACACAGTTCTGGGTATGAGGAGAAGGACTTTCTCAAGTCCTTCCTCCTTTCCTGAAGCTCTGATGTGATGAGGAGGAATAGATGATCTGTGGGAATGGGGTACAAACTAGCAGTGGTGAGATTGGGGATAGTCTAGAAGCCTTACAAATGGTGGGGATCTGTGAAAAAGAATAGAGTGGCAGATTAGAATCAGCAGGCAAAATATAAGCTATGATCTTGATCTGTCAAGATGTTTAATTCATAGTTATGAATGTGTTCTTAGCCCTACTCTTGCTATACTCTATGCTGCCTTAGTTACCTTCATGTTCCTGAAATGTTAATGGCTTCAGTCTGCTTTTTAGAAATTATGGAAAAAAATGAAAAATCCTCCTTTAAAAACCTTGTTTAATGGTTTCATTTTTTCTCTACCTCATTCTGCAGCTTGTCATTGTTATTAAGATCAGACCTAGTTCTCAGTCTTTCCCTCTTTCTTGAGAGATCAGAGCAGAAGTTTATATTCCATTGTTCTCCCTGGCTGTGCTAAACTCATCCTTTCTTCCTTGAGAGAGCAGGGACTCCACTGCTGACTTCATCTTTGTCTTTTTCTGAACATTAGCTGTCTTTTAATGATATGTTAACTGACCTGTTTTGCTGTATGATTTCTAGTGCGGTTCTAGTTCACAAGCTCCTTTCACTGTTACAACTGCTCTACTCTACCAATCCTCTTTTCATGATTGTTTGTGCTGGTTTTCATGCCCTAATGTTTATATCCATCTCTTGCTCAGCACTTTGGCCTTTATGGTTTGATTACTCCCATCTCCACTCCTTTCTTCAGGTTTTGTGTGGTGTGGTTTTTTTTTTTCAGGACTGATTTCATGTGTATTTATTTGCTCACATTAGACAGGTCTCCTAGGATCATGTCAAGTGTTTATAGCCAAAGCTAGCAAAGCTTCAGAATACATTGCTGCTAACAACAGCATCTGTCTAGTTTCTGATATGCTGAGCACTGTCCTCTTTCCTGCAGTGGTGGTTCTTTTTCCTTTCTTTGCTCTTTTAGGTGGGGTAGCTTCCTATTCCACACCTCCAGTCCCTTCAATTTTAAACTAAGTAATAAAAAGTATACTTCCTCCCTTTCTTGTCCTGCACTTTGGTCTATCTTCTACTTATCTTTAGTTGATTGTCCTTGAGCTTGCTTGTTCTTTTTTGAGTTATTTCTATCCTTAAGGGCACACTTATTACCTAAACTGCTTGATCTTTTCCTCACAATGAGATACCTTTCTTTTTTTTTTTTTTCCTTCCTTCCTTTTTTTCTATTTTTGCTTAATGCTCTAACTTGTGCTTTTAGCTTAGGGTGACAAAATTCTTTCTTGGAATTCATGAAGTCACCCATTCCCTTTAATCTCCCCTTGGGCCTGCACCTAGATGAGGCCAGTGCTTGTGGACTTATATATGGTCTGTCCTCCACACTGAAGCAATTTTTACATTTCTGGAGTATTGCTATCTTTAGTCATGTCAAAGCTCAAGCTAGTAGCTGTTTTGGTACCATTTAACCGTAATTTCTGGTGCAGATATGCAAAGCCTGGAGAAGCTGCTCAAAGATGCTATTGTGCATGGGCAACCTCGTACACGGAGGCCCTGGAAAAAAATTCTTATCTTGGTGGAAGGAATATACAGGTACAAACTATTCTTTATATTCCTAAAACTCTCCACATGAGATCTAGCTGTTTAGTATTTGGGTTCCTTTACCAAATCAAGCTATGAATATTGTCACTTCATGGTTATTTCATTAATCCCATCTGCAAGTTAAATTCAGCTATACATGTCTCACATCCCGGACTTTCTGTTGTGTAGTTACACCTGGTGTTATCACAATGCTTCCCATATCCTGATTAGACTGTAGAAATTGATCTAAACTGATTATTTACGTCAGAGCTGAGGTCTTAAATTGCTTGTCCATTATATTCTTTCTGTGCTCACTAGATGATACTAGTGTGAATGGAGTTGTGCAAATGTTTTTGTGGAGAGTGAGTAGGAGCATATAGTAGGCTTAGTTGTGCTAAACATTGAAATCATAGTGACTTTCACCACAAAATGTGGTGATTTGGAGTGCTACTAATGAGCCTAGTCAGTTCTTAAAAACCAACAGGTAAGTAGATTTCAGATCAGAATACTGATGGTGGAAGTAAAAATTAGGTAATTCATAAAATTGTCGCTGAACACATTCCTTTGCCTTAACTTACTGTTGCTGCTACTACTTAGTCCATATGTCAGCATCCCAGAGGTGTTAAATAGGTACAAAGTAGGCATCTGGGCCCCAGGTGCAAGGAGGAGTTATCTTTCATCTCTCTGCAGAACACAATGTCCAGCAAATTTTGTGTTGATAATTACTGAAAGAGTGAAGAAAAGAAAGCTTAGTGACTTTAGGCTCTCTAAGGAGGCCACAGCCATTAAATGAACTTATATTGAATTTCTGTTTCTCAACAGTATGGAGGGATCCATAGTCCGTTTGCCTGAAGTGATTGCCCTTAAGAAGAAGTACAAGTCCTATCTGTACCTTGATGAGGCTCATAGTATAGGTGCTCTGGGTCCCAGTGGCCGGGGTGTAGTAGAGTATTTTGGACTCAATCCTGAAGATGTGGATGTCATGATGGGAACATTCACCAAAAGCTTTGGAGCTGCTGGAGGATACATTGGGGGCAAGAAGGTAAAAAGCTGGGAATCTCATGAGTGTTTCAGGCTGGTGGTGGGGTCCTTCACTAAGGATTTAAAGATCAATCAGTTTCTCAAGTAGCTTTATTGTCCATGTGTTTCGTAATTTTGCATACTATCTAGTGCAGTGAAGTCTATGCAATGCAGAATAGTCTAGTAAAATACCTCATAATCGTATAGTTCTCACATGGCCAGTGATGATCCCAGTTTGCAGCATGTACACTGGTGGTGTAATACCTTCTCAGGAACTGCTAGGAGCCAGGAGGTGGGGATTTGTTAACGTTACTTCTCATGTGACTTGCATGAAAAATGCCAAAAGGTGAAGTTTTTAGCATGTTTGAAGGAAAATCCCCTTCTTAGGTTAGTCTGGTAGAATTAATTATGTCTGAACTCAAACAGATTGCATTCTAAAAAGACACTTCTTCCCTTTTGGTGGTGGTTTTTTGGTTGGTGGTGGGGTTTTTTGTTTGGTTTTGTTGGGGTTTTTTTATCTTTTTTTTTTTTTAATGCTGATTCTCTTCTGTTGGAAAGTACTTCTAGAAAGTGTTGCCCTTGCCAAATCCCTCCCTTTTGGAGGGATGGTATGGACAATTACATCTTTCCCCTTCACATCCTCAAATATATCTCATCGATCAGGCTTTTAAGCTTTATTTGAGAGTAAAACTCTACCATTTTTGAACCAGGGCAATAATTTTTTTAGATAGTAATAGTGACAATTACTTCAGCCCACCCAGAGATGGGGCTTGCAGATGTTCCTCTTGAGGAGTTTACTACAGTTGGATTAAAATTGCTCAGACATTGTCCCCAGAAGAAAGCACCATATAAATCTTTTTCCAAAGGTAGCGAGCTAGCAGTATTACCTCTCTTCGCCTAAGGTGAAGCAGCTAAGAGTCCTTTGCAACTGCTTTAGCTACTGTTTGAGGGATTGCTTCAGAGGTAAGAGGCCTTAAATCTTCTTAACTAGTTAATTTTTATGTCCTTTTATGACTTCCTTTGATTTAACTATCACTGCAGGCAGACAGCAACATAAAATTGAACACTTCCATATATTTCTGTAATATGTTCCCAGCTTGTGCTATCTACAGGGCCATCATTATTAATTTTATGACAGCAGAAGGCAGAATGTGTCCTGGCATTCATACTGGTCTTTATAATAGCTTGCTGGAGTGGTCTGGGTATTTCACAGTGCTTTTGTTACAGTTAACAATAAGCACTCTAGATCTATGGTGTGTTGGTCCTTTGTTGCTATGTGACCTGCTTTTGCCCTCCAACAAATGTGGCAGGTGTGTTTAACTGGGAAGTGCAGGAAGGCATAGGCTGAGGTTCCTACACTCTTAAATTACACCTGCTGCTTTATTTATATTGTGATGATCAATGAGAGAAAGTATTGTGTGACCTATTCCTGTTTGGTGACTTTTGTGGGGCAACAATTACATTGAGCATGATACATAAACACCTATGGATCATGGTCCTCACTGTTTCATTTGGTTTATACTTGCACTTCTATAATAAAACACTTTTGAAACACAGCCTTCACACAGTTTGAGTAGTGCAAACACCCTGCTGCAATCCAATGCTTGTGGTGTTGGCTAAACAAGTTTGTCGTAGGCATTTGTCTTTGATCAACACACATTCTTGCCCTGTGACATAATTATGGGTTTTCATGTCCCTGCTGTTCACTTTTCAACTGTTTATTACTTGTACCATAAAATTAGTCCTTGAAATAACTGTTCCATTCCAGGACATTCTGAAAGAGGTTTCTTGTGGCGGCCTGTTTTATTGTGTGATTAAGACAAAACAACAAAGCGTTTCTCTGAGTGGTGGGAAGGCAATGTCTGATGCCTCTTGTGTTTTGCTAGGAACTGATTGATTACCTCAGGACATACTCTCACAGTGCTGTGTATGCAACGTCCCTGTCACCTCCTGTTGTGGAGCAAATCATCACCTCCATGAAGTGCATTATGGGTGAAGATGGTACAACTGTTGGTGAGTCTTTCTAACAGTAGGCATATGGAAGGAGGAAGCCAAACAGAGCCTCTTTATCACTTTGATGAATAATTCATTCAGTGAACACATTAGTAATTATCTGTTAGTACATGTAGACTTGGAATTTTTGGAGCAGTAAATGAATTTAAATCCTACTTGACAGACAAGCCTAATAATAGAATAAGGAATTTTCAGCTAGAGGTAAGTCATCTTAGCCTTATATAAGCCATGTTATTTGATGATTTGGGTCAGTTATTTGTTGATTTGGGTCAGTGCCTAGCTTTTCTAGCCTTCTCTGTTCTCTTCCCTGTTTTCTGTCCTTTATTTGCCCCACTTTTTAGACTGTTTTCAGAGTATTTTCCTGTGTGTCTTTTACAATCTTGTGTGCTGGTTACTGCAGGGGCAATGCTTTTGATTTTCATCTCTAGTATAATTTGATGTTTGCACCTCAGTTAAAGTAAATAAGAGAATATTTCTGAAATCCCTTTTTACCTGGGGAGCTAGAAGCAGTTTTCAAGATCAGTAGACTTAATGCACCAGGAGAAGAAATTCACCATATTTGTCTTTATTGTCTTACTTCACCTTTTTCATTTTTAAGTAAGAAAGAGGAAATCTGTACTAGTCTCAATGCATTCCAAGTCAAAACCACAAGTTCTCATGTCTCATTTGCCTAGTAGGTAGCAGTTTTCTTCAGTTATAGCATGGGGTAGATAGCTTGCACTTGTGATGTGTAAGCTGGCTTGAAACTGCAATGGTACAGCACTATGCATGGAGGATACTTTCCCTCTTCATAGGTAATTGAAAAGCTGTGAGCAGCTCATACAGGATGACTGTACTTTGTGGATCTCAGTGGTGTTCAGTTCAAGGGCTCTTGGATTCAAACTGCAGAGTATCAGTCCTGGGAATTTCAGGCATCTGGCCACGAGGTGGTGGTGTGTACTGAAGAACTCTATTTGCTTTTGAACATGGGTCATCTGACCAACTAACTTGACAGGTAACTCCTACAGTGGAAAAGCTTGCTGGGCAAATGACTTAAGAATTTTTCTGCTACAACAGGTTTCATTTGGTTTTCTTACGTTATCTGAGAACAGAGTTAAGTGCAATTGGTGTTGGTGGTTGCTTGGTAGAGAAGTCAGTCACTGAGGTGAGACCAGCCAGAGGCAGCAGCTTGTATCTGTGCTAGCACTGAGTGCTTCTGAATGGTCCATGTGAGATACCTGTATCAGCCAAGAGTTGTCCCCAGTGCTGCTCTCAAGAACAAACGTTAACCAAGCTTCAAACTACATGAAAAGTTGTTGTGGAAAAGGGCTGGGTCTTGCTGTTGTCTTAAAAGTGACTATTTGAGCTCTTTCTAGGTGATGATTTGCCAGCAGTCTGTGATCTGCTCAGGCGTTGCTTGCTTTGGGTTTCTTCCAGTATCTGTTTTGCTTAATGAAGTGGAAAGCAAAGAGCATGTAACTGATTTCTGTTTGCAGTACTCGAACTAAGGCGTTTTTGTCCCTTTGTGGGGCTACAGTGTGATACTTGTTCAACCCAGGAGAACGGAAGCAACTTAACACTCCAGACTGTTCTGCTGTTACACCAGCAAGATCCATCAGAGCTGAAAGGTGAACCAAATCAGTAACCAATTTAGGAAAAAAAATATTAAAAGGCCTTTTTTGTTGGCATGTTGCTTAAAATGTGTGTTGGGCTACATCTTGCTAATTTGGTGCTAAGGAGTTGATGCTAAGGAGAATTGCTAGCCACTTTCTATTGAGAAAAGAAATGGTTTTGGTGTTTGAAGGCTGTGTCATTTCAAAGAAACCTCTGTATGTCTGATTTCTATACGAAGTGCAGTGCTTTTCGGAAGTGCTAGATATAACAGCTGGAGAGCCCAAGTCCTGTCTGCTCATACGCAGAAAGGATTTCTCAGCTACAGGCCTTGTGATGAACGTGTTACTGGCTCTAAGCATCTAAGCCAGCCTTCAGCTAGGATAAGTGCCTCATAGGATGCTCACTGCATGAAAGTGCTTCTCTGGTCATTTTCTGCACAGTGCTGTTTCCCAGTCATGCTTTTTTTTTTTAATTTGCCTTAAGGTTTTAGAGATAATATTACTTTGTAGGCATTTTCTGGGGTTGAAGTTGGCAAAAGTTCAATTGGGTAAATTGAGTAGCTGCTTAGTGACAGCATGACAAAGCTTTTTCCTTGTTTAAGGGCTTTGGCTGAAAAACTTCTGTTTGGATTCTGTGGAATTATGGGTGGGGCTCTGGAGAACCACTGCCTGCAGTTGGCTTGGCTAGGAGTAGATGTGGAGTAGATGTGGTGCTGGTAGGAGTTGACTGTGGAAAACAAGCAGAAAAATAGTGTTGAACTGGGCCACCTCTGAATCAACTATGTATTACAAAAATTTCACTGCTTTTAAATTAGTCAAGCAGAACTAATGGATGAAGGGAAGCTGAGATAGAGCAACAAGGGCACAGGAATTGGGGCTGCAATCAGAACAGTAGACAGCTAGGTCCCAACACTGGGTTTTGAGCCACAGCTAAATCTTTTAATGGGTTTAAGAATGTATTCTTGAAAAGAGCCTTTGTGGCTTCTTTGTTTGCCGGCTTCTGTTCACCATACACCATTTGTAAAAGCTGCTGTCCTCCATGGCATCAAACCTTTGTGGAAATTATGATGTCAGATTGAGATGGTCTGATAGCTGAGGAATAAGTAGTAGGAAGCAATTAAGTTTTGGGGACAAAAGGGGGTTTTGTGTGTTTTGCAAGAATAAGTTAATTCTCTCCTCTTATGCTTCAGGTTATTTCTAAATCTAATGAAACATCTGGAGGCTCTAAACTTACAATATAAGCCATTGTAGTTACTAAAACTTTACATAACTAAAAGAAGTATGTATCTCCTTTCAGATCTTTACAGAAAGCTGCCACTGACTAAGTAGGCTATTAGTATGAGGCAGCACAGACAAAATACACATGCTATGGAAAGCTGAATGGCTGCTTATAAGGAACATAAGATGGATGGCATGCAAATGTGCTGCCTGAATTGGGACAGTAGTTTCTTGTGTCTTGATTTCTGTTCAAACTAATCTGTTAATTCTCTGTACTGTTTATACATGTAAGTGACTAGCAAGCCTCAATCTCTCTTAGGGCAGTTATGGGAATATAATTATCTATTAATACAAATGTATTACTTGTTCCTTCATACAGACTGCAGAAAAAACACTCCAACAGCTCAAGCAATGGCAGAGCCTTGTTATAGGTTCTTGGTAATGGTGCTTCTGGTACTGCTTCTGAAAATCCTCTACATTGTTAGCTCAATGCTCTATGTCTGTCCTATTTTACTTTGCATTACTTGTCTTGCATGTAATTGGCTAGAAGACCATCATGTATTTAAACAAAACCTACTTGATTTGTGATCACTTACAGAGTTTTTTCGAAAGAACAGTTGTCCTCAAGAGTGGTGAATATTTTAAGCACATAGAATGTCTTCAGAGAACTCCAGTGACAATGTAGATAGCTATCTTGCATATCATCACACTTAGCTTTGGTATATAGTAGAGCGAGGTGAGTAGTAGAGATGGAGAAGGCTCCTTTCCACAAAAGCAAGTTTTTGGAGCTGGCTTTCCAATTCTGTCACTATGGTTGAAATAGTTAATGAGCAAGTGTTGCAGATGCTTGTCAGCAGTTCAGTGGATGCTGCTCTTTCTCTCTGTTCAGCCACAAAGATGAATAAACTTCAGATAGTTTTGTAGATAAAGGGGCTTTTTTAAACAATAACAATAAAAAGATACAATAGGCAGAGTTTTTGAAGTCATAGTATACACAAAGATGACAAATTGATTTCTGGAATGGCATTCTGGAAACTTTAGTGTAGAGCCGCTTGATTCTTGCTGTTCATGTGGTATATGGGTTATTTAAAAATGACTGTAGGGAAAATGAGACAGCCTGGTGCTTGTCCTAGTAAACGAGATGTTGATTTATGATACTAAGTACTTAACCTGTCTGGGTGAGTTTTTCAGAATCAATGGTTTGGTTTGAGTTGCAAGCTGCATTTTTTTTTTTGCCATTACAGTCTCACTAGGACTGGGAATTGACTCCTTTCTGTTATTTACATAAGTCAGTGATACATCCTGTGCAACTGGAATCCTGTTAGCATTGTTGGTGTTCAGGACCCAGCCTGTTTGTTACCCTGATAACATTGCTGGCGTCAAGTGAAAAAAATCATAAAGTAACCCGGCTAAGATGTGGCAAATGAAAACATGCAAGGTGAAACCAGTCTAGGAACTAGTTAACCTCCTTCAGAGATGAAACCTGGTTCTCCCTCCTGTATATTAAAAGCTGGAGGTGAGCCTTAAACCAAGGAGTGTTTTAAGGTTGAACTAAAGCTGGCAATATTAATGTGTCATAGAAGAGGTGACCTACTGCCTTCCATGGATGTTAACTCAATAATGGTAATTATACATGCTAACATAACAAATTTACTGTCTTCTGTCTCAGTTTCAGGAGGCGAATATCCCACAGTCGATCACAGCACCATACATATAGAATAACTTGTGGATAGACCTTGCCTAAGATGGCACTTTAAATTTTGAATGAATGTTATCTTGGGCACTGTATAGAAACCAAGGATTATTATTCTACATAGATTTAATGTCACAAGCAATGGAGGTAGCAGTTGCATAGGCCACCCTGGCTGTCAGACTATCAGAAATGAGTAACTAACCTTTGAAGGCTAGTTAGTTAGCTGCACATAGTGTCATTGGTATTTGTCTCATCTGAGCACCTCAGTTGTGATGTGCTAGTAGTTGATTGCTAGCTTGATTACATAAGAATGTACAGTTGTCTTGGCAGAGAACTGAGCCTGAGCTGTTGTGAAGACAAGACCATTGCTATGCTATTAACAGGCATAGGGAGAAGCATGCTAGAAACAAAACTAAGTCTGATCTGCTTACGTTCTAGGGAAGAAAAGACTGCAATTAGTGTTTTAACCTCCATGTGGTTAATCAGGCACTCAAGTGAAGATAGGACCTCGGTAATTCAAACAGCTGACTAATTAGTAGGTTTCTTCAACTTGGATGTTTTATAAAATTCCCCTTTTCTTTCCAACAACAAGCCAGAAGTATATGCAAGTATAAAGTGTAAGCAGTAATGAAGGAGTAGGCTACATCACATCACATGGAATTGAATTTTAAGTAGTCAGTAGTGTATTTATAAATGAAGTTTGTACCTTGCCATTGTTAGCAGTAGATCCACAAATGGAAGCAGTGGCTGCTGTTGTATTTGAAAGGGGAAATAAATACCCCTTGTGCAGGCTGAGGTTGAAAACATTCAATTAACGTTAAAACCGGTTCATTTGAATTTCCTCCAATAATGTACTTGATAATGAGGTGTTAAATTATCACCTTGCAAACCCGGGGACCAGTCACAACTAATTTTAGCTAAGTGAAAACGTTTTTTGTTGCTGCCCTTGAGAATCTCAAGCTGAGCTGAGAAACTGTTGGAAAAACAAATACTCTGGGGGTCATAAAGAGAGTTTCCTGCTTCTCTCCAGGGGACTAACAGTTCTAAACATCACTCTCTGTATTTGTGCTTCCAGCTGGGGATCTTTTAAATCCAGCTTGTTGCTGCACCTCTACCTCTCTCCTACAGAGTGGCAAGCCTCCAGAAAAGTTGCTTTAACCTGGACTGGGCAGGAGAAATCACTCAGCCTTTGGTGCTTTGAAGAGTGTTTATAGACATTAGCAGAGCTATACACTTTGTGTTGTGGGTTGGAATGTGAGAATTCTTCAGTGCCTCTTCTTTTGGACTTTAATCAACATTGTAGTATTTGTGCAAGAGCTCATAAACCTTTCTAACTGTACACCTGCTTTGTTCTAGTAACAATCTGGTTCTTGCTATTTCTGTTCAGGCATGAGCTGTCATCCTATATCTTCATAGCCTAAACACTGATCTCTCATAGCAGAAATGCAACTAGAAATGTGGCTTTGTTGAAGTAATTTCTTTTTTCTTCATTTCTTACACGACATTTGGTGTAAAATATGTGGCTTGCTTTTTTGCTCTCAATAGCACCTGAGGTGCCACATTTCTACAGAATGCTGGTGTACAGGGAAAGGAGAAAATACTGGATAGCAGCTCACTAGCATATATTGTTATCAGTAGTGTGACTAAAATGTCAGTATAAATAAAGTCAGTATAAATGTTAAGGTAAAGCATTTGAACAGGAGTAATCACAAATTAGGTGATGGTGCACTCTGTCTTTGGGCTAGTATGAAATGAAGTTCATGGTTCCTGATGTGATATTTGATTTACTAGAGCAGAGGTGGTGGTGGTGGTGTTTTGTTTGTTGTTGTTTTTTAATACCTGAATGACCACATAAGGACTGCTTCCTATAATCATCCCTGGTAACTGCAGCAGTTTTCTATGTAGGAAAATTAATACTAGTATTACGATAGTTTTTGCAGTGTACAGACACATGGCAAAATGTCATTCTATGAAGTGAATATGTAAATGTTTCTAAGCTTCTTTGGAAACAAGCTACAGTCTGTGACTGGAGCCATTTCTGTGGACTGTGTGCAGGTGTATTAGGCTATGTGGGAATCAGACCACTTGCCTACTTCAGTGGGTTCTAATGTAAAAATGCAGTTGGCAGCAGGTCAGCTCACACTTTTTCACATCAGTGTAGTCAATCTACCACAAATTCCCAAGTGTGAACAATCTTGATAATCTACAAAGTGTACTTTAGTCCTGCTAGCGTGCAGATGTTTGCTAATGTCTCAATTTATAAACTTCCGCAGTACAGATTTAATCTTTGAAGGAAGAAGCTATCTGAAAAACCTATGTGCCAGTTAACGTATTTGGAGAGCGTATGGCCAGTGGAGAGACCTGAGGTTACTTTTAAATGATATTGTGTGGATTCTGTTCCTGTCCAGCTTCAACAGTAGAGTTTAGCTCAAGACAAATTGGCTTGTCAAGAACACGATGAATCGATATGTAGAGCTTCTTGCTGCCATGGGTGAGCCTCCGTTAATGCACAGGTTACTGCCTAAATGTTGCATAGTGGAAACATTGTGGTTACAGCGAGGAAAATGTGTTACAGAGTATGCATGCTTCTCAAGTTCATGTTGGCTAGTAGCTCCTAAGATTTAACTGTTCGTTTATGGACACCAGCATATTAAAAAAAAAAAAAAGCCAGTAAAATACTTTTGAAGCTTCCTAAGACTTTCAAGCTTGCCTTCCTACTGGTCAGCTTAATATCATATTGTATAAGTGTTGCCAACTCAGGCCCTAAATGGATAATGTAGAACTCATTTGCCCTGCAACTTGGATCTCCAGAACTAAGTACTCTGCACAAACAGATGTGGTACTCTTACAGCATAACTGTATCAAGAGCTGGAAGCAGAATGTTTAGTACCTCCAACCTGTACTGAAAATAAAGGGTCTTTTCTAGGGTTGTTGCTGTATTCCTGACAAGTAACTTTTTGTTCAGGATCTGGCATTGTGGAGACAATTGTGAGGTTTATATGCACAGCTTTGATCTTTCCAGGATCCTTGGAAAATAGAGTTGTGCAGGAAAAACAAGTCTGTAAAAGTCACGGCATAGACAAGGCCTCTGGGGTTTGGGCCTTTTCAGGCACAAAGCCTACTCTTCCACCTCACTGCAGTTCCAGGTGGCAGGCTACCAGGAGCTGCTTGCCAAATACAACTTACTAACATGGGAAGGCTCAACACCCTTCCTGTTGAAATTATCACAGCGTTTTAAGAGTGCATCAGATCATACTGGAGAAGGACAAGTATGGCTGCTATAACAGATGTTCAGGCAGATGTGGCAACTCTGACACGGTGGCAAGTCTGCAGACTATAGCTTTTATCATAAAATGAACTTACTATAACCATCTTTGTTGTCAAAGGAGAAACTTGAGATGCTGTACAGGAACTCTTATGGGAATGGATCAAGGTCTTCATATGTATGTAGATGTATGAAGACTGCATTCTGTGAAAGATTCATGTGCTACCTTCTCAGTGACCTCACATATAAATTTTGTATTTAAAAAAGCAAACAAACAAAACCAAACCAACTCCTCCAGAGTGGAAATTCTTAATTTTAGGACACATTCTTAAAAAGCACATACACATTTGCAGCATCTCTTCTCTCCCATTGTTCCTCATGTTAGGTGGATGCAATCGCTAGCAGTATTGGGAGGCATAACAAAGTTGTGCTGAGGAGCAAAAACACCTTTAGGAACTACTGTGCTTGTGTGTAGGATCCAGGGGGTGTTGATGGCTCTGTTGTAATAATATTTATTGGAGTGGCGAGAGAAACTGCCACAGCTCAGGCCCAGTCTTAGAACCATGTAGTGGTGTACGTAAGGATTGCTTAAGTTTTGGTTTTGATGTATTCAGCAAGACTGAAGGGTTGTTTGAAGGCTCGTATGGGGGACTTTGGATGGATTTTTCATAGCAAGATCTTTCCTAATACAGTTCGTAAATGTTCAATAGCTTCATTCAGGTTCAAGGATAGTCTTAACATGTTGCCACGAGGGCTGTACAAGCCATACACATTTGTTTTTCTATAATAGTAATGTCTTGTGGAGTGTTTCAACTGCCTTTTTCTTTAAAGTGTTGTCTGTGTAGGTCAGACCTATTAAACTTGAGCATTGTGCTTTTTCTTGGGGAAAGCTGGTGTGCACTACAGCATTTTTGTATTCCAGGAAAAGAAATGTGGCTTACTTGAGCTATTTCTAGTGCTCTGTGTATGTAGAGAACATCTATGCGATATAATGTCCTGTGCTGCTGCTGTTAGGCTGGAGTTCACCCTACAAGAGGAAACAGCCTCAAGTTGTGCCAGGGGAGGTTTAGGTTGGATATCTTCCCATGTTGGAACAGGCTGCCCGGGGAAGCGGTGGAGTCACCATCCCCAGAGGTATTTCAAAGACATGTTGCTGACCGGCATGGTTTAGCAGCAGACTTGGTAGAGTGGGTTTATGGTTGGACTGGATGATCTTAAAGGTCTTTTCCAACCTAAAATATTCTATGATTCTGTGGTTTTGTGGTGACCTGGCAGTGCTGGGTTAACAGTTGGACTTAATAATCTTAAAGGTCTCTTCCAACCAAAACGATTTCTAGGATTCTGTGATTTGCAGTCATGACAGATGTTCAGCTGGAGGTGATAATCTCTCTGGTTCTGTAAGGTTTTTTATATCTGTGTGGTATTTCACAATTGGTGAAGGCAGTTAGTAATGCTATCTGAAACTAGCTGCCTGTGAAGTTATTTGTAACACTTCCTGATTAAAACATTTGATCATCTTCCCTTGTAGTACAAAGGCAAAGAGCATTTCTCTACTCTTCTGCATTTAAAATTCCAAAGAACAGTTAGCTTTGATACTGGCTTCCGTTGTAGAAAAGCAATCTGCACAAAACAGATGGAAAACATAGTTCACACTCTTTGTTGCTGTGTTGTAAAGCTACTGAACTGTTTCCATGGAAGTAGATTATAAACATCCTTTATATAATATGCTTTGTCAAAGCTTGCACATTCCTTAGCTTGTAAAGAAATGTGGTGTTTGTATGTGTTCCTGATGTTTTTTCTCTCTGTGGCTTTAATCTGCCATAAAGGCTTGCCAACCTATTTGTGTTGTATAGAGGCTTGAGTCTGTTTCCTTCTCTCTTCTTCACTTATGCTTTGTCTTTTTCTTAAGATCTTTAAGAGCAAAGGTGTACTTTAAGTTCTAATGCCCAGCAGGCTGCCCAGGGAGGTAGTGGAGTCATCATCCCTGGAGGTACTCAAAAAACGGGTAGATGTGGTGCTTCAAGACATGGTCTAGGGACTAGGGTGATATTCAAAGAAGGTTGGACTAGATGATCCTAGAGGTCTTTTCCAACCTGCACAGTTCTATGATAGTAAAAAGAAAACAGGAGTTTTAAAATGCTTGCTTTTCTCTAAAATTCCATTACCTTGGCAAGTTAGGTTTTATTGAAACAGCACAAAGTTTGGTTGGTGTTTTTTCACGTTTCTGGCTTCTTAATACTGGAGACACTGTAACTAGTTCAGAATAGTCTGACCAACACACATTTCTTTTCCCTGTCTTCTTAGCAAGGCACAAGAATAACAGTCAAGCAGGATATGTTCAGCTGTCTCTGCAATGATTATGAATGTTATTATCATGACTGCGCCTTCATGATAATATGCAATTTGTATGTGCTAATGTGTAAGTAGTGTTAATACTAACCCTGTATTAATTACCACCCAGTAATTAATATGCAGAGTTAGATAATATATGTACCCAGGCAACACAAACTTAATTTCTTTGTTCTGGAGGGATAACCATAATCTCATTCTTTAAAATTATTCATTCATCTGAGCCAATGCTTTTTATGTTCAACTTCAAAGTAAAGATGACTGTAAATCATAATTGTTAGGATGTGGTGGATTTCAGCCATGTGACAGCAGTGAACAAAATATAAACCAACATGAACAGCCAAACAGATTAAATAATCATTTAAAAGTATTGGTTTTGTGAGTTATATTTCAGAAATTGTTTTCTGGATTCCCTAGGATGGATGGGAGTTACTTGTTGCAGGCAATACTGCTGTTCCTCAGCAAATCCTTCAGCTACTGTCAGAGTGAAGTTGAGCTGGTAATATGCTTTTGTTCTCACTTTCTTTCCCTGACCAGTTACTTGGTCCAGTCTGTAGAGCTATTCTATTTAGCTATGATACTCTAGAGAGAATTTAAGCTGCTTTCAGTAGAAATTCAGCCTCTGGAAAAGTTCTGTGTGGAAAAGTACTGTGGCGGCTTGTGGGGTTGCAGTTAGCGTGCCCCTCTGGATCATGAGCCTAGTCCCTCACTGCAGCATTGTTATACAGAGCTTGGCACGTGTTGGAGAAGTGTAATACCACCATGAAATGAAGTTCTTATTCCTATATAATTCTTTGCATATGAAATAATTTTGTGTTCAGTCAGTCTTCCTGATTTATAGATACATGACACATGCTTGACATGTGCTCTCACTTTCTCTCTCTTTTTTTTTTTTTAATGGTAAAATAGTTTACGGATAATTTTGTCAGCTCTACTAGACCAGGCATTATCTTGAATGCTAATTTAAATGGAAAGGGCTTGTGTGTTTCTGAGAGACAGTCACAGGATACAATGTTTTGGCTTGGTTTTGTTTGTTGGTGGGTTGGGTGTTTTTTGGTTGGCTTTGTTTTTGCTTTGGACAAAATCCATTCTTCTGTCTAGGTAGATTTGCTATGAATAGTCACACTGAACACAAATGAAGAACACAGGATCTTTTTTGTTCTCCGTTGCACAAACTTTCAAGTAGAGACAGTTGCTATTTCTGCAGTGTCTGACTTGGATCTGGTATACCATTGTAGTTGATATTGGAAAAAAAAAATTAAAAGCTTATTACAAGCTAAATGTAAATCTAGTAGTAATTAAGGAATCAGATGGTACCAGCAACTAGCAGTCTTTAAGACTTTCCGGAATCTTAAAGCAGGTTTCTGTAACACAGCGTCTTGTGAGTATGGAGAGAAATGGCACGAGATTGTACTGTGCTTTCCCATCTTTTGAAAGTGATTTCCTGGAATAAATGACAGGTTGTTGGCATTATGTTTGATGATGTGTTTCTCTTATACATGGTTAACTCAAATAGATTATTTATGCAACATGGATCTACTATTTGGTAATTTCCCTATCTTTAAAATCAGGGGGCTGCTGACAAACAATGTGAGCAATTCATTTTAGTTTATATACTACCTTACATAAGATAAAAGCCTGTGTAAATGTGAATGGGAATTGTAGTTAGCTTTCTAAATAGAAGAGCTACATAAGTTTTGGGGTTGGGTTTGGGGTTGGTTTTTTTTTTGTTGGTTTCCCCCTCCCCAAGTGTTAACTGATTAGTAATTCAGACTTCTGCAAAGTAATGCTTGCCTCATGACAGTTTTTTAGATTAGCCTTAAATAAAACACCAATAGGCAAAGGCTGTTTCACAGCAGTCATTGAACATTGTCTATAACCACAAGCATTTTGGCAGCCCAGGTGTTCCCAGGTTTTGAGAGAATTGGTACAGCAGAACTTTTTGCAGAAGCAGGTCTAAGGGGAAGTGTGTCCTGATGAATAATCCTTCCCTACTACCTATTGCATCTGCAGACTTCAAAGACTGCTTGAGGTCAGAAAATCGTTTCCTGTAATTATCACACAGAGAGTCAGAGGTGCTAATGGCACCATATCCCCGTTGTGTGTCACTTTCTTATCTATACAGAGGGAAAGTGCAGCTTTTAAAACAAGAGTTGGGGGGTAAGAGCACTGCAGCTCAATTGTTAAACCTTGTGAAGGTTGCTGCTACAAACCCAGTGGTTCTTAAGATCTCTTTTAAAGGCTGACGAATGTAAACATATGCATTTTGCTGAATTGCTCACAGCTGGATTAGGTTGTTGCTATCCCTTTAGCCATGAACTCCTGAGGACTGTATAGTGCCTTACAGAACAAAGAAATGGTCTGATGAAAAAGCTCTGGATTCAGAGGGCAAATAATCTCTTCAGCAATCTGAGAGCGAATGTGTAGGAGGGGGTGCTGCTATGGGCAATGCGTCAACTGATGGACTGCACATAAGGGCACAAAAATGCACACACTTCAATGACAAATATGTGGCGTGTCTCAAATGTCAGACTTGCATAGGAATTATCCTGGTATTAAGATAGCTGAAATGTTTCCATATTAAATTACAAATAATCCTGTCTTTTGGATGTACCAAGGAGTTGTGTGTTTTTCCTGTTGTGGAACAATATTTTAAATGAGAGCATATGTATTTGAAAGAATACATTGGCTATTTCCAAGGATTGTCTATTGGCTGTATTTTTATTGCAATGCTTAAAATACCTGGTATTTTTAAAAATGCTCGTTAATGTACCCGTGATGTTGCATACCAGTGGAGCCTTTAAAAATCTGTATTCCCCAGAACTGTACCAAATTTCACTTTACAAAGCTCAGCAAAATTGACTGTTGGTGCCTTGTGTGGTTTTTGTAGGTTTTGTTGTGTTCTGTTCCCTGCCAGCCTTGTTTCATGTAACTATATCTCCATGCAAATACCAGCTCATCTGTGTGGCAAGCTGGACTAAGGTGTTTCAGTTAATAAAACAGATTAATTCACTTGCTTGCTTTAGAAAATTCAGATTAATTAGGAAATCTAAAATGCAAACTGGAAGGAAGAGTCATAGTAAAACCTACAGCAAAGCTGTTCAGACATGTTTGTAGAGTTGTACAAGCTTAAAGTTATATTACATTGTTGGATATGGTGTTAATTAGAAACTGGTATCATGTCTTCAGTCGCTGGACAAAGAGATTGCTCAAGAGGAGGGTTCTGAACATGCTACAGTCTGGTTCTGCCCTGGTGTAAGTGCTGATATAACTAGTAGCTGATCATCTGTGCTGTGATGTAGTCTATATTCTTTGGGTTTGTTTTTCCAAGTGCTGTGCATCAGTTAGTATTGGTAGCTCCATTGAAACAGGCTGCTTAGGGACATGGTTTAGCGGTAGACTTGGCAGTATTAGGTTAACAGTTGGACTTGATGATCTTAAAGGTCTTTTCCAACCGAAACAATTCTGTGATTCTGTTTTCTTTGTGTAAGACAAATGGCTTCAGTTGCCTTTAGCTTGATTGGATTGACTGGTTTCTGACAATGCAATATGTACTCAATTTTAACTACTTACTTCATTTAAGTGGCTTTATTAGCAGTGGCAACACTAATACTTCATAGCTGGCAGCAATCTCAAAAAACAATTACTCTTTCATATACTCTGTGTGTAATACAGCAGAGTTGGAGAGAACAATATTGTACAAAACAAGAACAGTATTGTTTTGAATTGAACAAATGGTTCATTATCAAGATGACAGTAATTGACATGTGTTGGAAAACAAAGGCCTCTACCTTGTAAAACATGTTGAACTTTCTCTTGCGTGCACCTTTGTACACTCAGTGTGAGTTGTCACATATCTGTGTGTGTGGGCTTTGGAAGGGCCTGCAAAATCTCCACTGAAGGCCACCGCATAGGTGTGAGAAATGCTCAAACTATGAGAGGAGTTTTAAGTGTTAGTAAAAATAGATCTGTATCTCTGTTTCTCTGGAAGTTTGTTACTTCCTGTCTCCATTGTGTTATGTCCTGGCTGCATGCACTTTTTAAGAACAGAGAGATTTTCCAGTGATGTTTATGAAGTTCTAGTGGAGAAGGGACCTCAGTATCCTAAGGTAGGAGCCACCCTTGCTTATTCATACAGAGGAGACAACTTACTCTTTCCCTTTGAAACTTTTTGTTCATGCACATAACTATGTTTCTTATGAGGACAGAGAGATCTTGTGCTTTATCTTCTACCTGTTTTTATTAGTTGTGGTCTTCTGGGTGGTAAGCCATCAGCTACTGACTGCAGTTCCTGGAGGTGATGAACAGAAATGCACATCAGTTGATATTCATGCAAAACTTTAAATGGTGTTCAGCTGTGGTGGTGGTTTTTTTTTTCCTCTTCTGTCATGCTTTGCTCAAATATCTTTTACTTCTAAGGCTGTAAATCACATGTAAAATTTAATAGAATCTGTGTAGCATCCTTTAGGCAACAGCTCCATGAGGAAAAGAATGTGCTGATGTGATCTTGGAGGGTTAATCAAGAGTAAACTGGGCTTAAGCCATCTTTTAATAACATTTGTTACCATCCTGAAACTAAAACTACATAAACACTTCCATTCTATTCTGTCACATGTAATTCCTGGAAATGATCATACTGGGCTTGCAGCTCACCTTTAATTTCATAGGCTTGATAGTTATTCTATCTTTTCAAGATGAACAAAATGTTCTGCTGTTGTGAAAAGAGGATGTGTTTCTTAACCACTTTATTAAATATGCACTGTTGAAAGAAGGGGAAGCTGAAAGTCAAAGTTTGATTTGGAACCAGACTCACAAAATGCTTTGAGTGTTCAAATAATTGCTGCTTTTTATTTGGCAGAGTTTGAAACTCTATGTGAAGGTTAGTATGTAGTGAAATTCATCCATCTCTTGCATTGTTCAAAGTGAAGGTACCATTTGATCGTACTGTAACTTGTCCAATTACACTGCAAGGTCCAGTTCTCTGAATTACTCCAGTGTAATTGGGATGTATTTCCATATGTCAGAGGAATGTCATCCTCATAGTGTTTTAATCTGTAAGAGACAGCTTTCAGTTCTTCTTTAGCTTTGTTTACTAGCTAACTTTTAATCCTCTATGCTTCACAACCCTTACCATTTAGTTTTCCTTCCAGAATAAATGTTGCTATTCCTGCTTTTGAGATGCAAAAATGCAGAGCCGGAAGAGGTGCATACCCAAGCAGTGAAGACCTACTATAGTTAACTTGACAGGCCTGGGACATAGGTGGCATTTTAATGCAGTACAGCTACCTTCCCTGTAAAACTCGTGATGGAAAAAGTCTATGCATAAATGTTTTAAAGAAGATACAAAACACCTCTTTATTTTTTTTTTAAATTGTATATCATCAGTGTGCTCTCGGAGAGACTTGTGCTATGTTTTTAGCAAATGGTCTCCTTCACTTCTGTGAGTCTAATGAATCCTGGAGCTGCGCAGTGGGAATCTGACACACTAGAAGTTGCATTAAACAGCTTTGGGTTTTTATTGAAAACATTGTCCTTTGTTCAAAGGGAAGGTAATTGTTCTGCCCTGAAATGATAGCAGCCCTCCTTTATTGTCAGCTCACCATCTGGTTGCGATAAATTACATAGCCCTGGCAAGGCTGCAGCTTTTTGGTAGCAATGGGTGACTTAAAGACTTAATGTCCACATTGGTAGGAAATAAGAAATACGTATTTATGGAAATGACATACTTTCCTGTCATTGGTCCAATTATTTTACTTTTTTATGTCTATTAAATGCACCTCTAAAGTAAAATTTCAGAAAGCAAGATAGTGCATGGAATTTTTCAGGAGCTAATTCTTGCTGCAAGTTCAGTTCCACTAATCTATTGAGGGAGAGCTTGAAAAAGTAACGATAGAAGTCTTGAGTATTTCAGGTGTAATTGGCCCCATTTATTGTACTTTACCATCCAAGGACTGTTAGTTAGAACAGTGTAGATTGTTAAAGGGTTTTTCTCAAGGAGTGGTTGTACTTAAACTTATTGGTTGCTGTACCTTCAGGATGTAGGTTTCTTTTCTGAAAATTTGCCAAGAAGTCAGTTGGCATCTATAAGTAGAATTTCAGAGTGGTGTTAGAGAGTTTGCTAGCTAATTGGTCCTTCTGGCAACTACTTCTTTTTCTTGCTGTCATAGCCAAATTAGTGTTACTTCTTCTAACCTGCCTAATTATATGATACACTTAGGCTCAGTTCTGTGCTTTAACAACAAAAAAACATCTGAGTCATTGACGATTGTTAAACAGATGTTCATAAGAGTCTTGGAGGAGAGGGGCAGCTTTTGTTTTCATAGTGTTTAAATTATAACTCTGAGACAGGTTGAAATGCTTGAGAGTAGAACATGCTGAATGTGACTTCCTGTAGTGTATGATTTGTTCAGAATCTTGGCTGGTCCACTTCCAGATTTTCTTTTATTTTGGAACATGATTCTAGATTCTCTTTTCCCACATTACTGCTTTTGCTTTAGGAATGTCCTCAATTTGTTGGTTTTATTTGCTTTTAAAAAAAGAAATCACAGCAGCACTGTGATGAACCTTATTCTTGTCAAGTTCTTTTTATACCTTTTGTGAGGCTGCTGCAGAGGTAACTAACTCTGCAGAGCGTTTTAGTTTCTCTTACTTGGGTAGAGGTAGCAGTAATATCACTCATTATTAGTTCTTACTTTCCTATCACTTCTATTTTTAGAGCTAGAGTCCTTGCACAGTGTGGCATGAATAACATTTATCTTAGATGTAGATGTAAAGAGAAAACACTTTGAACCTGGCTTTGCTATGCTTGTTATTTCTGTGGCTAGGCAGTTTGGACATTCATGTGGGGATTGGCCACAGGTTAAAATAACTCTGCAGCCATGTTGAGCTGTTACTAAAATTCAGTCAAGCATTTTATGTTTAATAAGCAAAGTGCCCTGGCAAGTTTGACTCACTCTTTGGCTGCCAGGGTACATAAGAAGCGGATGTGTGTTATTCTGGGGCTTGGCAGCTTGAGCCTTCACCTTTTGCTGACAAAATACCTCAGTAGCTTCAAGCCATTTAGGCTAGATGCCTCATATCTATTATGTGCAGCATGTTGATGAGCAAATGTTGCAAAGTACTCGTTATTATTAGTCTCTCAAACTGACAGACTCAAAATTTCATCCACTGTTGTGGGAGGTAGCTAAAAGTACATGATAGTACTGAATTAATATGGGTAATTTTAGCTGTTTTCTGCATCTAGCAAATGATAACTTTTTGATAATTTTAGGATTTACCAAAGACGGAAGGAGTTTCTGAAAACTGAAACTCTCAGGGTGGTCAAACATTGGAACAGGCTTCCCGTGGAGGTTGTGGAATCTCCATCTGTGGAGACAGTGAAAACCCAACTGGACACAGTTCTGGGAGACCTGCAAGAGCTGGCCCAGCTTGACAGGCAGATTGGGCTGATTGATTTCAAGACATCTTTTCCAACCTAAAGGATTTTATGAAAAGTTGAAGTGGTACCTCCCACAGCAGCAACACCCTATTTTCAGCATCTTGAGACACTTTGTATTTTTACGCAGACAAGAAACCTGTTGAGCTTCTTTTACCGTCCACAAATACCTTTTCTGCTGCTGTTGGACCATAGGGAAGGGTTCAGAGTGAATGTTTCCAGAGTCATTGTCCATGCAAGATGCATCCTAGAATGATCTCATTGCATTGGCACTTCTTAAAGAGAACAATTCCTGCTTCTTCGTAGCTGATTTATGTCTGTTTGCTTGTGCAGTTTCCAACCTGTGGTCTGGGAAACCGACTTGTCCTCTGACGATATTCCTTCTGATGGTCTCTGACAAGCCAATACAATGTGGCAGTAGACAATCCTACTAGACCTGGGCTGGTGAGGATAATTCTAGCACCTCATTTCTTGGACAGATTGTAGATACATTAGATACTCACAGATCTGCCTATGTGGAACTCGGGAGCTGTTCATCAAAGCACTGGGAACCTCTATCTGGAGTTAAATGATGCTCACGTCTAGAACACCTGTGTTACACTTATCCAGGATGTGCTAATTGGTAAGCAGGCAGGATTCAAGGGAACATTCTTATCTTGCCAAGTTGGCTATTTTGTGCCGTGTACAAGCTGTTGCATATCCCTAGCTCAGCAGTTCCGGAGTAGCTGATTGGTTGCTGTCTTTCAAATCTACCCATTGGCTAGATAGGTTTCTTGCACCTGCCTTGACCGCTTATATCTTCAAGGTGCCGTTCTCTACATTCAGTTACCTGGTACCCATGAAGTACCGAAGTAGTCCAATAAAGGTATTTTCCCTAGTGAAAAAGCTGCTTCTCTAAGGGAAGTTCCAGTTTTCATTCCTGCTAAACTTACATGCCTCATCAGGGCAACAGTTTCTCTTCCCCTCTGAGGATTAATTTTCTTGTGATCTTCCTATGGAGGAATGACTGACAGCTTTTACTAGTAGTTTCTTTCTTCCTGATGATGTTTGACTTTCACCCAAGTCAGGATATTATCTTCTTGCACTTAGTAGGTTACCAGATTCTGGAATTGAGAGACTGTAAAGGACACCGTAAGGCTGAACTTCAGCCTTGTTTCAGTCACACTGGGGAAGGTGCAGGTTGCTGTGCAGGTTTCAGCTACAAAGGCAGAAAGTGTGTAAGTTGATGACTGATCATTTATGTGCACCCAGAAAATTAAACATATGCAGACAAAATAATTAAAGAATTGAGTTAAGTCATTTTCCTTATTGTAACCTTATGTTTCACCATGCAAATCCTTTTCAGCCACTCTTACTCTGGGCTGAACTCTGGCATATTAGATACTTCCCACTGCCACCTCCATGGATAAGACCTGTAGGGTAGTTTGGATATGGATTTGACCACTGAGATCTACTTCAACTACATGCAGAAATAAGTGGTGGTGGTGGTAGTCAGCCCTTAAGTTCTGAATTGTCTGGCTGGTATGTATGTGAATCCTGATCTGCCACATAATAGCTGAGGGAAAAACCTATAGCTGGAGGTATGCTGGTGTGTTACCTTTCTGCTCCCAGAGCTCTGTGGTCAGCCAGTGCTGCCCTGTGAGAGCTCTTCATTTGTGCAAAACTCGCACTGAGTCTAGACAAATCGGCAACATTTGGAATCCCACTTGAATGACTATGGATTAATAATTTCTAAGTTTCAGCATTTATAAACATCTCTAATGGAATTTTCTCATTGTATGTATTTGCAATTATTATTAGATGTTTGGCTATGCTGGTTTTAGGAGCCAGCGTTGGCCAGATTTGAGGCAGGATGGTGTGTTAACCCATCTTTTTTTCTGTGGCTGTGGCATCAGTAGCATTGTATTGGTTTAGTCTCCTTACAGCTTGAGTTTTCAGGATTTTATAAAAGGGATTTTGCTGTAGAAAAGCTGTCTTCTGCAGTTTGATAAATATTGGCTCGATTTAAACCAATTGATTTTAACATTGCTTTTATTGACACCTTAAAAGGTTTATTCATGCTGGTCTTCTTTACACATGTATCTGATTTCAAAGTCTCTCTGCTCACGTTATGAAACCTGCTGTTTGAGGAAAAAGATAACTAATCAAATACTTATAATGCTGTCCTGGCTGTGTGTGGTTGAGCAGCCATTTTAGCTGATTTTATTGCTGTGTCATTTTGTAACATCTTTGTGTCACCATATTACAGAAAACCTTTGACATGAGCTGAGACTGTTATGCTCGCTGCTGTACAGAGTTTGTGACTGCTCTAGAGAATTCACAGCTTGAATGATACACAGACCAGGGCAGTATGATGAAATCAGAATTATCCTGTTAATACAAGATTTTATTGGCTATGGTGAGGTGGGGCAGTACTATCCCTGTGATGTTTGGAGTACATGTGCAGCCTTATCAGTCAAGTTTTTAGGGTCACTAATGTAGAGTTTCTATTAATATAATAATAAAATGAAAAGTGTGTGGTTTTGAACAATTTGTAAGTTCTTCTGGGAAAGTGTGTCGTTACGGCCTTTCAGTACTTAAAGGGGGTTTGCAAGAAAAACGGGGACAAACTTTTTGGTAGGATCTGCTGGAGTAGGAGAAGGGATGGTTGGTTTTAAATTGAAACAGGATAGATTTAGACTAGATACAAGGAAGAAATTTTTTTTACAATGAGAGTGGTGAGACACTGGAACAGGTTGCCCAGAGAGGTGGTAGATGCACCATCTCTGGAACCCTTCAAGGTCAGATTGGATGGGGCTCTAAGCAACCTCACATATTTAAAGATGTCCCTGTTTACTGCGGGGGGGTCGGCCTAGATGACTTTTAAGGGTCCCTTCCAACCCGAATTAATCTATG
Source organism: Eurystomus gularis (assembly GCA_013400335.1). Taxonomy (NCBI): domain Eukaryota; kingdom Metazoa; phylum Chordata; class Aves; order Coraciiformes; family Coraciidae; genus Eurystomus; species Eurystomus gularis. The sequence goes on along the minus strand of VZZY01025658.1, from coordinate 99,304 downwards.
ATTACACACTCCACCAAAGTTCTTATGAAAAATCTTCAAGTCAGTATATTTTAAATGATAATTCTTTAACAGATTTTATTTTCCCAGTTATATCAGGAGACATGATCTCTTCATGGTAAGAGCTGCATCTTTCTATGATGAAGTTCATGGTGCAAGCAGGCTGCCTTTAAGTTCTCTATATGCAGCTGGTAGTTGTAAACAAAATGAGAAAGTGCAAATATAAAAATACTCCTCTGGGCTTTGCAATATGCCAAAGGTTTCAGTCTCACCAGTATGTATAAACTCAATGAGTACACAATACATGCACCCAGCTGTTTTTTGACATGCCTTTAGACTCTACTGGAACTGTTTAGCTTGATAGCAAATGCAATGACAGGTATTTAGTATTAGCATAAATTTTGTTTCTCAGAGACCTTTCAGTGCCAAGAACCTTAGCTATAATTTTTCCTTTTCTCCTTTTTTCTATTTCTGAATCTCCTTGGCTTTACCATTGCCAATTTTAAAAATGAAATTTAACTGGTTTCCTCTATTCTAAAGCATTGAGCATTTTTACCATCACCTCTGCAGTGGCTCCATACTCAGTACTCATGTAATCTAGGAAAATCCCCTGCATACAGTCCTGCTAAAGAGCCATAGGCATGGGGTTAACTCATAATGGTCATCAGGCAAGCCCTTCACCACTTCTCCTAAAAGAAATCTTTGCTAACGCTGCTGCCATATGGCCCATGAACATGATTTCCTTCATGCTTTCACGTGCGCTTGCTCTTAAACCGGGCATCTCTTCCCATGTTATTTGTAGTTTCTTTCTCGAGCGGTGAACTTGGGAAACACCCAAGTGTGTCAGAAGAATAGACAACTTGACTCAACTGTCCTTACTGGGTCCTGGATGAATAAAGCTCATCCTGACAGCAGCTGCCCTCGGGTGCCGCAGAGGTGCTCACTCCCCCTGTGCAGCACTGGCCCCTAGTGGAAGCTGCTCGCTCCTTCTGGTGGCCCCAGACGCTAGATAGAAACCCTAAATATTCTTCTCATAATGACTTCTCCTATTTTCAAGCTTGTCTCAAACCTGGATCACTACCAGCAGCACTGTGGAAAAACCCAATGAGTCGCTTCTCTCTCCTGGCTGGTTTGCTAAATACTAGAGTTGGAGCTATTAAACAGTACTGAGTTAAGAAATTATTCTAACTACCTTTTAGGTTTCGCATTGTTCTGGCAGGTTCTCTTGGCATTTGCCTGTGTGAGCTGGTGTTTTATAACGTAAAACTGGGGGAATATAGTATTCTGACCCATACATTTTAATATGTCTCTGTGCAGTCTCGGGTTACATTGTATAATTGTATATAATACTTTTCTAAAGACCTGTAATAAAAATCAGCAGACGGCATCTGAAAGGAAGGATGTAAAATTCTTACTGTGAATATTGGCAGTGGTGCAGAGCTCACACATGCAGACTTAGAGGAAGCAGATTGGTACATGTGGAGCCACCTTGTCCCTGGAACTTAAACAACGATAGGAAAAGTATTCTGAAAGATAAGAAATCTGTATGTAACCCATAATAAAATGTTCCTTATTAACTTTTATAGTATGATCACTCAGACTAGTGAAAACTTTGCTTTAAACCTTCCTCTCATTTTTGAGCTGTTGTAAATAACTTTTTTGTTATTTTTTTGTTTGTTTGTTTTGTTGGAGTTTGGGGGGATTGGGGTTTTTTTGAGGCTGAAAGAATAGGTTGCTGTAGGAGGTGGCCTTTCCATTAGTGTGTTAGGCAAGTGCTGCCTTGGGCAGGATTATGCACATGAATTGGTCTTGATTCCCCTTTTCTGCCTTGGGATGTGAGTTTGTGCTATGAGTCCTGTTTCTGACAGATGATATTACAAGCCTCTTAAAGCCAGCTCTGGCAGATATTACTGTCCCAGATCCTTAAACATTTATTACAATAACATCATGCTCTCCCTGTCTCTTAGTACAACTTTTCCTTAAAAGGTAAAATTGTTGGCATTTAATCGATGTTGAACTGGAATTTTGTTTAGTGTTCTAGTAGTTTTTTTGATTAAACTCTCACTATACTTACTCTGATTTTCAGTTTACTTACTACAGCTCTTAAATAGGTACTACTTTGTTTTGAATCCAATCCTTGCTTCCAGTCAGATATTAAGTCATGCTTGTCCTTTCTGCTACTTGGCAAATTTAAAAACATTTTGCTATATTTTTTTTCATTATGCAAATGTTTTTAGAAGTCATAGTGACTTGTGCTTTTCAGGAGAAGCCTTAAAGAAGGAATTTTCTGTATCTTAAATGGAAAACATGTTCATGGCAGTAAAAGACTAGTAGTGCTTTTATGCCTTCTCAAAAAAAGGAATCAGCTGTTATGTTTTTTAGTGATGAGGTATTTACAAGTATAGTGTCCAGAAAACAATTTAACTTATTATGTTAACATTGCAAAAGATCTTCATAAGCCCTCGGGAGGCAACTTAGCTTCTGAAAGCTTAGTGGAGAATCTGTTAAATCAGCAGAAGAATATTGAATTCCTGGTTGAGACTTGAAAAATGCTTGTTTCCCAGAGTACGCTGAATTATGTCTTCCACTGAAACAGCCAACCAAAAGACAAAAATGTAGGAATAATAAACAGAATAGAAGTATAAGCCTTTGCAAAAACAAAGGAGTTTTAATGTGGAAAAATTTACAAGCTTGAATATATTATGGCATCACTGAGTTGAAGAAACAAACTTCTAGAGAATTATATATGTAACCAAGTTTTCATGACCAGTTTACTTTGATTTAAACACTTACAAATGTCAGAAAATTCAGGCTTTTCAAAGTGGAAATGATCACTTAATTTCTTCTGTTTGGCCCACTGATAGCAAGGTATGTGGAGAAAAAGCTCTATCCATGCTAATGAAATAGCTCTTTATTTTCAGTGTTATTGATGCTGGTGCTCTTAGAAAAGCAATCATGAAATGTTGCAGCCTGCTCCATATCCTTTCTGTGTAGGATGTATTTAGCTGTTTTATCTTCTGTTTTGGGAGCAAAGATCACTTTGTTCTATTTGACTTCTTAGTGGATTGTGATTTCTTTCTCTTTTTCTGTTTTCAGTGATGGCTAACTTTTAATTATGTACATATATGGTGAAAATCTTAGCAAGCTTGCATGGTAAAGGATTTCCATAAAACTGGGTTGTAGGTTGATTTGTGTCATTTGGGAACAAAGGTGGATGCTACAGAAATACCCTTTCCACAAGCTCTTTTTATTCCACACAGGAATATGGAGGCAACAATCAGTAAAAATTACTGCTCAGGAAATGCCTTTCAGCATTGTTTCCTGAAAAAGTAGGTTGAGGTCTGCTGCTTTGGTGTCCTTTCACACATAGGCATGCGCATATACGCATACAGAGCTACCATCACCTGCATGAGCATTTAGTTGACCAAGTACCTTCATTTAGATAGCTTGATTTTTGGTTTTATTATTTCTTCTAAGAAAAACCAAAAAAGTAACTTGTTTAGTCTTTTGAAACATTTGTATAAGGGAGGGAAAAGGTTTATTAGATTCCCTAGATTGTGGCTGTCAGGAGAGAAGAGGACAAGAAACCTGCCCAGGTAAGCAGTCCTACAAAATGGAAAGCTCTCCTGGCAAAGTATTCCTGCTAACATCAGTAAAGCTGTGGTATTTGTCAGGGTAAACTTAGTGCAGGATAAATAAGTTTCTTGAGTGAAATAAGCTATACCAAGAGAAGTGATTCTGCCCCAAATCAAGGGTGGTACATTTTTCAGTAGGCGATATAATGGTTCTCACATTGGACACCTCTGCACTGGCAAGAGTGTTTTTCAAGCTTGTCCGATCTTACAAAATGCAAAACAAATTACATTAGAAATGGAAAGTAACTCTTTCGTAAAGAATTAATGGAGTGTCTTCATCTCAGATGCCTTATGGATCTGATATTAAGATATATTAAGATTAACTTGGCCTAATCTTCTTCCTGCAGTGATTTAAAAGATGTCCTTAGCATGCTCTAGCCTGTTTTCTTAACATAACCTACTTCTGTTAGATACATACTGAGTCTTATTAGAGACAGTGTGCTACTGAGTACATCTTCACAAGTCCTCACAGAATTCTTACAAATCTCTGCTAGTGTTTAAATTTTGCTGATCGCACAATGAAAACTGGAACTGAGGGTGTTCCATTATGTTACATTGTGAGCTGTTACTGAGAGACTGAGTAGTTGAGGCAGTAAATACATATCACAAGTTCAATAATTCTGCATGTACTGAATAGCAATCTATTCATATTGAGAGTTTTCCTTTTTTCTAAATTTTCATTTAATTATTAAAACCAAAGATGTTAGCTTTCAACTGCTATGTGAAATAAAGGCATGAAATTGCTCAGTTTAGCATCATTGTCTACGTTGGCATAAAAATAGGTTAAATTGAGAATGTAAGGTTAAAACGCAGTGTTGAACAACCACAAGATTAATTAATGAAAGAATATATAAATTCATTGTAGCTATCTAATGTGAACTGGTATTTGTTGACCAACAAGAGTTGTACTGCAGCTTGTGCATACAGTTAACAGTTTCATTGCTCAGGAACTATTTTTAAAGATGTATTCTACTAGGTTGCTTTGAAGTTTTTATAAGAATTAATTTAAAATGTAAACATACAGCTTCCTTTGTATTGCATCAAGTAGTTCTAGTTTAGATCCAGGTGACAGTGATCTCTCGTGTGACAAGCAGATAAAATTCTGCTTGTGTATTTTTGTCTATCTAAAGTTGATTTGCCCCTCTGGAGTTCAATGTTAGTCAGTAGTCTGTGTACAATGCAACATGCCTTTTATTTCTCAAGAAGCCTTGCTGATGAAGTGTTGCATTGTTTAGAAGGACAGATTTGTGATTCCTCTCCAATTACTGCCTAGAGATCACAGAAGGGGGGAAAAACAAGTACGTCCTGATTGAACTAAATTTTATTTTGAGTCCAATGCTATCTATGATAGCTTATTCATCAGCCTTAATAGATGACAGGAATTTTTAAAATATTAGATCTTTGTGGCAGACTAACTTCCACAAACTCTAGGGCTTCTTTGTTCTTCGTAAATAGGATTTTTTTTTTTTTTAAACAGGGAAGAGAAGCAGATTTCAGCTCCAAAAACTGTTTTTCTTTTTTAATTGTTTTCTTTTCCAAAGATGAAATTAGTCCTAGCCTTGCAAAAAGTTTTAATTGCTGTGTACTTATTAAACTGCTTTTTGCAAATAAGGGTTGTCATAGAACCCTTGCAGTATTTGGGCTGTTAGTTTAAGCATGAACTTATGTGATGTAAACAGCAGTGAAGCTAAATACAGGTGAGTTTCTCTGTTTATGTGCCTCATTAATAAACCCATTGCAAGAGGAGTTTAGATATGGTGTGGTAGAAATTGCAGCCCACTTTTTATCCTGCAGGTAACTATCATATCAACTTAACTTCTGCTTCAAGAAGAAATTTGCTTAAATATCTCCTAGCTAAAGTTTTCACTTCTGTCTTTCTGAGCAATATGACCTCTGAAGCAGAGGCCTTCACGATCATGAAGTTTCATTCTTTTAGCCTCTGGGAATCTGTCCTGACAGAGACACTAGTTTACTTTCTACTTGGGTTTTGGGGAATATGCATCTCATGTGTCTTTGGATTCGTAATGATGTGTTCTCTAGGGTGCTGGATTTTTTTTTTTCAGGGAGATGCTAGCTGCATTTTTTAAATAATACTGCTTCCCTTACGTGTTTGTAAGACTTGATGTGCCATATGATAAAATGTCAGAAGGGAGAACTACGTTCCCTCAGCACAAATCTAGAAACACCATCTTTTGAAGCTTATTTAGAAGTGGACAAAAGTTTGCTGTGCATATTGGAAAGTATCTGCTAAGTATTGGAAGAATGGTAAAAATACTACAGCCAGTCAGCCATTACTTACTGTATTGGTTCAGCTGCTGGTACTGAACCCATCTGCTACAGAAACTATAAAGCCTTACTCGTCTGTTCTGTTAAGTCTGCAGTTAAGTTGCTCTATAAATGCAAAAGTATATATCTAGCATTCTGGTCATGTAGAGTAGATAACAACCATAATGTTATGGGCAGTGCCTTACAGCAAAGGTTTGAGAGGAGCTCTGAGTAAAGTCCTCAGCAAAGCTGCTACTGATCTGGGAGTTCACACAATTATTAGCACCCGGAGTAAGGGCTACAACTCTGTACCATGTATCTGCAATTAAGGTGTACAGTAAAACAAATGTCGGTATGAAAATGAGCAATGCCCATTTAAAGTGACCGGGTGTTATCTTGGACTTGGTTATGTCAAGTAAAAGCATATTCCTCTTCTCAAACTGTCAGCTATAAATACTCAGCCCATCTTAGCTATCCAAGCGGAGGCAATTGTTGCATTTCTTTTCTCTGTTCTTTTCTTCTTCCTCTGCTGAGTCCATACGTCTACGGCTGAGTAGAGGGTGGGTGAAGGGAGAGTGTCTCCTTTAGGTGGCATGTGACCTTCACTTCTGATAAAATGATACGTTGGGCGTTACACTAAATGATGCCCAGGCTGCTACAACCAAGGAAGTGTTTTACTAAATTGCAAGACCAATCTTGTTATGACTGCTGTAAACTTGCAAAAGGGTACGAAAGCAAAGGAGAAGTTATTAGTTAATCCTCTAATTCCAGTGTAGGTCTGTCAGTAGCTAGTGTAAGCCATTTACAAGACCCATGAGGGACTTCAGATCAGTTGCTCTGATAAGGGGTTCTAGTTTTCCAGCCTTTTGAAGAACTGAATTCCAGTAATCTTCCCTTCTTCTCTCTTTCCTTTCCTCCCTGAAAGTCATCACATTCCAGTTTTCTAGATGAAAGGATGTTACCAGAATCATTGCACAAGTCCTGTGCGAGAACAATTGGCAGGGTGGTGTCTGAGCCGGCCTTTTTTGCATGGCCTTGAAAATGAAGCTGCGTACTGCCAAGAAAGCCAGCTGCTGGAAGATTGCTGCAGTCCTGGCAGTCTTTCTAGGCCTACAGTTGAGCAGATGTGGACAGACTCTGAGCTTCAGAAGATGTTTGGGTTGGGAAGGGATTCTGAGGTCCTGTGTGAATGCTCAAACACTGGGTACAAGTGGGATGAGCAGTGGTACCTAGTCACAGCTGTCCCCAGACACTGCTTGGTTTGTTTTGTGGTCCCAGAAAACATGGTAAAACTGTAGTAGCAGTTAGCAGCCTGCTACACCAGTGTGTACCAGTGGGGCTGAACCAGCGAACATTAACAGAGCAGAGCATTGTGTGTATGCTTGTTGCATAATACCACAAACCCTATTCAATTAGCATGTGGCATCACTCTTCAAGTGCAGGATTTTATAGTGGAACAGGAGACAAAATATGTTGAAGGGCAGAGGAAAGTAGTTGCCCAGGATGCAGGGAGAAAGGAAAGCAGAGGACAAGGAACCTGTGTCTGGTTCTTGTTTGATTCCTGGTGCTTTGCTTCACAACTACAGAGAGAACTACAGTTCACTTCAGAAGATGGTAATGATATGTGGTGGGTAGTGAGAAGAGGCCACTGAATATGTTTTCAAGTTCTTGGTAATATTGCTGTAGCCATGGTGACAAGTTCTTTGAGAGATAGTAATTTCATTAAATTGACTGGTTCTGGAGTGAAGTAAAAGCTGATAGGCTTTTGAGACCCACAAATGAAGAAAGCAAGTGTCTTCCAAAACTGCCAGTTGCTGTAGTAGATGATTACATCTTTGTAGAGAACTGGAAGAGTTAAACATGAAACTTGTTTACATCTCAAAGCACTCTTCAATCTGTATGGACAAATCTAGAATCATAAACTCTTTCTGTGGGAAAAAGTTTAAGGAAGATCATGAAGCAGTTGCCAACTGTAACAAATTAAGGTTGCTCTTTAATCTTTGGCCTGGAAGGCTCCCAAAGACTTGGAAAAGGGTGTGAATATGTAGAGGGGAGAATGATAACATGCTGAAGTTCCTACTGTTCAAAGCACTGTAAAATACCTGCTTTATGGAAGCATGGAGAATACGTGTGGGAGAAGCTGCATTCCTGGTCATGAGAGAGGGGCTGATCACGGCAGTTGTAGCCAGTGGTGTATGTTGCCTTTCTACTCTCACAGTGATGAAATCTCATGTGTGTTTGGAGTTTGTACATAACTAACTTGAAATGTTGTTGGAAGTTGTGTATTTCTGTACAGGAGACGTGCACATGCAGCTTTCTCAGAAGGTACCATAGTAGCTTTTTACTGCCTGTAGATTGCTCTGGACACTTGTAGTTTTATTGATTGTCTCAATGATCGTCTCAATGTTAAAAATAGAAGTCGTGGCTTTTGGTCCACTCTCTGTAGTATCTTGCAGTAGAACTGTTTCTTATTGTTGTTGGGCATTATTTTTTTTCAACTTCACTTTGTAGTCTTGAGTTATTTTAAATAAATAATTGGCCTGAAAACATAAAGCTCTGCCTCCACTAGAGGATCTGATCTAATGTGTGCCACTTAAAAAATAAGCTTCATAAGCGCAAGATGCCTTGTGTCTTACTGAAATCTTACTGCTTTTTGGGGAAAAGGAATTAAGCTTCTGCAGAAATTCTCAGGAAGAAAAGATTAAGAAATAATGCTATTAATGAACAAGAAGAAATATCTCAAATGGCAGTGAATGCTATTAAAAATACCAGCTCCTACACAAGTTTTGCAAACTTAACAGGTTTCATTCTTTTTTCTCGTGCTTTGCCTTTGGGGTTTTGTCTTTGATTGCATGGTTGTGGGTGGAATGTCTGATATTCTTGGCTACAAAAAATGTATAGGTTCTTAACATCACATTTGTTCTGGTGTGGAGCAGAGCTCTGTGGAACATTGGATGTTTTTTTGAGACTTGGCGTTACTTTTCGTTAATCACCTTATGTTATCTACAACTTTAAAGGAAGACAATTAACATCTAGCAGTTGACTTGTGGCATATATCTGCACTGCAGCAGATTTAATGCTTCAGTATATGAATCACCCGTCTGGTGAATGCAGTGTTTGGATAGTTATCCATAAATACACTCTGTGGACCAGAGACACATAATTTTACATGTTATTTCTTAGTCTTACCAATGGCGTAGTGCTTAATCTCAAGCATGTGAAAGTATTAGTTGATCAGAAATGCATTATTATCTGCTTAGGTGAGATGAGGTGGATCTTTTTCTGGCCAACACAGCAACATAGTACACTGTGCTAGGCTAGAATTTAACTGATAAATAGGTTGTCCTATGTCCATCTGAATAGCTAGAATATTTAAATGATACTAGCTATCTAATGTCCTGTGTACTAATTTTGACAAATGAAAAAAAAAATCCATATAGAATTGGCTGAATACATTATAAACTGGCAACTGCTGCTTATGCCAAGTGAGCTGGATTATCATAAGTAATTTATTTATTTAAACCCAGCTCATTTTAACTGAAAAAGGTTAGAGAGCAGCCACATGACCAACTCAGTGATCAGAGGTAAGGAGGAAAGTGGTAGTTTCCATTAATACAGACAAGCAGGGTAAAACATGGTGAACAGCTCCAGCTGATTCAGTGGGTTTCCATTAATTATTCAAAGTCTGAACAAACTCTTCTTCAGGATACAGTTACCCGTGAATTTTGCGCAAATTCTGAATCTTGTTTAAAAGTAGGTAACTGTCTTGTTTTGCCAGGTACTTCTTGATTAAAAAACCTGATACAGAAAAACCAGAGAGTGCTTGGACTTGATGGTTCTGCCTGTCTTAGTCAATTCAGTTACAGCCTTGTCAGCAAATGAGTGATAAATGTTGATTACATGAGGGAGAAGAAACTGCAAATTCTAGTTTGCATTTAGTTTTAACACTTCCTTAAGCACAAGTGGCACATTTCATAGTTTGTACTTTAACTAGAGGACTTGTGTTACAGTTACACATGTGACTTATGACTATTGTGTTCAAGGTGTTCTCTTAATTTGTTTGCTAGGGAAAGCACGTGTGCAGCAGCTAGCAGAAAACACAAGATATTTCAGGAGACGACTGAAAGAGATGGGCTTTATCATCTACGGAAATGAAGATTCCCCTGTTGTGCCTCTGATGCTGTACATGCCAGCAAAAATTGGGTAGGTTTAACAGCATAACTTCTCATCCATCTTCTTTAAAGCTAGGATGGTACAAGAATATTAAGACTTTTCTAAATACCAAGAAAAGACTGGTTTGGCTTTTGCTTTTATGATTGTTACTGAGTCTTATAAAACATGGAAGCTTCCTATAAGTTATCTTGAGAAAATCAAGACTTGTAGCTTGAGGCAGCAAGAAGGCACTTCAGGGAAGCAATTTTACCACTACATCCATGTTTTAAAAGTTGGAGGGAGGTATTATTATTTATATGTAAAGTGTATATGTATGCTAAAGAGAAGCTGAAATTGAATGGAAATGAACATTAAAAGTCACTGGAGGATTCTTTCAACTAGCTCCTGGATCAGAAGCAGCTAACATTTCCATAGATTCACTCTGAAAATTAAAAAACAAAAAAAACCAAAAGAACAAAAAAAAACCAAAACAAAAACAAACAAACAAAACCAACAACAAAACAACCAACCAAAAACCAGAGGGGCGGGACATGATGGGACACAACAGCATGTATTTGAATCCCTATTTTTCTTAAGAGGTCTGGATTTCATAGCTCAGGTATCATTATTGTAAGTATATAGCTTTATAAATGCTTATGGACTTGTGGGCTGCTGTGTGGATAATTAAGGCTAAAATTCTGCAAGCAGGATGTAACAAATACATTAAACTTTTTTTTTTCAGTGTAAAAGCCTGATTTCAAGGACAACTTGGCTTTGATAATTGCTTTTCAGTGTCTATGTATAATGCAGTGCTTGACCAATATTTTTAAATTTGGAAACCATAGCTTCATGTTAAACCTAACCAAACATCTCTGATGCTCTTCCAGTTCAGTTAGGCTTCAGTCTGGCTAAGTACTGGGATTCTGTGAGAGAACAAAACATCTTCTAGCACTCTGCCTGAAGCTAGATACAGTATTCCTTCACCCTTCTCAGTATAACCAAATTTAAAAGGCCTGTAACTTTTATGGGTGTTGTACAGTCTCCAGTGTGCACCATCCAGAGGCATACTGTTTTACTGCCCAGCTGCTCTACCAGTCAGTACAATATTTTCCCTGGAAATGTTCATGGAAATGTTTATCAGCTGAGCAGTTGAGCCAGTAACTTATTTAACAAGCAAGAACACAGAGCTCTGATGGGAGTTGGCTCTTAGGATCTGCATTGGGTGAACTTCATCCTTTCTTTGTCTCTTGTAGCCTGTTTTTAAAATAGTTTGAGAGTACTAAATGGATACAATATTAAGTGTATCAGGATGCACCTATTTACAAGGAAAATAGTTATAGCAGAAATAAGGCAGAAAAAATAAAAACCTAGTAAAAGGATATTTTTATACATCCTTACAAGCCTCTTAAGTTCACTGCTACTTCTCAAGACAAGGTCAGTTCAAAACGGCTTAACCATTTCCTGTGGCCTGTAGAAACACCCACAATTGCACTGCCATTATGGAAAGGATCTAGATATTCATGCTTCTCATCACATAAGTCACAGCCATTAATTTCTTTAATCCTCATAAGAGTTTGTGTTGTTAAAGATACTGTGTGACAATTGTATGAAGTTTTTGCACCTTCCTTAAAAATAACTTGGTATCCGATTACTGATTCAATGGTTCCCATGATAGGCATTTAAAGTGGTACATTCTGTGACACCATAATGTACTTTAATTGAATTAAATTGATGAAAACAAACCATCTTGGAACTGCAGAAGCATCTGCTTTGGGGGACTGCAGCACAGGGGATTCTTCTTATAGTCAAACTTCTGAGCCAAAATCCCTGTTTCCTATCAGTAGGATTTCCAAGCTTAGGTTACAAGTCCATTTAGAAGCAGCCTGCTAAAAAAGCAGCCTTTGCCACATATGATCTTTCAGCCTTTCTAGAACTTAATACTTTGAAACCTTTGGGGGAAGACCACCTTGGGACTGAATTTTAGAAAGCCTTTTGTAAACAGGTGTTCTGCCTTTAAAAGGAGGCACCAAATGCTCCAAATTGTGGTCTTACAGTCTTGCTTCGGCAAAGACCTGTATGGGTTAACATACTGAGGTCTTCATGCTGCTGCTGCTTTGCCTCCACTGGTATCATTTTGACCATCTTTCCTATTCTCTCTGGCAGTGCGTTTGGGCGTGAGATGCTGAAGCGGAACATCGGTGTTGTGGTTGTGGGCTTTCCTGCCACCCCCATCATTGAGTCCAGAGCCAGATTCTGTTTGTCTGCAGCTCATACCAAAGAGATGCTCGATACAGTAAGTGTCTCATCTTGTCTTCCTTTTGCTCATGTCCTGTATAAACAGGTACACCAATTGTCTATTTTTTGTAGACTGGTTCACTGTTCGGTGCACAAACTAGTTGAACATAATGTTCAAAGCTTTGTGTAGTAAAGCTGGTAACAACTCCATCTCTTTCTTTGCTCCAACAATGCAGAATGGACTGCCTACAGTAAATCTCAGGGACTTTCTTTTCCTATTTTTTATATTATGCGAGAGTCTCATTTCTTTGAGACAATGATTTTTCTCCTCTTAAGAGGAGCCCCTTCCAGTGGACCTTTTAGAAGGAAAAAATTCTGCTAGATGCAGACGGTAAGGGGAAAAAAAAAAAGCCTGAGAACCACCAGAACATCTATATCCTTCTGAAAAGCAGGTGCAAACCTCAGCATATGATTACTAGTGAGAATTTTTGTTCTGGAGATCACTATTCCAGTTCTTGTTTACAGCTTCAGAGCACTGTATCTCAATGATCCTGTCCTAGATGAGTCTGTGCCATGTGCAATGCCTTACTGACTCCTGCCTGCCCTAAGCATTTTCCAGTGGGAATGGACGTCCCCTCTAAAGAGGCCTGGGTCACAGTTAGGAGATGCTGCCTTAAAAACTAAGGATGGAAGTTTCTGACTAGTATAGTTGAAATTAATAAGCCTGGCTATACTTGTTATCTTTTACCATGATGACTACATTCATTTTTGAGTCTTCTGAATAATCTTCTCTGATGGACATGTATGTGGGCTGTCTTAGGCTCTGTCAAACTTCTCCATTCTAATTTCCTCCCCACTTTGCTGTTCTTTAACTTGGAACCTAGGCTGAGTCATGGCCTTGGGCTTCCAGAGAGTAAACTGTCCTGTTCAGAGGCCTGCTTGAAAGAATCCTGTAGGATGTGGTCCCAAAGAGACATGGTGTCCAGGACAGCTGGTTGATTTCCCCCCACCCCCGAAGAATGGTCCGTCCTGACTTACAGGAGAGCAAATGTAGCGCCAAGTCTGCGCAGATGAACAAACGTAGAAAAAACATAAAATGGAAGCATATAAAAGGTGCAAGCAGGAACAAATGACCCAAGGGGAACAGAGACACAGAATTGAACGTGCAGGGTCAGGGTCAGGAAAGCCAAAGCCCACCTGGAGATCAGTCTGTCAAAGGACATGGAAAGCAGCAGGCAGGGCTTTTATGTGAGCATTAGTAGGAAAAGGAAGAATAGAGAAAATGTGCAGCTGCTACGAAATGGCCCAGGGATCAGGTGAAAAATGACAAACAAGAGGCCAGGGTACTCAGTACTTTTGTTGCCTCAGTCTTTACTGATAAAAATTGCCTTCAGGAATCCTGGGGTCTGATGTGATTCCTCTGTATTTTTCCACTGAAGAACTTACCCTTGGTAAGTTTTTGATCCTCCTTGGTGTGAAGGAGGATCAAGTAAGGGAACATCTAAACAAATTGAACACACACAAGTCCATGGGACCTGATGGGGTGCACACACAGGTGTTGAGGGAGCTGGCTGACACTGCAAGGCCACTCTTGATTATCATTTTTGAAAGGTCATGGTGATTGGGTGAGATTCCTGAGGACTGGAAGAAAGCAAACGTCACCACTGACTTCAAGAAGGGCAAGAAGTGTGATCTGAGGAACTGCAGGTTGAGTACCCTCACCTTGATCCTTGGGAAGATGATGTAGAAGAAAATCCTTGAAACTATTTTCAAACATTTTGTGGACAAGAACGTGATTCAGAGCAGTTGTGGAGTTATGCAGGGGAACTCATGCCCAGTGTCCAGATGTGATCAGGTGGTAACACTTCAATACATGAACAGCAAATGGAACATATAAACATATATTTACTAATGTCTTGTCAAAAAAAAAAATTTAAACTTTTCACATGTCACTGCCACAGAACTTTGAAATCAGCAGCTGAAAATGGCTCTTTATTTCTGTTTTGTTAGGCAAAATAGTAAGGTAGTGGTGTGTGCAGTTTGGTAATATGTATTTAGTGTCGTTCTGTATCAGTTAACCTGCCATGTATCTGGTGCTGTACTTCCTGTTCTGAGTTGTTTCTGCCTTGTAAGACCTGAGAGGTTCTGCCCTGACACTCCAACAGCAGATTTCTTAAGTAGTTCCTTCCCAGCTACTTGCCCTGTTACTCTTCCTGTAATTATCCCAATTCAGTTGGTTCTGTTCCAAATAAAAATTCTGAAACAGTACGTTTGGAGAAGGCCCTCTCCTTCCCTTTCTCCCCGTAAGAAATGAATAATATGACTGACTTGACTCAGAGCATGGTAGGAGAACTGGGTGCTTTGACACAAATGAAGGAGCAGTAATGTCTGACCAGGTGGACATGGGGCATGAATGGGAAGGAGGTGGGAGGAAGGAAAAAAAAGAAAACCTGTGAAAATCTTTGAAATCATATTGCTGCAAACTGAGCTACAACTGAAACCGTGCAAACCTGATTTACTGGCACTACCTGAGGAATCATGCAATCTTGCTGTTAGATTCATGGTCTTTTCTCTTAGTGACTAGCTGGAGTCTTTACCATAACAAGCTGCTTTTGCAGTGTCTATGTTAAGTACTATACATGTTCTCTTCCAAAACCAATCTGTAACTTTTATTATTCTGCTTAAAAAAGCTCTTTTCCTGTCAATTCGCTTACAAGTCTTTCTGGTTTCCAGAGAATGTTTCAAGTTTTGTGCATTTAACCCTGAAGACTCATTTCTAGAGTACTTCTGTAGGTGCTTAATGCTCTAAATTGAGGAAATGCTGGTTTAATATATTAGGGCTTGTCTGCCGAAGAAAATTAATCCAGGACAAAATGAGGTGTGAATTTTGAAGTGAATGAAGAAATCCTGATTTAGCTCAGTATGTGGAGGCTTTGCTCCAAGTTAGCGTAATCTACTTCAAGGTTCGAAACAGCTGCAAGCTCTGAACCAGGAACATGGGCAAGAGGTGTTAATAAGGAGCAAGTCTTTGTGTCAGTGACTTTCTTGTGATACAGTGAAAGGGGCTTGATTTCAAGTAGCTAATCACTAAGGCAGCCCTCAGATTTGATCCCTCTGCTGAACTGTGGCAACAACATCCAGGAGGAAAAAGAACTGAAATGGATAGACTTAGAGCTGGCAAGAGCTTCAAGTCACTGACAGAGAGGGGAACTTGGTAGCCCATCTGTGTGTGCATGGATGCTAACTAGGGCTATTATGGTATTTTTTCTAAACAAAATTCATCCAGTTTTGGAGCATGGGGAAGAGAAGCTTGTCTTGTAAATGCTGATATTTGTATGATTTCTTGTTCTTATTAAATAAACCCACATCATGGGGAACAGTTCTCAGTTACAATTTTAACGATTTTATGTAAATAGGACTTCCTTGCCTGAAAATATTTGGCTCGGGATCAGAGTAAAGTCCCTCATAACCTGCATCCCTGTGGGCTGGTGCTTTCTTTTCAGTGATGAAAAATATATTACACTCTTCTGAAGTCAGAGTTCACCAATGCCATTTCCTTTGTAGTCTTTGCTGATCACATGGTCCTTTTTGTTTTAAATTAATAAAATCCTAAATCTACATTCAAGAATAACAGTTAACAGACTCTTTCAACAGAAACTTAACCTTAAATTGTTTCCATATGGGATCTTTACTTAAAGCTCTGGCAAACTGTGCCCACGCTTTTCTTCTATTTTGTTTTTACTGAGGTCCAACTCCTGGGTTTGTCATTCCCCCAGATTTTAGAGTGGAGAGGGTTTTGCTGCCAGATATAACAAGCATGAGGGGCCATTGTTTAAAGAAACAAAAACATGAACTATCCATCCAGGAAGGAAAAGCATGTAGGGATATTAACCCCCGTTTGCCAACTATTCTCAAGAGGCAGGCATTTGACCCAGAATATGTTAAAATTGGAGCACTAATGTTGAATTAGTTGCATTCTGAAGGAATATTGATTGTACCTGGCTGAATAAATTTAAAATTCAAGGGAGTGCAGAATAACAACCTTTGAGTTCATTGGAAGTCATCTTCTGAACTCATTTCTTTGTCACTTGCCTATGTAAGATAATTAGTATCACACACTGTTGCAGATTTGTCTGCAGCAACTAATTTATTTTGTACCATGCTCCAGGAGTGTTCTGTAGAGAAATGAAGTTTAGGGTCTGGCTTTCAAGAAACCCTGTTGTGAACGAGAGTCTTATCAAAGAGACTGCAACATAAAGAAAGTATGATTAACTGAGCCAGGACTTTCCTCATTTCTTACACCAACAGGTGTTTGATCTCTGGTAAACTGCATTAACATTTGCATTCAGGTCAACAATGAAAGGTTTTGTTAGCTGGCTAGCAGTGTTCTGGGCCATCAGTTGCCTGAGCTTTGCCTTTGTGGCAACCTTGAGGATTCAGTGGGACTTGCTTTCTAGGGAGAAAATGCATGGTGTCCTACGCAAAATAGCTTTTTTTTCATCCCTTTGGCTGACAAGAGTCTCCTATGCAATGTTGTTTATGATACAGAGCTTGCATCTCTGGTTGTATGTGGACGATGCAGATTAACCAAATGTAGATATAACAAATGCATCAATAGAACTTGTTAGCACAATATTGTATTTTGCCTTTCACTATCTTGCAATTTAAAAACTACAGTAGGTAAGAGGTGGTAGACTAACACACAGGTTGTTTTCATACTGAGTGATACATAGAGGAGGCAAACTTCCATGTACCTTTTTTTCCTGCTTCAGCTTTATTACCTCCAGGAAAGGAGGAACCTGGTCTCATTTTTTCTGTCTATGAATAGTTATGGCTTTTGGAGGGATGACTGTGAAATTTGAGTTAGTATTGTTGGATATTATGATCCTGCCTTGGAAGTGGAGCCGGTTAAATGACTGGTGCTGCTCACTTGGTCTCAACACTTCTGAACGTGAAAATCAAAACCAAATCCTATGCACCTCTGAAGCTACAGACTTCTAGCACAGTGAGAACTCCCTCCAGTAAAATGGCTGTCAGAGTAGTCTGCAGGCATGCAAAAAGGAAAATGTGCTGATAACTCGCTTTCATCTCTCATCTGCTGATCTACTGTGGTCTCTTTCCCAGGCTTTAAAAGAAATCAGTGAAGTCGGGGACCTTTTGCAGCTGAAATATTCACGTCACCGTTTGGTACCTCTCTTGGACCGGCCATTTGACGAGACAAC
Source organism: Eurystomus gularis (assembly GCA_013400335.1). Lineage (NCBI taxonomy): Eukaryota > Metazoa > Chordata > Aves > Coraciiformes > Coraciidae > Eurystomus > Eurystomus gularis. Next base: position 81,798 of record VZZY01025658.1, on the reverse strand, counting down.
ATATGAAGAAACGGAAGACTGAACTCCCTCCATGTGCCTTGGTAGGAGGGACACACCCTGTGGGACACTCCGTGGCATGCAGGCCACAGCGGCCATGAACAACACACTTATGACTGCTTAGCATAAAAGACATTTCCTCACAATACTGAAATGGCCACATCAGCTCTAAATGGCATTTTGTAAATAGGGAGAGGAGAAAAAAAAGCTTTGATCCCTGTATCTTCAGGGTCTGGCCCTAGAGGTGCTTGGCTTTATTTTTTTTCTTGTTGCTTTTTTTATTTATTTTGTGTCAATGAGTTCCCAGCAACCCAAGTTGGCTGTAGCTGATCAGCTCAGACTATGTATGCACCATTAGCCTCCCAAATGCTGGCTGAGATGTTGTGAGCATGTGTGACGCTGGCATGGTGGCATTTCCAGTGTCACTGATAGGTGTCTGACCCAGTAAGGAGTGAGCTGACCTGTCTGTTCTTGGAGACTTCCTAGAGAAACTGTTGATTGCTAACTTTGACATATTTAACAAGATGGATAATCAACCAAAGGTGGTTTGTTTGGGTTTTTTTATTTTTATTATTATTATTATTTTGCAGTTACTTGTGTTTAAAACTTGAATCTAGCCTTTTTCAAATAAATGTATTGTTAACATGTCACTGACAGGACCATTGTTCCCAAACCTTATTTAGTTTTGTAAGCCACAGGCAGGAGCTGTTCTGGGACTCTAGCCTCTTCTCCTTCATGGTATGGATAGCAGATTGTCTCCCAGTTTTGACACTAATTGTCCTCTTGATATAGGGTAAGTGATGGAGAGGGGATTTCCTAAGGTTTTTTGGTGTGTTTTTTTTTTAATGGGCTGTGTTTTGTCTTCCTTCTGACATATTTGGTTTTAAAAAAAAAAAAAAAGAGATGGTTTTAGTGTGTGTTGCTTTCTCATCTTCAGGTTTATTTATCTTGCTTTAGAATTATAAAACTATCGAATGGTCACTGCTAAGTTCCAGAAGGGTGCTCTTGTGATTAAGTAAACCAGAGCAAGCCTTGTACTTCTTGTTGCCCAGAACCCCTCAATAAGGAGGCCTATACAATGGATGACTACTGGGAGAACCACTTATTTCATGCAGATCTGTGAAAGAGTAATTGCTACCCTTTGCCATACTAATTCACTGTTTCTTGTCATATATGAGATGTTGTTTGTTGGCTTTGTTGCACAAGGCTTTCAGGCAGAGTATAAACAGCCTGGATCTTGTATCATACATTACCTTTCAGCTAGCCAGCCAATCTCAGTTGGCAGCTGCATGTCTGTGTAGGCATTCCCTGAAGAGAGAATGTCCTCACAAATGCATTTAGTCTGAGATCCTTATTCTTTTGCATTCTGTTACTGTGAGATCAAATCAATGTTCACTGAGCCAGCTACTGTTTGGAATCTTTACTTGCAAGTTCCACACTGTCTTCCGCCAATTAAAGTTTAAAATAGACACCTTTGCTCTAGCACTCCTTAGAGGGGATCTGCTACTTATCCATTGCATCTTGAATTCTTTCTGTGAACCAATGGATCACTGAAGAGGTACCAAAAATCTTATAACAGGAGCCAGTTGCAGTATGGTTTGTTTCCGTATTTCATACCTTGGATATATAGGTTTTCTGCAAAGATTGTAAAGCTTTAAGATCATATCAGTCAGGTTGAGCCAGCTCTTCAATTTGGGTTAGCTAGCATGATGCTTTTTGCAGGTAACTGGTATTTTCTAAAGCAGGGAGCAGCTCAAAGCTATTTGCCTGGTGCTGAAAAAAAAATAACTTTTTAAAAAGTTTTTATGTTCACTCAAACTAATAGGGAAGGAGTGCTTTGGTCACTAGAAGCAAGCAGTTTTGCAAATGCATCTGGTAATTTAAAGCAGAATTGGCTTGTATTTTATATAATACTTGTTTTCATGTGTTTATAGATCTTGTTCCATTTTAATGTAATGGAACTTCCAAACTGATTCAATTTTTACCGTTGCATTTCAGAAGTTTAATTAGATGAGAAGAACTAAGATTGACTGTTTCAAAATAGGTCCATATAACTGTTTCTGTCTTAGTCCACTAATGTTGATTTGCTCATCTGCTGGAGCAAAGTGTGTGCACAGTCCAAGAAGTCTGTAACCTGTATGTGCAAATTTGATAGCTATGGAGCAATCTCATTTGTTCAGCCACAGTGTGAGTAAACGACAATTACATGAGCTTACCTTCCTAGCCTGTGTTCTGTCCAGGACTAGCTCTAACATTCCAGCAGATTACCTGCTTTCTGACTTAAAGAAGCTTTACCTCAAAGAGTTACTGGTTTTTGTCTTTCTGGATTGTAGTGGGGAACAAGAGGCGGTTAGTGCAGGAAGCCTTGACTCCAGCCCTGGTCATTTTGACTTGACCATGGAATGGCTTAAGATTGGACAAAAGTGACCAACTTGAAGGCATAGGCATGGGTCATTAGAGAGCTGTTTTGAGCATTCCTGGATGTACAGCATGCTTGTGTCTGTGTAGTCAAGTCAGTCTGAAAACACTGATGTCTGAAGTTAGAAGTGGGTTATTGTAGACTCTACAAGTCTCAAGTGTTAATCTTGTCTCTGGAGTTCAGTTTTAGAGCAGCTTGTCTTTAGAAGGGAGAAAAACATCTCAGTAAATCAGATAACTCCTATACAATACTTCTGAACTTGTCAGTGTTTGAAAATTACTGTTCCCCATTGGGATTCCAGTTGCACTTGTTGAGGAAATTGTGTTCATGCTAAACTTCTGCCATTTAGTATCTTTCTGCTATGTCGCACTGTCTGTGTGTGACTTGTGAATTCTGGGTTGCAAAGTCATTTCAGAAATCATTCAGGCAGTTAGTAACATTTGCAAACTGCTTGGTTACATTTCAGCCCCGTTATATGCTTTTTGGGAAGCAATTTCCACCACCACCCCTGCACCCTCCATTCAGGTAGTCTTTTATTCAAGGGTACCTGTTTTGCCAAAGTCTGGTACCTGTTGAAACTGCTTCTGAAAGAGTAAAAAGGTAAGAGTCCAAGATTTCACACTTCAGTCAGTAATTCACTGAGCGTGAAAGCCAGGAATATCTTTTCCCTTCTACTAAAAAACATCCACTCCCACAACTTAAGGAGCAGACTATTGCTGGTTTGTACTGGGCAGACCTACCATCTGCGTGCTGTCACGGTATGAGTAGGATGGATTGCTGCTTTGATGTTTATGTACTGGCCAGAAATGTGGCTCCTTTTTGTCCTGGCAGTGGAAGTGAATGAAAGAACCAATCTTGAGAGATCACAAAGGAAGAAAAGCTGCTTAAGAAATAGACTTCAGTCCCTGCCAAGTTTTCTGAGACATTCTAATTGAAAATGACTCCTGGTATTTCTTAAGAGATGCAAAATTCAAAAGAAAATGAAGGCTGCCTTTGAACAAAGGATTTTGCCCTGTACTGTACCTTGGCTAAACTTACTCATAAATATACAATAGTTACCTTACCAGTACCTCTCTGAAGAACTCAGCAAGCAAGATTTTTGCCTCTGCTGAGCAGAGTGAAGAGTTTAGAACCATTATAGTTTTCAAGGCTGATGACCATATTCTTTTAAGAAAATTTAGAAGCTTCTATTACTGAGCATCAGCAAAGAGTGAGAGATCTGCTTCTTATTAGAAACTGGCCTTCCCAAGTAGACCTTTCTCTTAAGGAGCCTGATTCATAATTTTTCTTCAGTGCTTTGGCAGACAAGAAACCAAGGGGTTTTGTGTCAAAATATTCAGGGCTTTCTGTCTTGTTTTGTTTTGTTTTTCTTTTTTTACACAGGACACAAACTTTTGTATGGTGTCTGTGTATATGGTATATTTAAGTCTTTGTTTAGTTTCTGTATTTTTTCCCTTCCAAATAGCATCCTTAAAGAGCTATTCTGTTTCTTGGGTTACTGGTGTAGCATGCTTCTGCTTTAGGCAGAGACTCAGGAGTGAACTGACCGAACATCTTACCGTGATGAAGTCATTCAGTGAAGGATCCTCCATCTTCCACTTGCTGTTTCATCTAAGAGCGCAGAAGTGGTACCCACTGTCAGAGCTGCACCTTCCCACAGACCAGGAAGGGGAAGTGTGCCTGTGAAATCAGTGATCCAGCCCTGTGCTGTGTGTATGAAGGACTGATACAGCAGAGATGGAGAAAAGGGATGTCAGTCACCACTCCCAGCTGTGCAGGGATCTTTCATGTGTACTTGAACAAGCATCCCTAAGACAGGAATGCAACTTTCAATGCCCAGAGGGATGCTCCTCTAAAAGTTTTCCACACCAAATAAATACTTCCTCCTCTTTGTGCAAATTTTAGTTTCTTTACCTCTGAAAAGTATTTGGCTTCCAGCTGTTTGCTTGTCCAGAAGCTGCGTTATCCATTCAGGCAGATCATAGGAAAGGTTGGAGGAAAGCCATGATCATGACCTCCCCATTTCCTCCAAGAGAACACCTTGCAACATTGGATCTGGAGTGCTATGCGTGAGCTCCCTTGCTGCATCACAGAGAAGGAAGCTTGCGGAGATTTGTCCCAATATACAATGCTCAGTCAAAACTTTATACATACAGTTCATATGTATTATTTTTACAGTTTATACTCAGCCTGTGAAAGTGTCAAGCATGCTGGGATCTGTGTGGGTGGCACCTTCTGCACAGAGATCCGAGGTACTTGCTGTCTGTTCTGTTTTAACCCTAGTGAATGCTCTGGGAATGCCTAGTATGACCCCTGATCAGGTGCATCACTGGCCTCAGTGCTGGACCTGGCACCCAAGTGGCTGTTTAGGAAGAGCACCAGCCATTTGACCTGTGTAACTTGAGCATGGTTTTAAAAGAAAAAAGAGGAGAAAAAAAAAACCAACAACCAACTCAGATGCCATTGTGATGGTTTGTATTCCTGTCAATGTCTCCAGCCTTGCAGTTGTTCACCTGTTTGTGGATTTGGACGTGAAGGTAGAGCACAACCACGAGGTGTTTGTGTGAATTGTTGTGCTTTATCTTTTGCTAAAAATAAGTGTTTGGTGCAGACATTGGAGCTGTTGTGTTTACACCCCCAAAAGGGGCTGGGTGAAGGAGATGGTGACTGTGGTGTGTGTTGAAGGCCTTAAACTGTGACTCTTGAAATGAAGAATTGAAATTAAAACTGACCTTGAAGAATGCAGTGGATTTTAACCCATAGGAGAATACTCTGTGCTGTTAGTTAAGCAATATGTACTGCTGGTTTTTTGGGAGGGAGAAGTTTAACTCAGTTTGATGTGGGCTAGCAGCTGTTTAAGGAGCAGAAGAGGTGTCTGTACGTGAAGGCCAAAAATAATGCAGTTCTCTGCACTGATGTTCCTATGTAGCAGACATCAGCAACTTGTTCCTGGACTGCTGAAAGTGGGAGAATTGAGAGGGTCAGGGATCTTAGAAGCAGTGGCAGCTAGAAAATTCATTTCCTCAACAGCAGGTGAATAGGTCTCACTTGAATATGCCAAGGGCTGGTGCTGTTCCAAATACCCATGACGAAGTGAAACATGCACCAAACCATCTGACTGTTGTAAAGCATTTTTTTTCCAAATCTCATCCTGTTCAGACAGTATTTCTGCTACCCCCTAACGGTATGTTAAGCTAAATGCATCTCCAGCCTTCCAATATTAACTTCAGACCAGTTTGAAAGGGATCAGAGGAACGTTGGAGCCTGAGGCTTTAGGCTAGCAGCCCCAAAGCCAATGGTGGCCCACATTTCCACAAGCCCTGGGCAGAATTACCAAGTCACAGCACTTTGTCTTAAATTGCACTGTATTCTTATGCCTCTGTGTTGCTATAATGTACATATATTGGATTTTTTGTAGATAAGACATTTTAGATAAAATTTTTAAATGGGCTCCCCCCAAAATATTTTATGCCAGATGTCTAATTTTTTTTACACTCGGGATTAACATGAAGTTGGATGCTTTGTGGGCAGGGAAAAGATAATTGGATGGTACATTGGCTTTAAAAAGGTAACAATGCATGTTTAAAACAAACACTGGAGAAAAAACTGCTTGGGGAAAAAAATCCATTCAAATATATTCTATGTTCTGCATAATAAAGACTTTAAAAAAAAAAGGCTTGTTTGATTTTTTTTTTTTTTTAATGCTAACGCAGCTTTTCCCCTGTTAGAGAGGCCAAACCCTCTTACCCTCGTGTACTAGTAGCTCTACCACCCCCCAAAACAACCAAGCAGCCCAGACACATATTTCTTCCTGAAATGGATGGGCAAAGCCATCGCCTGTTTGAGAGCTCCAGCTGATCAGTGTCCCTCTCCAGGCTCGGACTCTAGAGCCAGGAACCCCTGTGTGTGTGATGGATGCTCACCTGTTATCAGTCTCGGGTCCACAGTACAGAAGCAGCCCTGATGCCCAGTCTCCGGTAGCTCCTTCCATTGTGGAGCGGTAGGTCTGCAGTGGCTACCGCTGTACCTGACCTGCAGCACTCCTGCGCCTGCCCGCCCTCGCTCTCTGCCAGCCACGTAAAGCTGGCTCTGCTTGGAAGTCAGGCTGCTACCTTTGGGTGCAGTTAGTGTCAGGCTGCTAATGAGATGTTTGAAAGGGCTTCTTGATCCATCTCGCAAGGGATTCTTGACCTCACATCTGTCTTGCAGTCTGTGCCTTGTTTTAAATGTTTCCTTCCACTCATTTCAGCCCTAAGTTTGCACAAACCAGATGTTGGTACTTGAAAAGGAGATACCGAGTTCTGTGTTCAGCTGTCGGTGCCCCAGTGGGCCCAGGTGGTGTGCAGCTAAGGCTGCTGTAGAAATGATGGGCTTTGTTTCTCCGGGCTCGGTGTCCCTTTTCGAGGTCTGTGCAAAGCCTCCTTTCGGTGTTCTTCCCTAACAGTTTCCTTCACAAGGTGATGAATGCCTGTGGCGATCCTGGAAAGGATTCTCTCTAGCCCCCAAGTCAACAGTCATCAAATTTCCAACGGGCTTTGGGGGCTAAAAAAGATGCGGCCGGCGCAGGAGAGAGCAGATCAAAGAATACAGACCTATTCTGAGTGACGGGGACTTCCTCCCGCAGCTCGGGAGCAGCCGGTGCCTGCGGTGGGGAGCACAGAGCCCTGGTTCTGCCTGCCGCGGGCTGGCCCAGGCCGGGGGGCGGCCCCGGGGCTGCGGCCCCGGCTCGGTAAGGGGAGGGGGGCG
>VZZY01025658.1:39571-73447 GCA_013400335.1 Eurystomus gularis | reverse complement strand
CTCTCCCGTGCCCGGGAGGGCAGCCGGCCACCTGGGCGGTCATCGGGGCTCCCCCCGAGGCGGTTCTGCACCTCCGAAGGGAGCAGCACCCAACACGTGTCCCGGCGGCCAGGCCGGCCGGAGCCGCGCCGGAGGCAGCGTTCCGAGCCTCCCGCTTCCCCTCGGCTGCTTCCCCACTCGCTGAGGGGCCGAGCCCCTTCCCGGCCTCCGGGACTTTCGGATGGCCTCCGGGACTTTTCGGCTTTGCGTTGCGCGGAGGCTGCAGGAAAGGGGCTGTTGTAGGTGCTATGAGACGGGGGCCGAAAGCCGTGAGCCAGTGCCCGGGCAGCCCCCGCTGCCTCCAGGGGGCAACAGCCCCGGGAGGAGAGAGGAGCCCGCCACAACCCGACCTGCAGTAAAATTAGCAAGGCTAGTGGCTTGCCAAGAACTCCAAAACTCCGCTGCCACAGAAATAAGACGTGACGGATTTCAGCCACCATCTCTCCTTCCCGCTGGGACGACCCTGGGGCAGATTCCAGAGCGCTCCTGCTCCGTTCTCCCCGCGGCAGCCCGTGCCCCAGCCAGCATCCCCCGGGCAGGAGCCGGCGGAGCCCCCGCGGGCAGAGGTGCCGGGGGCTCGCCTCTCGCCCCCCGAGAGCCAGATCCTGGCCAGCGCTGGCTTCGGAGCACAGATCGAGGAAGGGGAAACCAGCAGGCAGTGAGGGACCGGTCGGACTGGGACCCAACTGGTGGGACCTGATGGGAATGACAGGAAGGAAACGGAGAAGAAAACTAGTAGGAGGGCAGGGAGAAGCGTTTGAATGAAAGAAAATTGAGTGGCTAAAACAAGCTGGTTCCATCTTGAAACGGTTCTCTGGAGAAGTGGTTCAGGCAGCAGAGTGTGCTTAAAAAAATACCCTTTTGAAGAATGCTACTGCTGAAAGTGGATGAAAGGAATAATTGGGGAAAGTGGCAACAGGAAGAGGTAGATTGGGACAGGATAAGAGCAGCTCAGCCCTTGCTGGTGAGAACAGTATGGGAAGCAGCAGGTTTGATCTGTGGTGTCGGTCAGGCTGATGGGGAGGTGCTGAGTGATGGAATATACCTTCCTGCTAGTTATTGCCAAAACATGGTACTGATCTGTGGAGGAGTCGAGCTGGCAGCTCCTGTCAGATGCACTAAACTCCATTTCAGCATGAAATCCAGGGAACAAGTGTGAAGAAGGGATCTGCCACATGGAAAGCCTGGCCAGTGAGCAAGAGAGGGCATGGCCTGCATCCAGCCAAGTACCACCAGTTGAGCGTGGTAATGGTTTTGACTAGAGCATAGACAGAGCAGATGCAAACAAGACTGCTGGGATGTTACGTGCTGTAGCGCTGATAATACCATGTTGGTGCTGTACTTTGCTTGTGAAACTTCGAGCACGGATGTAGATGCCAGTTCTCTCATCAGATAAATGCCAGGCAAAGTGTGCTCAGGCTCCGGCTGCAGAAGGAGTAGGGATTTATGCTTGAAATCCAGGAAGGTACTGTAGCTCTGTGGCAGAGGATAGGGACAAACTGCATGTTAGGAAGCTGTGCAGGTCCCCACCACGGGACCCTGCAGCACAATCTCAGGGTCCTTTTTATCTGATATCTAAAATATATTAGGAAAGCAAGGCGAGCTGCTGTCAGTCCATTTTGTGAATGGTTGTGAATGGGGAGCGTTGTGCAGCCAGCCAAAGATCACATGTGGCACTTACACAGCGCAGCCTCTGTCCCCTTTGCTTCTCGCGGAAATACAAACATACAAGAAGTTGATAGGCAAAGGTTTGAGGGTGGAGGTGAGGAGCAAGGAGGAAGATGAAGAATGGATTCCTCTGGGGGTCTGTTGGTGCTCCCATGCACACCCTGCATCCCTGGGCATACTGGCTGCACAGTTCACATGGCAGGGAGAAAGCAGTAGGTACTGGCGTGTGTCTTCTAGCTGCATTTTGGGAGGAAATCTTCTGTTTCTGGTGCATGCGGGGGAGAGTTTGGAGTAGTCATGCCTGTCTGTTTGAACTAAAGTGGAAATCACAAGTGCAGCAGTATGGTTAACAAAAAAATCCAGAGTGATTTTGGGTCATACGCACAGATGGTTCCTGTTGCAGCACTGATAGGTCCTGTCTCTATGGCAGCAGGGCAGCCACAGCTGGAGTATTGGTTACACTATGGGTAATGCCCTACAGATGTGGGTAGAATGAAGGGGGCCGGGAGGAGAAAAATAGAAATGATGGAGCAGAGCAGATAGACACAAAACCATTAGGCAGTTGCATAACTTGGACTTATTTTAATTTAACATCTTTACTTAAAGCAAACATTTTTCCTTGGTTAAGAGTTCAATGGAAATTTTTGTAATCTGTGCTGAGCCTCAGAGTGGCACTTCTATACTAAAATAATTTAGAAAAATTAAAACCATTAAGGTTTTCAGTAAATTTGGGGGTTAGAAAGTCTTGTAATTGCAGGAAGGATGGGGGGAGCACATGTTTTATCTTTAGGCACTAGCCTTATCAAGATGTCCCGAAGTCCTGCACCTTAGTCAGGAGGTTCTCAGTTGTGATACCATGCAGAAAATCTTTCTCTGAGTTACACTGAGCCCAGCATAAGCAACAAATGTAGCAAGAATATTTTCTATTTCTTCAGTCTATTTGACTGGAAGTTGAAAAGGCAGAATACTTTATGTCCAAACTGTGATTTAAATCTAATGAGAGAAGATGTATATGATTGTTCGAAGGCTTTTAGGTGATTTTTGGGCAGGTGGGCTCCAAAGTAGCAGGCAGTTGCACAGCAGGGTTTTTAGAAGTGCTTTTGCAGGTTGGATGCATCACACTCTGACATGGGCAGAAATGTGGCAGGTCCAAGCACTGACCCACACCAGTGGCTTTTCAAATTTGTATGACGGAATACTTGGAAAAACTTGTGTCCCCTGTGAAGACAAGGGACAGCTCATCACATTGCTTAATGGTTTGTTTATTTACCAAATCAGGGTGTTCAAATGCAAAATATGTTTTGATAAACTCACTGGATTTCAAAATATTGACTTTGAGCATTGTTAATAGATGTTTGGATTCTTTCTGACTGACACCAATTGGCTCCAGTGCTCTTCTAGTAAATAGAAAATAGCTGATGTTCTAATACACTAGAAATGTAAAAGCCAGAAGTGATTAGATCTGTGTGAACCAATACAACTGCTTCAAAAACTGTGCATAGAAACAATAGTACCAGCAGTAATGGTAGTGAGCATCCTGACAGTGATGGGGTGCGGCAGAGCAAGGCTGCAGTGTTTTATGGAGGGTTGAAGCCACCTGGACCAGCTCTGGTGGGCTTGGTGGGTGCTCCTGTGCAGGAGAGAACTGCTTGGAGAGACTAGGCCAAGAGCAACAGCAGCAAGCTCCCCGAGGCACCCAGGGGTGTTACTGCAGGTCTGTGGCAGGAATGGGGTAGGAATCCAGGCTGGAGCTTGCTGCTGGAGTTCCCCTGGTCTCAGGCTATGGGCAAAGCAAATCTGGCATCTGTGCTAAGAGATAATGGAGGGCAACAAAAGAAATACCAAGCATAGCATAGGGGCTGTAGTTGGCTGCAAATCAGTGGGTTTGTACAGCACCTGGTATGACTGGCTCCTGGCCCCTGAGAAATAAGGAAATGAATAACAACAGTGCATATTATTTACTGGTTACAACAGGCAGCGAGAGTAGTGATGGGAAACAACACTTAAAACTGAAAGTCTACACCAAGATGTTTTGCTTGCTGATGAAAAATCATCAGTAGCAGTCTTTGATTTAAATCAACCTGCCCTGTGCATAGGGAGTCCATGTGCAAAGTGCAGAGGAGTGCTTAAGAATTAAATGTATAGCAATGAGGTGACGCCTGGCTGGAGATACCAGCAGACAGAGAGTAAAGGAGCTCCAAGGTGACATGGCATGGCTGTACTAGATAAAAAGCATTAAAGGGAAGTATCAGCTGGACTTGAATGGGCTTTGTCAGGGTAGCCCTGTCATCTGGGAGCCCTAACCTAGCCTAGACAGACACGCTGCCTGGTGAGACCACTGGGGTGATGGGCTGTCAGGAGCCCGGGGATGGCTTCTGCCTGCACAGGCACAGAGGTCTGCACATTCCCCCAGCTCTTGGCCCCTCTTGACCCCCGCAGGGCTGTCTGGCTGAGAAGAGGATCTCACTTTCCCTAGAGCCATCTCCCCCTGATCTCCAGCTTGTGTTGTCACCCATGCCTGCCCTGCGTGGCAGCATCTTGCCGCGCTGCCACCCATCCGGAGGGCCAGCTGGGGTGCGAGTGGGCAGCCAGGTCGGTGCTGGCTTCCTGCACAGCCCAGGTCCTGCACAGCCAGATCCCCACGGCGTCTGTGGGCTGTGTCAGTAGCAGAGTCATTTTGCTTGCGGATGTGCTTTTTACCTTTTCATTTCTTCAGCAATTAAGCGTTCTTGTCCCTGGCTTTGTCCTTGGTGGAGGTCGGATTTGTGGGTACAAAACGTGCACTGAAGCATCCTTCCGCTCTGAAAGGGGCTCTTTGTGCACAGGGAGGTACTTCGCCCTTTGTAGCAAATTTCCTTTTGAGAAGTGCCAAATTATCTTAGTCAACACAGTTGAAAACCCTCCCGCCCGGGGGCTGAGGCAGGAGCAGAAACAAAGAGGAGCTGGGTGTAGGGAAGCTGCCCAACAAGGGGGCTTCTTCTCTTTTCACTGCACAAATAGGTCTGCTATGTTTCCATTGTCACAATCAAAGGGGTTCCTGTAAAAGGCACATGTAAGGGGAAGAGATAAGGCATAAATCGCTCCACAGGGCATTGCCCAGCCCTCTCTCTGGCTTCCCAAAAGTGTCCAGCTCTTGCAGACCTTCTCTTTAAAAATAGGCAGGCTGGGGGACTCATCCTGCCTCCAACCATGGTTCCTGCAAGCCCAGCAAGGTGGTGGAGGGAGTGTACTGAGAATTAATTCCTACTTCTCTTTTGTCAGTGTCTCAGGGGTATGGAGTGCAAACCAGGGATCTTCTGTTTTCCATACTATTGTAAATATTCTTCTATTCGGAATAACCTCCGAAAAAAGATGCCTGGACATTTTCCATAGGGAAGCCTGAGGACAGTCTGAGCTACAGCCACGATAGCAAGGTGGCCTGTGCCTTCCAGCTTCTCCAAAGCAAATGTTATCAGCCAGAGGCTTGATTTTTTTTTTTGTCTAAAATACTGGAGCTTGCATCCAAGAAGCAGGGAACAGATTGCAGCTGTGCTTTGGTGTGAAAACATTTCCATTTCAGACAGAAGCTTGCAGAAGTGTAAGGACTTTTTTTTTTTTTTTCTTTTTTTTTTGGCAGACCATGTTTGCAGGGAACCTTCATTGGGCTGTCAGATGCTTTTATGTGGCCAGCCGTAAAAACCTGCATGGTATTGCTTCCAAGCAGTTCAGGTTCTGCACGCTCCATGTATGCAGGGTCTCCTGGGGCTTGTCTGAAAAGCTGTTACAAGATAAACTGATCTCAGTACCTACCTGCCTCTGAGACCCAGGTGGCTCTTGGTGCGAAGGGCACCGATGCCTCCTGGACTGCAGGTTGGTTTAGTCACCAATGGAAGGATACAGCTTCAAAGGGAACAAAATGCAGTAGATGCTGCCTTCTGCTGGTCCCCAGTGCTGCTGGACAGGCGTGAGGTGGGGACACAGCTGCAGAAGGCCAGGAAGCACCCGTGCATGCAGGGAGGAGGTGATGAGGTGTGGGTTTATCTTGGATTAGGAGCTGTTGGTCAGACCGGTCTGTCGGGGCCTTATCTAGTGCACAGGACTTGGGGTGTAAGGCAGGGTTGGTAACGTGTCCTCAGCCAAGGGAGTCTCCATAATGTAGGGCATGGCAGGAGCCTGGTGCATGGCATGAGTACAGTGCCCTTCAGGTGAGCTGTCCTCCCAGCCCTGGCAGCCTGAGCCTGGGGGTGAGCAGCCAGCCCTGTCTCTTTCCTGGCATCTGAACCCTGACGCAAGGGGATTGTTATGTATGGGATGGCTGGGAGGTGCTGTAGGAGGTGCCCCACCAGCAGAGTGTCCACGGCTCTTTGCCTCCCTGGACTGTCCTCTATTCCCCTCTGCTTCAGCATTCCCTTCTGCTGCCCTCCCCTTCACTTATAGCCACGCTTGCAGCAGCCAAAATCCCGGGGCAGGCCAGCTGTGCTGTGCCATACAGCACCTCCAGCAAGGCAAGGTGTTGTACAGATGTCTTCACATCCGCTGTTCCTCCCCACCCCCTCCCCTCCGGGGACACTGCGATTGTATTACATGGTTAAGCTGGCTGCTCCTTAAAAATCAAAGATCCCCCTTAGGGAAGCATCTAGTTCTCTCCTGGGGAGCATCCACGGGGTGGTTCCCCTTGTGTCTCCAGTGGAGGAGATGTGGGGCTGCCCTGAGGTGCCATGGATGTCACAGGGTCAGCTTGACTTCCCCTGCACCTGGGATTACAGCTTGGCTATTGCATGTCTGCACCCACCCTGGGAACCAGCCCTGGGGTTACAGCTGAGGTCCCCCTGGGAAGTGACCAGCCAAAGGGAAGAGGAGGTATCAACTGGGGGCTAAGATGCTAGGGAAGTGGGGCTTCTCGTTTGGATGTGCCCTTGCTTTCCTCTGATTTTGGACTTGCCTCTGCAAGCCTCAGGCTCCCATCTGTTGGGGAAAAAAAAAGATTGTTTTTTGTTGAGGCACTTAGAAGTAGCAGGGACTGTCCTGGGAAAGCTTATGAACAAGTGAGTTATGAATGACAAAGAATAGAGCTGGGGAAGAAGGTCTGCCTACCCCAAGACCCTTTAGCCACCCCGCTCTGATGTGCAGGAGTCATTAGGTCCTACTACTAGGCTGGAAAGGGGAGCCAAGCTTGGCCACCATCTGGAGAGCTGAAGCCAAGCACTTGGGGTAGGGGCTGCTGGCTGTGAGTCACCCCAGCTCTGCCCCCTTGGGAGGTGGAGATGCAGCATCCCTGCCTAGATCCCTTCCTGTGCAGGGCAGGGAGATGCTCTGTGGCCAGCTCAGACACCCATTTTGTCTGTTGTTGAAGGGATCTCCAATAGATTTGCACCTGTTTTGTTGACTGCCTTCCATGCCCCGCTGCCTGTGTGGGGGCTGCCCGCGCATCCTTCCCGGGAAGGGAGCAGATGCCCCCCGCGCTCCCACCAGCCCTGCGTCCCCCTGCGCTGCAGCCTCTTCTAGCAGGCGGGAGACAGCTGGCTTGGGCCTGGTCCCTCTGGTTTCTACACTTGCTTTGCCCTACGGGGTTTTTTCCTTTTGTAGTTTTGCCTGGGCTGTGGTGGGGAAGGCAGCAGCCACTGGAGCAGTCAGAGGCTTATGGTGTGCAAGCTAACAAATGTGGATCATTAGCTGGAATAAGTTAATGGTTACTGAAGCACATGGGGTTTAATGCTGGAACAAGTTAACGGCAACTCAATCCAATGCGTTAGGAGCTTATGTGTATTACCGCTCAACTGTGTTAACAGAAAACATGTGCCCTAGCAGGAGCATTTGCCAGAGATCACTAGAGGGTATGGGTGTGGGTCTGTTCACCCCTTCAGGGGACCTCTCTGTGCAGTCTCTGCAGGGTCCCTGCTCCCATACCCACTGCTGTGCTCTATCTGAGCAGCTCTCAACTGGCCTGGCTGCAGCAGAGGTCTCAGGGGTACCTTCCTCCTCAGGTAAGGGTGCCTTGACACCGGCTGGGCTCTTTGCAGCAGGCACCACCTGTCAAGGGTCAGCCTTTGGGCCTGTGTCCTTGGGCAGAGTCGCCGATCTGAGGACAGCCCCAGCTGCTGTGGTGGGACATGTCAGTGGTGCTAACCAGATGCTTCTCCACTGCACAGCCTGTGCGGTTCATCTGTTTGGGAGGCAGGGCAGTACCTCCTGAGGGGCAGTTGGGGAGGAGAAACTGAGCTCTGGTGGACCATCCTAGGTCAAGTATGACATGGGAGACTTACATCTATTCCTGGCCTCGCTGCAGGCTACCCGAAATACCTGGGGCATGTCATTTCCTTTGTATGCAAAATGGGGGTTTTTACAGTATTTGTCTCAGTGTTAAGGAGGGAGAAGGTATTTATGCTGTAGAAGCACCTGTGTATGACACTGAGGAGGGCAACAGCCAGGCATGGTGAGAGGCGAAAAGCCACCAGGCTCCTACTTGTCCTTCTTGTGTCACAAGTGGCTTTGGGGAGTTGGCTGAGGATGTGATGGGCAAATTACTCATTGGCGCACCCACAGAGGAGATGACCATGGACAGAGGGGTCAGGCTGCGCCAGTGGCAACGTGCAGTGAGGAGCACTGACAGCCTGAGCAACTGCTCCATTTTTGGTCTTGCACAAAGTCACCTCTGCTGAGTCCTTGCTCCTCACAGTGCTGTGTGCTGCTGCCTCTCTGTATTCTGATGTCTTCTGCTCCACGGCTGGCTCTGCCTCAAGGTCAACCAAGTCACCGACCTTGGAAAGAGTTTTGAGATACAGTTGTAGCAATTGTGAGATATGAAAATAAATGAGACACAAGGAATCCTTTGATGCTGCCTCCTGCAGCTCCCTCCTTAAGACAGTTGGGATGAAGCTAGTTAGAAAAGAGAGTGATTCTATATGATCTAAAGTATTTTGATAACTGTGAAAATTATAATCATGAGGGCATAATAATTATCTGCATGGCCCACAGTTTACTGCTGGCTCCTGCTGGTCTGTCATAAACAGGATCTGCCCACGCAAGCATGATAACTCAGTGCCTTGTCTGTTCCATGAACACTTGCAGAGCTCTCCTAAAACCTGAAGGGAGATACCCATGTCTTCGTTTAAAAGAAAACAACAAAAAACAGCATTCATGCAAGTTAATCCTGAGGTGGACCAGTGAGTAGAACAGTTGAGAGATCCTGCTCCTGCTCTTTTCTTGTGCCACAGTCCCTTTGCAGGCATGAGTATAACTCAGGGCAGAAGAAGAAGGAAGCAGATGGGAGGTGTCCACTGCCTTAAATTACTTCTGGTGGATCTTCCAGAGCTCACCTGTCAAAACCCTGAGTGATGGCTCCTGCTAAACCACCTGCCTATATGTCTAAAGGTGTTGTGCCTAATCATTTGGATTGTGGCTTGGGAGGTCTTACAGACAGTAACAGGGGCTGGGTGGCATCTTCACCTTCTCATAGGTACCCATCCAGCTGTTGGAACCTATAGAAGCATGCTGTGCTTTGGCACAGTTCTGGGAAATACATTAAGTGGTGATGAGCTGATGGGTAGCAGAGGTCACTTTCCTGATATATGTCCAGTGGATTTTCCATCTGGCTGAAAAACTGTGCTGGTATATGGGTTATGTGCTGGTGGAAGGGTTGTGAGTGGGGAGGATCAAACTACAGCCCTCAGGAGGCTAGGGTGGTCTCAGTCAGCTGGGCTAAAGAAAACCTTTCCTTGAGCAGTGTCTGTGGTAGGGTCATGAAGCAGAGAGCATACTCAGCACTATGGGAGGGAGGCAATGTGGCAGGCTGCATTTGTTCCTGCTGATTACTCGGCTGTTCAAGCTTCCTTTATTTTAAAGAGACTTAAAAATGTTACTTATTAGCACTGGGAAAACATCCCCTTTCTCCCACTCCCAACAGCAAAAACTGTCCTGTGCCTTTCTACAAACGACAGCCTCAAAGCTGCCCTCAGACAGGCTGGACTTCCTTCTGAAGCAGCCAACCAGCCTCCCTCTGCTCCCATAGCTTTATAATGAAACCCTGCTCTGGAGTCATTCCTGCCTAGTTTCAGTCCAAAGATAATTTTTTTTTCTCAAAGCTTTCTTCAGATCCTTGCAGCTCATTTATGTGAATATGGAAGGAAAAGTTTTACGGTAAAAAAAAAAAAAGAAAAAAAAAGAAAAAAGAAAAAAATGTTCTGATTTCTATTTTGTACTTGGCTAATTCATATGTGGGCAAGTTTGCAACAAACTGCAGGGCAGATTTTAAAATAATGTTGGGGAAAAGAGTAGGAAGATGCTTGTGTGGAATCAGGTCTATTCAGGAAAAGATCAATGGTTCTTCCGTTTCAGTACAGCGTGGTAAAACTGTTCAAAGGAAACCTAACACAAGCAGTAATGATTAAGCAACAAAAACCCCCATTCCTTATAATTATAGCCCAGTGAGATACCAGCCTTTAGCAAATACGTCATTTTCTTCACTGCAGTGTTAACAAGCCCAAAGCACAGCCTGAACATTGCCTCTGATCTGACTCCTGTGTGCAGAGGTTTCTTTGGTTCAAGCCAAGGCTTGGGTAGAAGCTGCATCCTCTGAGCTTGTCCTGTGCTGGGGACTCCAGCTCCACAGCGGTGATGGGCAGGCTCCAGCAGTGCTTCACTCCCTGGGGCGTTATCTCAAGTGTATTTGGCTTGGGTTTAACTGTGTGATGAAGAGCAGTTCTGCTCACGTACCTGTGGTTGTGGTGGCGGTCCCTGGTTGCCAAAGGGCGGTCCAGCACAGAGACTACTCTGTTGATGTTTTCAGGTTTTCAATTGCTGTAGGATCTGAGATGCCGCGTCTCTAATAATTTTTATGTAAGAGCTGCAGCAGGTGAACATTGGTCATTTGTTGTCTTCACTCAGATTTAATTCTGAGTCTTAGAGAAGTTTATAGCAAAACTGCAGGTTTTAAGACAAGAAGAAATCATTAGATCCTGGAATTTCTTCCCTAACACAGATGCGGTACATATGCGTTGAGCCTAGTGACTTGGGTTTGATTGTCTCCACAAGAGATACTGCCACTTCCCTTGTATGCTTGTTCCTGTGGTCAATCACCTACGGTATTAAAAGCACGATCCTTATTCCTCAGCTGAATTTGCCTGGCTTTGACTCAGACACGTTGTTTCCTATTATGTGTTTCTGTTCTGGATTAGAGAGTGGTGCCTGATGGATTATTGCCTTAAAGAACTGGGAAATCGAGTCATTGCTTTCTCTTTTTAACATGACAAACAAATTGAACTGTACAAGTTTTTCACTGGAAAATTATTTCCATCCCTTAAAATGGTTTTGTGGCTGCTGTCTTTGCCATCTTCAGATTTCTAAGCAATTTTAGTAGAGGTATATTAACTAGAAATGGGAAAATATCAGCTTTAGTCTCTAGAGAAATGATGGATGGCCTTTTCCCACACCTTTTCCATACACCTGTCACTTGTCTTATGTACAAAATAGGCAGAACACTGGAGTGAATTGCTGACAAGTTCCTTCCCCTTCCTAACATTTCCGCTGAGCCCAAGGTATTTGGATGGTCGGTCCTACAGGTGGGAGAGCCTGGACTATGTGAGAAGGGCTCCTGGGCTGGTAGGGAGGCGGGCATGATCCTGCTTATAGCCTTCAGTCTAAACATGGCCTTCATAAATGGAAAGTGCATGCCCTTTCCCAAGTGCTGCCCCAGAGTTTCTCTCAGGTTCCTGCCCTGGAAACCCTTATTCCCAACCAGGCAGGATATCCCGAGTGTATGCAGGAGGAGATGTGGCAATTCACCCTTTGGCTTTTTCCTTTGCTTGGTGCTGGCTGGTTGCAGGAAAATGCTGGAGCTTGGCTGTGAGATATCCGTGGCTTCCCAGCGTTGTGCTCTCTGCTTCTGTGTTGTGGTGGCAAGTGTCCTTGCCCAGCAGCAGAAGGAGGAGGGAGCTGCAGACACCAGGTCTGTGGTGGTCTGCAGCTTTTCTCCTGTGCTTCATAGAGAGATGAAGTAGAGTTTCCACCCTGGATAGGCCAGCTCTCCTCTTCCTTTAGCTGATGTACTACAGTGGCTTAGCTCCAGGCTTGATGGCTTTATCCATCTGTTCCCTAGGCAGGGCAGAGGAGAGGGTGGATATCACGCAGCAGAAGGGGAACCCTCGAAGGCAGCTGCCTGTGTAGCTGACAGGAGCCCCTTGGTGACACAGAGAAGACATATCTGCCCATCAGGATTGTGGTGCCATAGATGCTCTGACCCATGAGCCTCAACAGGACCTCGCTAAAATCCAAAGCTTAATAGGCTGGGATAGGACGCTAAACAGGACCTTGCTCAGGAGGGGCATCTTCTAATGCAGGGACAAATTTTAACCCAGTGAAGCCTCAGAGCAATGCAGATGTTAGCAGGAGGGAGGGGTTGGGTGATATGGTGCGGTTACTGTCACTGAAGGACACCAAGTGGACACCCCCAAGGTTTTTGTGCCTCCAGAGGACTTGGGAGCAAGGGAGCTCTGTTTGCCCTGCAACACTCTCTCAGCCAGTTCCCCAGAGGCAGTTTTACATTCTCCCTGTGGGAACAGTACTCTGAATTTCTTGAGCTTGTTTGGGCGTAAAATCTGAATTAGGCACTGAGTGTAAGTTTGGAGACTTGGAGTCTGTTCCTGGCTCGCTTGCTCTGATGTCCTTGGGTGAGCTTGGATCTTGTGGTTAGACACCTCACTTTCCATGTATATTGAATTTGGGTTGTCTGTGAAATGAGCTTACCCAGCCCTGATAAGCTCATTGCAATTTAGGCAGGAGTGCTCACCTCTCAGGGCTGTTGGCAGCCCCTTGTACAGGGGCTGTGTTGGGCACATGCAACTGGCAGCAAACCCAGCAGTGGCGGTGTTGTCCTGTGGCCAGCACTGGACATGGCCAATTTTGCCTGCTCAGCCCCCCTGGCTGTTCTGCGCTGCCTGGGCTCCTCCTTGCTCCCTGCCAGGGAGACCCTGGGCACAAGAGGAGACCTGGAGAGGGGCTGAGGCACTGGGAGACAGGCTGGAGCAGAGCTGAGCATCCTTTTCATGGGTCCTTCCCAAAACCATTGTGGTTGAGGACTGGGGCAGAGGGAGCTGCGTGGGGAAGGTGCAGGCGGAAGGGTCTGTCTGTGCCCACGTTTGCTGCTAACAACGCCACAGCAGCCCTTCCAGACAGAGAATGGGGGGAGCCCTAAATGTTCTTGCCAGGCAGAGAGGCTTCCTCCTCCCCGCTGCTCTCTCTTTCTCCAGGCCCATCTGGTGAAGTCTGTCACTGGCCCTTCCCTGCGTCCAGCCCGCTCTGGGCAGCAGCCAAGGGACCAGCAGCGTCCCTGCTGCTCTTTTCCCTCCCCCAGGGACGGGAGGGGGTCGCGGGCTTTGATGTGCGGGCACAGGGCTGGGGACAGGCTGTGTGCGCTCATGAGAGCCTGGCCAGGCTCCAGCTGCCTTTGAAGTGCTCCAGTGATCAGGATGAAAGGGAGGGGAGTCCTTCCCCAAACCATCTGGCTCTAATTGCAGGTAGAAATGCCTCTCTTCGTCCCCCGTGGGGAGGGGGCACGCCGCTCTTCGTTAATCCCACAGCTCAGCTGGGCTGGTACGAAGGGCGAGATCTTGGAACAAAGGGGGGTTTCAGCTGGGCAGCCAGAAATAGGCGGCCACTGGCAGAGATGCTGAGGGTTCGGGCACCTCTGCTCCCAGCCCTGCGTTGTGGGGCCCCACAGACCTTCCCGGGGACGGCCTGTGCTGCGGGGGGGCTTTGCCAGTTGTTCCCATCTCCGGTTTCTCGGGCGCACTGGAGCCTGCTGGCCCTTTGACTCGCGCTCTTTCATGCCAGTGCGCGCTGAGCGCGAGGACGAGGAACGTGGGAACTCAGCGCGAGCCCGACCATTTGGCAGGGTTCACTGGCTGCCTCCCCGCGCCCCTGGCCAGCTGGCACTGCCACCCCAGCGAGGCTCCCTGCCCACTGCCCTGGCCTGACCTGGCTGTCAAGCACCGCATGCCACCACAGCAGCGGTTAGAGTCATTGGCAGCGCTGGCAAGCAAGTTTTGTGGTCCTGTTTGGCTGGGCATCTTCCCTTCCCCAAGCAGATAAAGGTGGCTGGGTTATAACTACCAGCAGTTCCTTCTACTCCTTGTGGTAGCCTTTGGGCAGGATCTGGAATCTCAGTTAAACCTGTGTTGCTTGAAGTCATCTGCGAAATACTGACATCATAGAACAATTGATTTAGGTTAGGTTTTCACCCTTGTCATAAAGCCCTTGTTATAAACTTTTAATATATATACATAAAATTCTTAAATGTGAGCTCTGGTAACTGTGACCAGGGAGAGCCCTTGCCATTACCCATCTCCAGGGACCAAGGAATGGCCAAAAAGGGAGGGTGAGAAGTGGAAAGTCAGGTGAGATGGGCAACGGAACAGCAGAGAAGTGCAAAGAAGGTGGTTGCGGGGTTGGGAAGAACCAGCCTGTAGACTTGTAGGTTGTTCAGGTGCAGTGAAGCCAAGCTGTGGCACAGCATAGGCCACTGGGTATTAACCTGATTAATTAACATGTTAATTGCTGCTGATGCTGCAATAAGAAGGGGTGGAGGAACTGTTTGGTGCCGGAGACCAGACCTCACTTTGCTGGACAACAGTTTACTCCCCCTTGCACAGCCACTCTTGTGAGATGTCCTCACTGCTTCTTCCCTCTCCAGGTCTCTGCCTTGTCTGACCCTCATTCAGTGGGGAACGAGGAGCTGCCACCACTGGGCAAGGCACGAGGGCTGAGGCGGAGCGGGCAGGCTGGCCTCCGGCGGCACCGGCGCCGTGGTGTGGCTCAACAGGCAGCCAGGAGCCTGGCAGTGCCCCAGCCTGGCAGCGCTGGCCATGAGGAGAGCCTGCCCTTCGTGCTGGACCTGCAGAGCTTGCCAGGGCTGGCTAACGTGGACCTGAGCGCCCAGAACCCAAACATCCAGGTGGGGAGCAGGTCGGGTGGGCCATGGGGGGATGTGGATGTGCACTGCATGTGCTCCACAGCTTCATTTATTCCCCAAAAGGAAACATCTCATAAGCGGGGTCCATGTAGCCGCTGCCATCTGTCTTGGTAACTACCAAATGCAAATAGCTCCTTGCCAGAGGAATTTGCTTGAGGCCTTTTCCCTGCCCCCTCCCCCTAGCTCCTCTCTGTTGAGCAGGAGCAAACACTCCTTTAGGGGTGACCTCTCAATTTCTGAGGGTGATGTTGGTCTCTGACCACCAGCGCCCCTGCACCTTCTGCTCTGCCCCTGCTCAGTCTCTCCGGATGAGGTGAGACCTCCTGCGTTCATTGCGTGGTCCTGTAGCTCAAAGCATCTCTAGCATCTCAGGCTGGGTACCAGTGCATGGGCTGGTAGGTCTATCCTATGGCTGTGTCCCAGCTTACTGTCCTGCCTCATATGTGGCTTCCAGGTGACCATCGAAGTGGTGGATGATCCTCAGGCTGAGATGGAGATGGACTTATTGAAGGAGACAAGCAATGACTGGTCCCTGACATCCTCAGAGTGGTTGTCACACAAGGACCTCTTCTGGCCCCTCTTCTGGGAATACACTGACCCCACTGAGAAGGAAGAGGAGGAAGAGGAGGAGGATGAGGAGGAAGATTACACAGCAGAGTATGAGGAGGAAGAGTCCATGCTCAGTGGAGTGGGAGGTGACTGGGACCAGAGGTGGACTGGGCAGAAGAACTGGATCTTTAAGGAAAAATATAATTATGGTGAGTTCTCTTGAGTGCACGTAGCTGCCCTGCAGACTGGCACTACCCTCCCCTGCCCTGGCTGCCCCACAGCCCTGTCTTGCTGCAAGAGGAGCAGCCCTGCACTGGGGATCACAGCACACTGGTGCCCACCTCCTACTTAAAAAATAAGCAAGCATGCCAGGGAGCAAGGCCAGCACTCAGCTGGGGCTGCCAGCAGTCAGACATGCCAGAGTCCCAGCAGGAGCTGCCCTTGTGTGGGATCAGACTGGTGTGTGGACTCTAGTGAAGGCGTGCTAAGATGAGAAATACGGTATAAACGTGCAACGGCAATAGCTACTGCGATTAACGCATGTCCCGGCGGGGACATCAGTGCCAGAAGCCATTGCCACAGACCTTGGCACCCCCTAGGAGAGAATCTGCAGAGGGCTTAGATGGCAGGTGCCAGTGGGCCGATAGGCCAGGGCATCACAGCAGCTCCCCCCTGCAGCTTCCCAGACATGAGTCCAAAGCTAATCAACCTTTGCTAACACATGATGTTTCAGCATCATGGCTGCTGCATCGGGCAGGTTCAGTAAGGATAGAGATGGGCAGCGATGCTTGTCTGGGTAGGTACAACCCATGAGCTCAGCTGTGAGAACAAGAGCCTTTGCTCAGGGGCTGCTTCCCTGGGGTTGTCGGTGGGAACAGGGTTGGCCCTTGACATCACGTGGCCAGGCACCTCTGTGTGCCCTGGGCAGCACTGACCCTGAGTCTCTGTAAATGACATCTCAGGTACAGGGCAGAGCTGAGGGAGGTCCTGGGTGGCTTCTGCTTCTCTTCCTACTGAGGCTTCACTGAGGTCCACCACTCTATGCCTCTCCCCTGCCATGCACAGACTATGAAGATGAGGAGGAGTGGAGCCCATGGTCCCCTTGCAGCCTCACCTGTGGAAGTGGCAACCAGAAGAGGACCCGGTCCTGTGGCTACGCCTGCACAGCGACAGAGTCGAGGACCTGTGACCTGCCGCGCTGCCCTGGTGAGCCCTCAGCCAACCAGTACTTGAGCACTGTCTGACACCTGTGTGGGCTGGTCCCCCACCACTGTGGTCTGGGCATTGCTCATGCTTCAAGAACTAGTTACGTTTAATGCGATCTGGGCTAATGACTGTGAGGGTTTGTTTCCATGAAGAAGTTGATGGGGCTTCATGGCTCCCCAGGCAGTTACATGGTACCCAAGGGTGGTAGAGCTGGTGTCCAGCTTGGTGTGTGATTCCTTGCACCTCTCTCACACTGGGAGCTTTAAATCCTCTCCTGAGGCATGTTGAGAACTGGCTCCATTCACTGGGATTTGCATAACCCACAGCCTTGGGTGGGTCTGTCCTGTGTGTCTTGCTGCTGGCCCTTCCTTCCAGGCAGACGGCCATGCAGCCAAAGCTCTGGTGGGAGAGAGGGTGGAAGATGGGTGGTGTCTTGTGCCCTTAGGGAGGAAAAAAACCTACCACTCCTCCGAAGTGTTCAACCTGGCTCTTTGGATTTTTTTTTTCTTTTTCCCCCTAAAGGAGCAGAGGGGGAAATGATCTTCCCCACAGAAGAGACACCTTTGGAAAGCGACAACACTACAGAGCTGTTCAACTCAGGTCAGCCTTTGCCTCTGCCTTGCACTGGGGGCTTTGGTGCCAGACCACACGAGCGATGTAGCTGGCTGGTGGGGAGGGCTTGCCAAGGGCTCCTGCATCTGGTGCCCAGACCTAAGTCATCTAAATCACTGCCACATGCAGGCTTCAGCAGTCCTGCTGGGAAACACAGTTTCTTCCACAGCCCTAGTATGACACAGTCCTGTTCTACATGGCAGTGGCTGAGGCCAGCCTGCCACATGCCCTCTCCTGTGGAGGAAAACTTCCAGCCTAGCCCCTGTAGCAATGGGTGCCCCAGGTAGAGCCCCAGCGAGGGGCAACTCTGCTCCAGCACAAAACCTTTTCCCTCTCACTGCCTTGGGGATGGAGCCTGGCTCCAGCTCGTCCCAGGAGCCTGGCTACTCCTGCCTGGCGATTGCAGGTTCCACTGGTGGTGCTGGCGAGGCCACAGGCAAATGGCAGCTGGGTAAAACAGGGTTTGAACTGCGCATGCCCTCACTCTCGGTGCCCTCCCCCTCAGAGGTGGACAGCTGTGAGAAGTGGCTGAACTGCAAGAGCGACTTCCTCACCAAGTATCTGAGCAAGGTGCTGACGGACCTGCCCAGCTGCCCCTGCTCCTACCCACTGGAGGCTGTCTACAGTGCCGTCAACCTGCAGGACGAGCAGCAGGGCAAGAGCTTCCGATGGCGGGATGCCAGTGGCCCCAAGGAGCGCCTGGACATCTACAAGCCAACGGCACGCTTCTGCCTGCGCTCCATGCTCTCCCTTGACAGCACCACGCTGGCTGCCCAGCACTGCTGCTACGATGAGCACACCCGCCTGATCACCCGCGGCAAGGGGGCTGGCGTCCCCAACCTCATCAGCACTGAGTTCTCCCCAGAGCTGCACTACAAGGTGGACATGCTGCCCTGGATCCTCTGCAAGGGTGACTGGAGCCGCTACCACACCGTTCGGCCCCCCAACAATGGGAGACGGTGTGCTGACAACCCCGCCGAGGAGGAGTACCTCTCCCAGCTGCAGGAGGCCAAGGAGTACTAGCCACAGCCATGATCAGAGGAGTCATGGCCATTGCCAGCTCCCAGCCTGGCAAAGCCCTGGCGCTGTTCATGGGCTCCTCACTGGCACTGGGTAGAGCAGGGAGGATGCACCATCCATGTCATCTTCTCAGAGGGGCACCTTGGCCCCCCTTGGATTTCCGAGGGCACCAGAGGTTATTGCAGCGTGATCTCTGCCGTGCCATCCAGGGCTGTGCTGCAGCTGGGGTGCCTGGGCTGGCAAGCAGGGAGCTGCAGGGGATGGGAGGCATAAAGGGAATGGGGGCTGCTCCCGGCTGCTTTTATTCTCTATGACCTTTCAGTGCAACCTCAAAGCTGAGCATTTGCAGGGTGAAATGGGCTCAGCTCCTACTGGCTTCATGCTTCAACTGAGGAGCTGGCCTGGCACACATTGCTCTACTTTAGAAACTGAGGGTGGGTCCTTCTAAGAAGGGGTAGGGCTGTCAGGGAGAGGCTTAGGGAGGTTTCATGGGCCTGTGGGGCAGGAGGAGACTGGCTGCCTGGGCTCCTTTGGCAAGAATGCCTTGCCATTACGGTTTTGGCTGTGAAAGGGAACACTGGATGCCAAAGCCAGACATGGTTGGACCTCGAAGAAGGTCAGCGTGAGGGGGACACCATCTGTGTGCATTTCAGCACCTCTGCCTCAGTGCTTGGAGAAGAGCGGTGGCAGCACTCATGCAAGTCCAACCACCAGCCAACCTCCTCACCTTGGCTCCCTGGCAGCCCCCTAATGGGTTTCAGTGCTCAGAAGCATCCATGACACAGCCCAGGAGAAAGTCCTACATTTCCCACCCACAGCCCTTCCGGGGGCAGGAGGCAGCTTGGCCACCACTCATGCCATTGCTGGAAAGGAGCAAAAAGCACCAAGCCACGTTCTCCATGTTTATGAGAACAAGTTGGGCACCACTGGGAGCACCCAGCATTGCCTCTCTCTGGTCTGCTGCTGGACTTTGGCCCTGCTCCATTCTGTGTCAGCCCAGGTCCCCAGCGAGAGGCAGTCCAGTGAAAGTAAGTTGTGGGTGCACCCTGTACTCCTCAGCCTTGCCTGGCCAGGTGAGCATGTGTAGCTCCAAAGGAGGATGACACATATGTGCTAATAATGTCAATACCAGCTGTCTGCAGATCATGGAGCATGACACTCTCCGCTGGCACTTAGGTCTTGCCTGGGTTTTATTCAGCTTTGCTCAGGTCCCTGGCAGTTTCTCCCAGCATATTTTGGGAGCTCCCAAGTTTCCCACAGAGAAACTAGGCTGAGCATCTTTATCCCTGGACATGCAGTTGCTGAACCTGTCAGAAACTCTTCAATGCTTTTATTTGGCAGATTTCATGCATCAGAGAAAATAAAAGAGCAAGTCAAGCACACATAAAGAAGACTAACGTAATCTAGACTAGAGGTTTCACCCAAGGCTGTTGGCTACTCCATGTTTTTCTGCAGGACACTGTTGGATGAAAAACATCTGTCTGGGTGCAGAGGTTGTTGGTTGACTCTCCTGTGCTAGGTTTGTCCTTCTTGCAGGAGCTTTCTCTAGGGCCAGTGACTATCCATGGTCTGATAGCTCTTTGGGGAGTCTTTCTGGGAGTGTTTTATGTATGTTGAATGTATGTTGATCCTTTTGCCTTTGTTACTGATAGAATATTGCATATTTGGTCATCTATACCTAACACTTCAGTGCTGGTAAAACAAAAGTCTTAATGAAGTTATCACTGAATTATTCTTATTTAACTGTTATTCCACACTCATATCTCCAGACTCCAGTTATGAGTGCTATCAAAACATACACAGACACCATCCATTTTCCAATAGGCATGCAATCTGACATGACCAGTGTTATGTAGAGGGTGAGAAGGAAGACACAACCAAATAAGCATGGATGTAGACCCACAGTCTGGTAAATTTTCAGGGTGATTACATGTTCCCTAGCCCCAGTGGTCATTTGCTCACTAGTTTCTGGTAAAGAGGTAGGTCATAAAGAGGTTGTCAAGAGGGCATGGCAGTGATCTGGCAGGTTGGTTCTGGGAGCCTGGGATATGTTGGAGGTGTTTGTATGGGAAGCAGACAAATTGAGTGGCCGACACCATGGACTGATGAGCTTATTATCTCCTGTTGTTCAACAGAGCATCTTCATATTTCCTCTTCTATATCATATGTCATCATTAACAGACTTTCAGAGGAGCTTATAACAACCTCCTGTTAAATGTGTCTAATGTCCAGTATTGGACCCACACATGGGAACAGGACCTCTGCGAACAACCTTTTTGAAGGAGACTTCCAGTTGCTCAGACGATTTGTTTGTTAGGCTGGCTTCTCTCTTGAGAGAATTGCTCTTGTAATGACAGTTGCCCGAGATTTACACCCTCCTTCTCCTTACACTGCGTATGTCAACCAGTCTAATACCTCAAAAAGAAGCTATAATTTGTGTAATAAATGGAGTTCCCATCCAAGGGCAAGTAGAAAATATTGTTGCATTGCACTCTCCCCTAAAAGCTGGTTGAAAGCCGAGTGACTGTTCTGCTTTGCTGCCTCTATGGTTGGGATGACAGAGGCATAAACTGGAGCATGAGAAACAAGAAGCAGTGTTGTTCCTCACACAAGCACCTTATACACCAGGAGGCTTTGCAGGACACCGTGAGAAAAGTAAACATTAAGCAAGTGTTTATTTTTATATCCCATTGAAGATTCTGTCCAGCCCACTGGTATTTAAGTGATTAATATCTAAGCTTCCACTCCTTAAGTTTGTGGGTTTTATATATAATATATATAAAATGTCTTTTATTCCTACAAAAATTCATAGAGAAGAATTCTTTATTCTGATGCTGCAATAAAGCACTTTATGTATTTATGTGTTGCTGATGTCATTCATCTGGGACTCCAGGATATGTTACCATTTGTTTTCATTGAGAGGGATAACGCTGCATTGAATGCTATGTGTCTTGGGTCCCCCAGCCCCAGCTGTACTGCAAAGACCCCCGGGGTTTTGTTTCCTTCCCTTAGCCCTTGCATTGGATGGTGTCTGGCCTCAAGAATCACAGGTAATAGAGACTATCCAGAGCCCGTTGCCACGGCCATGGGATATGTGAAGTTCTGCTCACGGGGAAGGAAGCCTCCTATGAGAAGACCATCAGGGTCAGAGCTGAGAAGTGCCTTGTGCCTCAGCCCTGACCTCGGATTTTATTCCATGCTCAGCCTGGCCAGAGCTGGGTGCTGGCTGACCTTACAGCAGCACACTGCTTTGAGCAGGTGTTAATCATGGGAGTGGATGAAAAAAACCCCAGCATCATCCCAGCTGGAAAAGTGGTTTAGCAAACCACCTCCAGAGCCAACAGCTAATGATAGTAGGGGGATTTGCAAAGCTTTCCAGGGATCACAACTTGTTGTTGACAATAATTTGCTGCATAAATCGTGACCACTTCCAAGCTCTTGCTATTTCCAGCTATTTTCCCTCCTCTCTTGTTCCTTTTGCTTTGTGCTGGCTGCACAGCTGCCAGGGGTTATCTGCTACTCCAGCATGGGGCTCTGCTCCGCAGCTGCCTGGTACCATTGCTGGCCCCTGCCTGGGGTGAGCAGATGGCTCTGCTCAGTGAAGATTGCTTTAAGCTTCCTGCTGATCTTCTGCAACATCAAAAACATTGTAGCTCGCATGGAGCCCAAGCCATGGGGAGCAAGCTGAGCTCTGCTCTTCAGGAAGAGCAGCGCAGAAAGAATCACTCTTTCCCTGGAGGGGCAGTCTGCAGTTAACTACCTTGTGTCTGACATGCCTAGAGTGCCTTTATCCTCTGGACCAATGTCCTTGCTGTGCTGGATAGTCTTCCTGTAGAAGGCTTCCTTCCCTGTGAGCAGAACTTCACCTATCCCATGGCTGTGGTTGAGCCCTGCTCTGAAGCGCCTGGACTGTAGAAGTCCCATATCCAGGAGAATTACAGCCCCAATTCTGCAGGTGCTCAAGACCTGGAGGTGTCACCTGAAATCACAGAGTGAGTCTGTGGCAGAGTCTCAAGCTGCACTTTTCCTGCTGCTTTAAACATGAGACTTCTTGACTGGCTGTATTGCCTTAGTTTGCCAATCTGGACTGGAGCTTCTGACTTGCATTTGATTTAGTTTGTACACTTTGGAGCCATGTCCAAAGTTTGCTAGGCACAACAGTCAGCATATGCTTGTCCCTGCTGACCTCAGAGATGAACATGGGATTTCATAGAATCATGATTGCAGCCACAGAGATCCCATTCACTGTCTGCTTTTTTTCAGGGTCCCTGCTCCAAGAATCTGCTTTTTCAAAAGCACATAAAAAGCCCAGCTAGGCCCAGAAGGAGCCACTTTGGGAGGAGAAGACAGAGGATGATAATGCCAGGAGATTTTGGCCAAAGCCTGTGGAGCAGAGCTGAACTGCAAGGCCTGGCCTTACCCTAGGTAAGAGCAAAGTGTGGCTGTGATGGTCTGAAGATCTTGATTTAAGACTGAAGGTCTCAAGAAGACCCGTTTGTGGTCTGTAAAGAGACCCACCCCACTGTGTGGCTATATTAGACCTCTGGGCTGGGTGTGCTGGTGGCACAGTGTGGCACACAGCCACAAACTTCTCTGTAAAAGAGTGAAAAAAAAAAAAACCCACCATCAAAAACACACCAGCTGCAGTTTTTTAGCAGTAGCTCTGCTGACCACAGCCTGAACGCTGGGCAAACAGGAGCTTGTGGGAAGGCCTGAACTCCTGGGTTTTGCCTTTGGTCTGAGTATGGAGAATTGGCAGATCCCCAACACCCCACAGAGCCCCTCCACTGCTCCACTTTCGCTGACACCGTGCAGCAGGATGTCACAATCACACTGGGGTAGCCCAGCCCAGTGGGGCCCTGTGATGGGCTTTACTCCCTCCGTCTCCACAGAAGATGGACTCACACGGTTGCAGTCAGGAAAGGAATGCCTCACTCTCCTTCCCTGCCATGCAGCAGCCAGCTGCCCCTCAGAAATGCCTGAGAGGTGCCCAGCTGGCAGGGCCTGGCCCCTGCTTTGTTCCAGGTCCTTGCAAGCGTGTCAGCTATTCTCTCTCCCTGCATGGGAGCCCAGCAGTAGGAATCACAGCCCTGCACAGCTTGACATCACCCTTGGTCCAGGGGCCTCAGCAGAGCCCATGTACCACCCAGCACATCCTGCCATGCCAGCCCTGACCCCAGCCAGACTTGTCTGTGCTGTGGGAGCAGGGTGGCCATGAGATTTTTGAAGAGCCAGGAGAAAGCCATCATGGTCCCCCATCCCCAGGATCACTGACTTCACACACAGGGACGTACCACAGAAAACAGATTTAGACAGTCTCGAGAAAGTACATAGCCCCACAATGGGAACGTGGGCAAATCATTCCTCACTGACTTGTCCTGCTCTCCCCTGGGTTTCAGGCTCTCCAATGATGAGATGCCACAGTAACCCTCAGCTTTACTGCTCTTGCAGGGAGAAATATTTTCCTAGCAATCAATATAAATCCTTCTTGCTTTATTTTAAGCCCACTGCATCTTATCTGTAGTGATCGCAGACAGCATATTATTGCCTTATTTGCTCCTACCTCTCATGTACTTCGCAATGTTATCATTGTGCTCCCTGTTTCACTCCTCCACCATCTTCTCTTCTCTAGACTAAACAAATGCATTTTTTTCAGGCTTTCCTTAGAAGCTGTACCTTCAGATCTCCAGCTGGTCTTGTTGACCACCACTGGGTTCATTCCAAGTAGTTCACATCTTTCTTGATGTGTTGGAGCCCAAAACTGAAGCCACAGAGTCTTATCTGGGGCTTTCTTAATGCTATACAGAGTGATTTCTTCACAAGACCTACAAACCCCAGCCTGCCCAGGCAGCTTTTGTTCTCTTGTATGATGTTTTAAGTTTATGTTCATTTGAAAATTCACCATAACCTGTCCAGTTTAAATGTCTTTTACAGATGTGCTGCTAAGCCTGTTGCTTCCCGTCTTGTACATGTTACTGGTGGTTTCTGCTTTGGGGTAAAACTTTGCAATTTAGTGAGGTCAAATATACTTCTTCTTTTTTTTCTTCTCATGGATAACTCTTCCACTTGGTCAAGATCAGTTTTAGTCCTGAGCTTCTCTTCTAAGGGTTTTACAGCACCAGTAAATTGTTTTGGGCTTTTAAGTTATCAATTATATTATCTTCTATAGTGAAATATACTGCATTCATGACAGCTCTATTAGGCTGTCCCTTACTTACTAATAAAAATATCTTATAAAGCATTGCCCAAAGTCTTAATAAAGCCTGGATATTCTGCCAAAGAAAGGCATTAGGTTGACTTGATATGAATTGTGCTTGATGCAGGTGTGCTGGTCTTTACTTTTTATGCGCTTTGCTAGGTATTTACAGATTACTGAGTGCCTTTTTCAGTCTTTTTTCATGAATTATGTTACATACAGATCTAATTCCCTTGTCCCTCACCTCTCTCTCTTCCTCCCTCCCTCTCCCCAGCCCCATCCCTCATCAAATTCTGAAAGATCATTCCACTTTCCCAAGTAAGTCTAGGGTGAACTGCGCCAAGCCCTGTCATGCTGGAAACATCCAGCTACTTTTACGCTGGCTTTTTAAAAAAAAACTTTATTTAAGTCCTTGCTGTTCTGCCATTGAAGTAGGGTTGGGATGATGTTTCAAAGCAGTTTTAATAGTGGCTTAGGCTAGGGGCTTTCAATCTCTTTGATTTGTGGCCTGATTTTCCCATAGATGTTTCACATACGTAAATGGTTAAAACACACGAGAAAGAAGCAAGTGAATCGTAGCAGAGGTCCACCTAAACCAGCATCCAGTGTCTGAAAGCGATCAACAGCAGGTGACTAGGAAGAAAGAGTAAAGAGAAGGACAAGCCCCACGTCACTGTTTCTCTGAAGTACCTTCCTTGTTGCCAGCAGCTGGTGGCCAAGAGGCTTCTTGAGCCAGAGGTGATTGTCGTTCTGTTTAAGTCCTTGGTTGGTTTATTCATCCATGAATTTTTCCACTCCTGTTCTGAATCCATGTCAACTTTTAGTGGTACCAAATCACCAGCTGCAAGAAATTACAGAATTCACTAAATGTGTCCAGAGACCCCTTTGGTTGGGACCCCATTTTCTGTTGTTTGATGATTGTTCCTTATTGATCTTCTCCATGTGCCTTATAAGAGCATAGACGGTGTCCACCTCTGACCTCTCATCACTGTGAAAAATTTACTGTTTACTTCTATCTCTCTTTTCTGGGTTTTTAACTTTTTTTCTTTAATTCACAAGATTTTGCCTCTTATTCTATGTTAGTTCTGATTCTTGAAGAGCCTTTGGGCAAGAGTATACTGGAACTTGTTTTTCTTCCTCAACTTCTATAGCCCTCCCCCCCCCCCCCCCGAATAGCTGAAGGACTGCAAGCTGTGTCCAGCTCTCCCGACACTTCCAAGTAAAGCAAAGATCTGGGGTTTTTCATTAGCATCTGTATGCTAATCTGCATTAGATGTCAGCTGTAGCTGAAGGAGTGGGTCTTTGGTGAGGGTAGGGACCTTTACCAGCATGCAGGGACTTAAGGCTCAGATCACCTTCATCAAGCAAATGGCTCAAGTGGTGTAAGGCATTACCACTGCTGTGCCCATTAGCACATCCTGACACGCTCTCTGCCTCAGGCTAAGCACTAGCTCACAGCCTAACCTACTGGCACAAAATTTCTTTCACCCGTGGGTCAGTCCCACAGTCAGTTGTGAACAGCAGCCAAGGCATGGCTACACAGGCTGTTCTGCTGCTGTGGGGATGGCGAGTTCCAGCCCAAGGGGCAGGGACTCAGCTAGGGCAGCACCAGCATAACTCAGGGCAGGCAGTTTTGCTGGAAGAAGAGCTCTCCTCTAACAGCTTCTGAGCAAAGCCCCATGAATGTGGGTTGCTGCTGGCTGAGGCCAAAGCGAGTCCTGTTAGTGTAGCAGCAGGATGCCTGAAGTAAACTGTTTGTGATGAAAGGAAGGCAATTAAAATTCCACTTCAGCTGCCTTCCTGTCCCACTTCCCAACCTTCCAGCGGCAGGTGATTAGCGGGCACTGCCTTCTGCTGCCCGGGCTCAGCTGTGCCAGTGGAGCCCTGCTACAGGCGAGCACTGCTGCCACCACAGCTATCAGAGCACAGTGAGGACACTGGGATTCAGCTGTCAAGTTTGTCTCGAGTTAACTCAGAATGAGCTCATTTTTTTCAGTTTTCAAATAATTTTGTTCTTCTCTTACCAAAATTCATTGGCTGTGAACACACTTGCTAGCCTTGCTGTTTAAGGTTTCCCATAGTTCTGTCCAGGATTTCCCAAACAGAAAACCAAACATGCACGCTGCAAAATGACATCAGTGTGCTTACATCATTGTCCTGGTTTGGCCAGGACAGGATTAATTTGGTGCGGCCGGGCTATTCCATACCACGCTGACATCATGCCCTGGGGCCAGTTCAGGCTCCTCTCCGCTCCATCCGTTTGTCTGCACGGGAGCACTCGTTCTGTACATTGTTTTTCTCACTGTTGTCATTGCTGCTGTTACTGCGATTGTTTCTTGTGTGTCATTGTATTAAACTCTCCTTATCTCAACCCAAAAAGGCATTCTCAGGCACTCCTGCCTTTCCCTTTGTCCGAGGTGGGGGGGGGGGCAGCGGCAGCAGCCACGTGGCTCAGCTCCCAGCAGGGACTGAACCACCACAATCACGTTACCCTCCTGCAGCCTACCAGGTGTGCACAGTAGTTCATTTGTGCATAAGAATCCCAGGCAAAATACCTGTGGCCCCTCTCCCAGCCTGTCAGTGCTTTAATGAAGACAACCCGGCAGGACACAAGGAAGCCCTACCATAGCTACACACGCCTGCTCTTCAACCTCCTTTGCGGTCACAGGTCAGCACAGGGATGAGTACACAACATACTACTTCATTTCACATCACACTCTTGATGTCCATACACACCTTACCATGAATAATCACTTCAGAATAGAGAGTGGAAAAGGCTAGAAATGCTCTCCATCATTTAAAAGGCAGCTTAATTACATTTGTTTTTGTTTTTTTAACAAAAATGGTTTCCTCTACTGAAGGGGATGGCTACAACACGCCCTTCAGATTAAAAAATAATTTTAAAAAAATCCTCAAAACAGTAAATCCCACTCAGTAACATTACTTCTAGTTTACTAGAGGTGCTCTGCAAAAAACACTAGCAGAAAACAAAGTATGCCAAAGAAACTTTTGTCTCAAAGGGAAAACCGAGCACTTCACTCACCCTTGGGGTGAGGCAGA
This sequence comes from Eurystomus gularis, assembly GCA_013400335.1. Taxonomy (NCBI): domain Eukaryota; kingdom Metazoa; phylum Chordata; class Aves; order Coraciiformes; family Coraciidae; genus Eurystomus; species Eurystomus gularis. The sequence continues at coordinate 46,154 of VZZY01025658.1, read as the reverse complement.
TTGACACTTCTGACCAGAACCAGCTTTCCTCCCTACTCCATAAAGAAGTTTATTGTTTTAGAAGACATTCACTGGGAACTAACTGTATCAGCAGGTGAGAACAAGCAAGTGGTTTTCCCTTCCTCACTAGGTGAAGCAACAGCCAAAGCAGGGTCAGCCAAGACTACCACAGCTTGTTTATTTTATAGGAATAAATCCCAGCCGCATTGAGAATCTGAAGTTTGCTTTGGCCCAAAGCTCTTGGAGGTAACTGACCCTGAGCCCCACAACCTGCTGGAACCGTTTTGTACGTGGGAGTTTGCCTAGCAGCAGTTTGCCGATTGTCTTGGACCTCAAGTGACTAAATGATCAGCATTCTTGTAGAGCAGGCTAGTACAAGTGTAAGAAAGGATCGTGCTGAAGGAGATGTGCAAGAGAGGAGAGGCATAGCTCAAACAGTGTCTTCGATGCCTTCTGAAATGGGAAGGGTTTGAAACATTTACTAGCGGCAGATCAAAAGCAGAGAGAAAACGAGCAGCTGCTCCAACTAAAAACTGCATCAAGCTCATGCTCTCTACTCCCCCAGAAGTGAGGAGTAAATCACATTGGGATCAGCCCTCCTCACTGATCGGTGTTTTGCCAGACAGATCCTCCCCTCAGCCTATCGACCGACCCTTTGAACTCAAGCTGATCTGAGGACACAAGTTCCACAGCGTTTTTTTAAGTTAGGTTTATTTAGCAATAGAAGTATGTACATGTAAGAGAATCCCCTGCAGCACGAGACATGCACAAAGCAGTGAGGGACTGAAAGTGGTGCTGCTCAATGGCCTTCCTCGTCACCTGTCATCCCACTTTACTCAGCAGCAGCGCCAAGATTAGAAAGAGACAGGTGAGAAATTTATCAGTCCACATAGCAGAGTCTTCAGGCAGAGCCTTCCCAGCAACCAGCATTAAAACAAGCGGGCGCCATAGCCAAATGTCTGTTTAATGCCCTCGAAGTAGTAGCGCTGCCAGCCTTGCTTTGTTCTTTCCTCCTCGCTGGCAGGTATGCCCTTGCCTTCCAAGCACACCTCTGTCTCACCACCTTTGTCAGTGAAGTTCAAGGTAATCGTTGCAAAGTGCCCTAGAGGGACCAAAGCACATCAGTCAGCAGCGTGTAGTACAGGATATGCTGCCGCAAGGAGCTGCTCTGCTCCTCTCACACCGCACAACTTAAGAGACTCCCCAGGATCCTTCCCAGAGGATCTATTTATGACAGCTGCAGGCCTTCCTCAGAAACAGGGAGGAAAGGGCTCCCTCTTCTTGAGGTTCAAAGCAGTTGCAACCACAACTGAGCACGCTGCTACTTCATTGTTCCTAATCCCTGGCCACTGCTTTAAGTAGTGGCTGACGATACTGAGCTGATCGTGGGGGATCTGAAGCTGGGATAAGGCTGATGCAGCTCCCAGAACACCACGTGCTCCCTGATCATGAGCCAAGAGTTCAGTGTGGCAAACGGGGCTGGAATTCTTCAAACACAGGCAAGAACTGTAACAACGTAGTCCATTTTTTGACTACTTACCAGCTGGCCAAGATTTAAATCTCCATTTCATAACAAGTTGCTTCTCAGGGACCTTGAAAAGAGAGAAAGATTGAGGAGTAATTTTTAGCAAATCCTGTGGTCTAACAGGAAACAACTAGAACTGCATTGTAGAGATGCCCTGAGAAACAAACACACACGCTCCAAGACACTGAGGGAACAGGATTTTAAGTGTCCTTTTCTTTGCACTCCCTTTTCTAGGAAGGTAGGTCACAGTACAGCCTCAAACACTGTGACAGGGTCCCTGTCCAGAAGACTTTAGTGACAGGAGGGATAGAGAGGAAAAGGGTCAGTTACTATCTGTAACATGCCTCCAACCCCTAATAAATAAGTAAATCACCCAAAGACAGGGCAGATGCAGGACTTGAAGCCAAATTTTCTCCCCAGACTGAAGTCCCACATGTGAATCCATACTATAAGGAACACTTCAATAGCCACAGTGATTAGAGGTAACTGCTGGCTAGCAGCCAGAACTCTACAATTAGCTAACTGAAGCATTGTTACAGAACTGATACCTCAAAAATGGAAAGGCTGCCACTGAGCAAGATACACCTGCAATAGTCAGTACTTACTAGGTCAACAAACTCTCCTGTGACACTGCCATCCAGCAACTGAAACTTGCCTCCTTTATCAGCCTCTAAGGTGGCTTCTGCGTGGGTGAAAGCTTGGACCATCTGAAAAGAATTCAGGAGGAGATCTGTATTACTTCTCTGCTTGCAGACTTGTTGCCTAATGCCTCCCACCCAGCTACAAAAGCTCTGCAAGAGGAGGTAAGTTAATAATGTAAGGTCTTCATTGAGAAAAGACAAAAACCCTGCCTGGGCCACAAAAGCAAGGTTATAGCTACTACAGCAGCATTCCGCCTGCCAAGGGAAAAGAACCACTAGGTTTCATATTCTATTCAGTGTTCTGTAAGCCACACTTTGATTTACTCCGACTCCTTAATGAAATCCAGTTCTAAGAAAAGGTCATATTTCTGGCTTTAAAAAAAAATAAAAAAAAAATAGGAGGAACAAAAGATTAAGACCATGTTTAAATAATGACACAATGCTGCTCTCTCTTCTTAAACTATATAATAGTGTGCAGGACAGGGGAAGCTATTCCTAAAGTACGCCTTGATATCACCTAAACTTAAACAGAAAGAAAACCAAAAAGCACACAACTGTAAATCCCAAGAGATCTGATGACATGCAGTAAGGGATACAGCTACAGACAGGTGCTGACAGCAGTCTGGAACTGGCTTCTGGCTGGCATTAGTCCTCTCTTGCCAATTGTGTGAAAAGATGCACACACAAGCTTTAAGCAACTGTTCTACAGACCAGCTTTATTTCATTCTCATGGATTGTGAGTGTCCTACAGAATGGGATTGCGCTTCTTGGGAACAACCTCCTACGTGCAGAGAACAAGTGTCAGAACAAGCCTGGCATTACCTCCTGAGTAACGAATACCCGGTAGAGCTCCTCAGGAGATGTTAAGAAGGTGTCCTTCAAGCTGATCTTACATGTAGGGATCTTGACTCCTATGGGTTTGGTCTGCGATGTGGCAGTACTGCTGCTAGCGGCCGTCTAACAAAACAAGCAAAACAAACACACACATACTTTTTTCACAAAAAACTCAACAAGTAGTTCACATATCTAAGAGAAAAACAAGAGGCCTTTGATAAAGATGTAATTAGGTACAACCATATTTGAGTGTAAAAAGCAATTTCTCACTCTGCTTGAGTTAAAAAATATAATGTGCTGCAAATGGAAACAATCAGGCGCACACCACTGATTGCCAATCCTTGAACATATATATCATATAAACAGCATAGGCTGCACCTGTAAGCCCCAGAATCTAGTATTGTGTACCTTTCTTCACAGATCCAAGAGCATGTCTGCACAATTTTATTTACCTTGCGGTCTTCTGCTTTAGGAGCCACCTGAGGTGTTGTTTCCATATGTTCACCATTCACTGTGGGCAAAATCATGCCCTGGGTGAATTCTGGAAAGACACGAATGCACCCATGAAACTAGTAAAAGATCAAGTAAATCTTTTAACTGCTCTATGAAATACACAATCAAAAAGGATTTCTCCCCTGCTCTTGCTAGCACCCATGACTTGAAACAATTTTTTTAAAAGCAAACAGACCTCTTTTTACAAGCAATTAATTTTTCTTGCCCTCACTACTCTCCACTAATATAAATAGCAATCACATCTCAAATACTTTTATCTTGCTGGTCTAGACAAATCAAACAAAGCTTTTCCATTTCTTTTCAGACTGGCTCTTCATTTCTCCTATCACTGTAGTACAGAATAAAGTTACTTCTAACTCCACCATTGATTTATCTTTTTTGACACCAGATGCCAGGACTACAGACAGACACCCATGGAAGGTCTCACCAGTGCCCTGTCCAGCAGTGCCAGCATTTTTATAACTCCACCAGAAGCTTCAGCCTCTTTCAGTATCATGTTTGCTTCTTCTCCAGCTCTATCACTTCTGCCTTTACCAATTATAAAACAGTTTGCTCTTTCTCCTTCACCTGTTCAAACTGGCAAAATTCCATTATATAGCAGGATTTTATGATATATGTATAATCCTGTACCCTGCAATACTTGGCTCCCATCTATTTTTACTTAATCCAGTCCGTCAGATCATACAGTTCTTCCTGAATAACATTCTCATCTTCCACTGGGGGACTGAATCTCCCACCCTGAACACTAAAATGCCTGAAAAAAACCAAGGGTACAGGAATTTGATCCTAGAAAAACAGCATCCAGTGGTGGTTTGTACTCAGCAAAACCTGAATATCTAGCACATGTAGTGTAATATAGGTAAATGAATATAAAAAGCAACTGTAGCATTCCTAGCTTATACTAGACAGCAAAACTGAACTTAAAGCACACTGATTTAACTCCAGCTGATGGAATCACATTTGTCTTCTAAAAACATAAATTTGATCCAGATGCTGAGACAATGACACCAACAAAATCTACAAAGCAATTTCCAGTTGTCAGTTACTCTCAAAACCAAATAACACTTGCCACACTACTACAGGCATCTAAAGAGAAAAAAAAAAACAACAGAGAGAAAATATCACCTTCCAAGGGAGTAAGCAAATTAAAGGTTAGATTTTGTCACATGCAGTGACTGATACTCTGTGTCACTGGGGCAGCAAACACCTTTAACTGGCTCTAGTTTTTCTCTACAGCTGAGCTTCAGTCTGTGAAGGACATTCTCAGTTTTAAAACATAAATCCAAAAGTGCTGTTTATTATTGGGTTATCACCAAAACCAGTCCTTCTGGGCTGTGCCACAGTGTCTACAGACAGAAGTGCTGCTTGCCAAATGCTAAGCATTTTCAAAAGAGACAGAAAAGTTACTGTTGTTCCTCTGACACCTTCCTGTTGAGATGGGGTGAGGAACTAATAATCACTCCTCTTGTTACCCCTCTCTTCTTTAGCATTAGCCCATATGGTTTCCCATAATACTTCTTCTCTCAGTTACATACCTGTTTTGAGAGTGCTGATGTAAGTTTTCATAGCATCTCTAATTTTTCTTGCACCCTCTTGCTTCATCAGGGTTTTCAAGTCAGTGTCAGGCTCATCTTTAGCAAGGCTGACGTGGATCTAAACAAGAAGGACACGTACAGATTAACAAAGCCACACTTGTACAGTCTTTTTATTACTCAATTCAACATCGCCATTAGACTTCAGCTAAACTTTCACAAGCAGCAGTGCCGTTTTATTATCCTTTCACTTCACGTCTCAGCCCACAGTAATGTATGTGTATATGTAAATACCTTAATGCGCTTATATCTTGAAGGCAGGCATTAATTTGATACAGATACAACATGATGGGGAGGGAGTCTTTATCAGAGACTTGATACCAGGACTTTATCAGTGACATGATGAGAGGAAATGGTGCCGATTTAGATTATATATTACAAAGAAGTTATTCACTATGAGGGTGGCAAGGCACTGGAACAGGTTGCCCAGAGATGTTGTGGATGCCTCCTCCCTGGAAGTGTGAAGGTCAGGTTGAAGCTTTGAGCTACCTGGTCTAGTGGGAGGTGTGCCTGCCTATGCCAGGGGGGTTGGAACTCGGTGATCTTTAAAGTTCCTCCCAACCCAAACCATTCTATGATTCTATTAACTTAAGCAATATCTAAAACTAAAACAGTTGTACACAAATGTTCTAAAAAAGATAACATGGAAGGAAATATTAATGCTTTGAGGATTACTGTTAGAACAGCCAGTAGTATTACTCTTTATTTATTAGTTTGTACCTACCTCAACTTCATCAATGTCGTTTTCATCTGAGAGATTAGGAATCTCCACATAGCCTTTGTATTTCACTCCTGTCTTTGAGGTGCCTGCAATTACAATTGTGTTGTTCAGATCAACACTTCTTACTCTTTGTTGTAAAAGCGAGCATGTTGTATCACAATACAATACTTCCCTTTATTATTATCTCCCAAATGAGATAATTATTCTTAATGTTAATACTTGAATCTGGCTTTGAAACAGGAGGGGAGAACATCACTCACCAGTCCATGCCAGCTTGATAGCCCACTCATAGAAGAAAATAAGTTTCCCTTTGCGGTTGTTAATGGAGGCCTCTCCATCCAGCTTGCTCACTTCTGTCACCTCACAAGCCCCTTCCTCGCCCTCCACCCTGACAGGCAGGAGGAGAGCTTTCAGCCGCTCTGTGGACCAGTTAGAGGCATCCCGCTCCGTCCTGCGAGAAAACCGGGCGTTGTGAGAACCCGGACAGGCCACACGCCAGCACACGCTAAAACAATCTAACCTCCTCCGGGTCCTTCGCTCCCTGCCCCGCTCCCACACAGGCAGCCCTTGCTCAGGGCACCCACCCGGGCATTCCCCAGGCACCCCCGACACACCGGCTCGGGCGCCCCCCCCCACACATGCAGGCAGAGGCCTCCCCGAGGCTTCAGCCCGGACACCCCGCCTCGGCACGCAGGGGAGGAAGGGGAGAGCCCCTCCCGGGACACCGCCCGGGCGGCCGCCCTCCGCCCAGGGGCGC
>VZZY01025658.1:13031-39164 GCA_013400335.1 Eurystomus gularis | reverse complement strand
CCCTGCGCTGCGGCCGCCTTCCCGCCCGTCCTCCCTCCCTCCTTCCCTCCCCTGCTGTGCCCTGCCGGTGGCGGTGCCTGGCGCGGGAGAGGTGAGCGAGACCCGGGGCGGCGGGACCGGGACCGGGACCAGGACCAGGACCAGGGTTGGTGGTTCTCCTCAGGCAGCCGCTCCCCTGAGGCTGCCGCGCCGTGCCGTTGCAGATGAGCAGGGCGAGGGCGGACGAGGAGGAGTACTGGCACAGCTCCAAATTCCGCGCCTTCACCTTCGACGACGAGGATGACGAGCTCTCCCAGGTAGGGTCCGAGCCCGGCTCTGCCGGGGCAGCGCGGGACGCCCAGGGCAGGGCCCCGCCGTGGCCGTCTCGGCCCAGGCCTCGGCCCTGCGCTTCGCTGAGGGTCTGTGTTGCGTGGGTGGGGTGGGTGCTTGCCTCCTGCCCTGCGTGGAGGCCACCGAGGGCTCTTGTCTCGCCCCTCCATGGTAGCCAGTGCCATTAGGACCGTGGTTCCCCACCCGTGCGCCAAACTGCATCTCCAGCTGGTTGAGCTGCCAGCGTCTGTCAGACGCCCTTGGATTCCCAGTGGTGAGGAAGGGCTGTTGAGTCTGTTAAACACCCACAGTCACAAAATATCTTCTCCAGGAGAGGCTGTGGAAGCTGAAGAAGCTATATTCAAAGGGAGATTATTTGAAGGTAGTAGGAAACAAAGTGCACTCTGCAACACTCTACAAGCCCTTTTTTTTTGTCCGTAGCTAAAGGAATCCAAACGGGCTGTGAACAGCCTTCGGGATATCGTTGATGATGATGATGATGATGACCTTGAGAGGGTCAGCTGGAGCGGAGAACCAGTGGGAAGTAAGTGCAGAAGTACTGCAAGTTATCCATGAGACCAAGGGAGTTTAAAATGACTGCTTAAGACACGTCGTTTAGTTGAGGTCAGGAGTACTACTTGCTATCTAATCCTGCATATCTAATCTAATTCTGGTCTCCTCAGGTCATGTTGTGAGCCTCTTGATTTACCTGTGTGGATGCACTGAAAAGACAGCAAGCAGAAGCCCAAATTACATAAAGAAGGGGAGTGCGGACAAGTAGGGGGAATTAGCTGTCTTTTTCCCAATATGTAGCCCAGCTTGGAGCAGGTATCTTGGAGGTTATGGCTTGACAGTCATCATGCTCAACAGGCATGCAGGATTCTACACGATTATTTCCTTCACACTGCTACCTGAAATGGCACTGTTTAAAGTTCTCTGTGTTTTGCACCCACAGTACTTTAAGGAGATACTCCAAGGTTCAGTGTGTGTTTATAGACTGACTCTTACAGAGTTTGAAAGGAAATTGTAAACACTAAGCAGATGCGCTCCTAGTGATGATAGGAGCAAGCTCATCACCCATATACAATGCTGTCTGCTGTGCTTTGGAGTTCATGGCCCGCAGAATATGTGGCACTTGCTAGCCAGTGCCAAACAGTGAAGATTTACAGTTGGATCACCTAGAGGACCTTCAAAGAGCCTGTTCTTGTCCTGTGCTGTAGCTCCTCCCTCTGGTTCAGGTCGTTTGCTTTCTCACACAGGATCTCTACCTACCAGCTTTTTTTCTCTATCACTCTGTCTTAAAATGTGTGTGTTGTGCAGCTACATGAAAAGAAGGGAAAACTGTGTCTTGAACAAGGAAGAGGGAGACATACGCATTGTTGCCAGCAGTATATGCACGTTAATTAACTGTTTTGTCTGTGTGGGGAGGAAACCTATCTTAGTTTTCCAGTGTTCTGGATGGTATGCTCTTATGCTTCTGTAATTTGAGGTGAGCATTCTCTGTCTTGCGCTGTACCGTTAGAGCAAGAATTATCCTTTACCCCATGGAGCAGCATATAAATGTTGGGTAGTCTAGGCATTTTTTTTTTTATATATAAGCCATAACCAGCTGAAATCAACATTTTCTGGAGGACATTGCACAACTGTTTAACAAGCAATGTAACATGAGATTTGGGTTCTGGGCACTGCACCTACTTAGTGCTGAGGGTCAATGTTAGCAGGATGTGCTGGTGCAGAACCAACCAGGACACACTTGGTAATATTCCTGCCGTGCCATAAGATCATTCCTTGCAGACTGGTTTTCTCTTTCTTTGTTATAAATTACCTCTGTCTGCACACAGGTATCTCCTGGTCAATCAAAGAGACAGCCTCCAGCAGCTCTAGCTCACTGGAGGGCCGAGACTCCAGCCTACAGAAGGGCTCTTCCTCCTATGCTGCTTTTCCCAAACAAGTTTCCTCCTATTCCCTAAGCAACCTATTCAAAGGTGAGGTTCCTCATATATGATATGGAGAAATGGGTTTTCCCTCAAGAGTGTCAACGGGCAATTATGTTATCTTACGTGAATTGTTTTCTCTTAAGTGTATTGCAAAACAGAGAAGCTCTGATCTCTCCTCAGTGAGGAAGTGTATCTCTCACTGGTCAGAAATCGGAGGCTGTTTTGTGCAGAAGATTGCATGCTCTTGGGGTATGGGAGGGGGCTTTGGAGTTCATGGCTTCTTTAAGGCCAGGTTCCACAGAACAGCAAAGTAGAGCACAGCACTGTACAAGTAATCCATTTGCATGGTGGAAAAGCAGGCTACAAAGGGACTGGCTTGGCCCATGTGGCCCTCATTTGATCTACAGTACTGTAGAGAAGACAGGTTGGTTATCCTTTATTTGGAGCTCAGCTGACTGCTGTTGATGTTATAGCTGGTTCAGCAAACACGTGGTAGCAATAGTGGTAGCATAGCTGGTTAGGGGGGGAACTGTGCAGCAAGTCATGGAGAGACTTAAACAGCTTGCAAGAGTTCAGCTCTGTTGTCTCACAGCCAGACAAGCCAGCTTTTACTCTCTCTCTTTCTCTGGGGTGGATTTTACTCTCAGCTTTGATAATACAGTGATAATGAAAGGCATCCAAATCACAGCCCTGGTGAACAAAACTGCCCATGTAGCCATGGCCTAAGCAATGGTGTGTGCTTGAGCCTCTGCTCTGCAGGTATATTCAGGCTCTCTAACATCTCCTGGCCTCAGCAACTAGAGGGCAGATAGGGCTGGGGTATGATGTGGTTTGTTGTGCCACAGACAACTTTGAAGCCTTAGACTACAAGCAAGTGAGCCCCAGCTGTGCTGGTACAGTGTGATCACTACACAGAGTGGCTTGTTCTGCAGCGGCACAGCTGCAGCGCACTGGCTTGCAGTGTAGGCTTGTGTCCCCTTGCAAGAGATGTTGCTGGTGGAGAGACAGTCTATCGTGAGTGTTTCTTTTGATTTCAGGACGAAACAAACTTCCAAGTTTCCAGTCCCTTTCAGATGGTAAGTTTTGAATCCCTGCCTCATTTTGGGAGGGGTGCAGATTTATGTAGACCAAAGCATTTCCAAAAAAGGGGAAGTGTCATCTTCCTTATGTTGCAGAAAGGGAAACTGAATCATGGGTTGTCTGAAAGTCATTGAGCAAAGAAGTGAAAGAGTTGGCATGATGGTTTGGAGTAATCTGCTTATGTACAACTGACAACTGTTGGGTTTAGAGCAACTTTGTATTGCCATTTGATGCTTGATTTTGGGTCTTCTATCATGAAAACCAAGAAAAGGGTGGGTTTGGAAGTGGGTGTGAATCAAGATTTTGATGTGCTACTCAGCTTTGTCTTTCCCTCTCAGCCCTCTCTGACACAGGAGTTAAAAACTATGCCCCAGAGCTGCGTAGACCGAAAGCTGAGTACAAGGTGAGCAGCCTGTGTTGGTAGGGTGCTGAGATCAGAGTACTGCCAGAACTTCCTACTCTGGTGATTTCATGCAAAGCGATTAATCGCTATTTCAGACAGCAGAGGGCAATGCTGGGAATAGAATAGGGAGCTGCAAAATCCAGCCTCACAGTAATTAGATGTTCTCTGCTTTTGCTTAGAAGTGGGAAGCTTTGCTGGGGGTCTTAGTTACTCCTCTTAATGAATGGCCCAGCAGCCTTTGTGAAAAGGAATTCTAAGTAGTGCTTTGCCTGTAAGCTGCTTTCAAGGTGGATCAGAGGAATTGGCATCACGTGTGCTTTTTAAACTTTTTAAATCTAAAGGCTTCTAAATTTCTTGCTCATGAATCACTAGGACAGCACAGAGGGAGTTGCACAGAGGTGGAGTTCCAGTTGGCAGAAATGTTATTCTCCCAGATAGGCAGTGTTAGGTGTTGCAGAACCTAACGGATTTGGGGGCTGGGTGGATTCCTCCTACTAGTTGTGAGGTTGTGGTTCCCTGTCTCCAGGTCCAGCCTGTAGGAGGACTGAGCACATATTCCCAGCAGATGCAGACAGGCACCGAACTAACACAACTACCCACACAGGTTAATACAGACAGAAACCAATGCCTTTACCAACAGACACATAAACACACAATGCTCAAGCCTGATCTTGAGCCTTCTCTCTGTCTCACCAGGGTTGAATTCCACTAGTGAAGCATACACACACTGTGGGTCTCTCCAGTAGCTGATCTTAGACATCCAGTTTGTTTTGTAGCTGAATCCCAGACCCCAGTCTCTTCCAGTTGCTGGCACCTGGATCCTTGAGCCCCTAGGCTTCATGGTCCCATTCCGGGGACTGCTTATTCCGCTCACTGGCAGGTTGAGCTTGAAGTTCACTAGTGTTCATATGAACACATACACTTGTAATAGAGGGCCCACCCACACAGAAGGTGGTTAAAAACAGAATTTAATGAGAATGTAAGACTGCCGTGATCTGTTGCAGGGCTCAGTCAGACAGATGCACTAACTAGCCAGTTGTTTAAACCTGGCTGGCACTCTAAGGCCCTTTTTCCCACAATTTTCCCGTGCTTGTTCCTGCCCAATTTATTTTGATCTGCTCCCCTTCCCTGCTTTTTGTCTTTCCCATAAACTTCCATAACAAGCTTCACACATTTATACAACTCTCTTAAAACATCCCAGGATTCTCTTTCCTCTGTGTTTTACACTAAGTGCTGTGCCTCTTTAGGGTTGCACAGTATTTGGGGAAAGTTTCTTTGGCTTACTCATTTGGGAGGGTTTTACACAATAGATAATAATCTGTTTCATTTGGTGATGGCAAGGAGTGGTCAAGTCAGTGTGTTCAGATTGCACTGATTAGGTTACTGGGTTTTCTCTACCTGTCCTTGGCCATCTGATCCTCACCAGATTGGTGTGTTTATACTGATCAGCCATTAATCACATAACCTAACAGGCAGCACTTCCTGAAAGCACAGCAAGAGAAATGTGTGCCCTGTAACGTTCTGTGCCTGCAGAGGAAGGACAAAGGTTGTATAGCCCCCTTAAAGCAGACAGGAGTATTGTAAGTGGGGTAAAACAAAGAAGGGAGAGTTAATGGCAGCTTTGAACCAGTGTTCTGATAGTGACAGGCTGAGGAGCTGCCTCTGGCCAGAGGTGCTAGAGGGAACCCTGGTGCTGAGGACATTTGACATGTGGCTGTACATTGACTTGAGAGACTCATATGCAGTGGTCCCTTAATAGGACTGGGTCAGCCCTTTTTTTCTTTAGATTTGGGCTTTCAATACATCTTCAATGAATTTAAAATTCAGTATCCTCAGAGCTGGTTGTGGTTACTGTCTTTATCTGACTCCTTTGAGGCAAAACTCTGAATTAAAACTGCTGGTTTGACTGCCTCACAAAGACTTAGATGCCTTCTTGGAGTCTAAGTTCAGGAGTGGTTTAGGCCACTGCCACTTTCATCCAGTGCTTCCAGATTATAGTGTCTGCAGCAGAGAAACTTTGGTCATGGTGGCAGTGGTAGCATATCACTTTAAGATGGTCTCACTAAAGGCTTCAGTGCTCTTGTCACATCCCCAAGCACTTGCCTGCATTCTCCACACTGCTGTGGAAGGCTCACTAGCAGAATGCTGTCTGAATTGTATCAAGAAAGTGACCCCTTCCTCCTCAGTTTTGGTTTTGTTCCTTTGCATGTATTGTTTGCCCTTCTGAAAGCAACTCTGGAGCTTTTAATTTGCAAGGAGGACAACCTGTTGAAATGCACTTCTTGTAAAGGATATGATGAAGGACCTTACTGAGGAAATAAAAAGACTGTGTTAACATCTGAGCCTCTAGCTTCCCTCCCCACAGGCATGCAGAGTCTGAGGGCCCAGCATCTTCACCTAAACACTGTAGGGACATGTCCTACTAACAGCCTCCCTGGAGCAGCTGAATGATAAGTCTGAGAAACTACTCATGGGCCATCGCTCTGATCCAACACAAGTAGAAAGCAGCTTGGGGACTGCTGGCATGATCTGGCCTCTTAAAGCTCAAGAGCTCTTTATTTTTCTTGTGGCAGGATTACAGCAGTGATTGGAGCCCTAAAGATACAGTCAGGCGAATGCAAAGGGGCAAGGTAAGGACTTTCCACTCCCACCTGCTTGCAAGAGATGGAAGATGGGTGGTCCTAAACTGCTTTACACTTCCATGTGCTCCTGACTGTTCCTGGAGTAGGGAGGGGATCCATGTTGCTTACAGCATCTAGCAGGGGTGGTGCTCTGCCTGTCTGCTGCTTTTCCTGGTGACAGTGCTGTCATCACACTAGCTCAGGAACAACAAGACACCTTCAGGATTTTGTTGTGTTGTTGACTTGAGTTGTCTCCTCAGCTAGGCTCTGACGTCTGTACTGCTACGTCCCTCTACCCTTTCTGCTCCCCAGGCCTGGGTTTATGGAAGAAATCCAAGGGTGTGGGGCTTTGCTTCCCTTCTTAGTTGGTGGCAAATGGAGGGAGCAAGACAGAAGCAATCTTGGTTACACTGAAGCTGGAATCGTAGTCTCAGCTGCCTCAGGTTGCAGTGAGCACACAGGGAGCTTCTGGTCTTGCTCTGCATGCGTCTCCTCAAAGGCTGAGGTGTGCTGGAGACTGAGAAAGGCCACAATTATGGGATAAGAAGAAGGGAGGAAAAGTCTTGCAACCCTAACTACCATGGAAAGGGCTCTGCAGAGTTCCTTCCTCCTGTCAGGGCTGGTGGTTTGTGGTTTGCAAGGAAGTGTTGCCTTGTTACAAGGGTGTTTGTGCTGATTGCATAATGTCTGCTCTCCTAGCCTGGGCAGTTATGAGGGCTAACTCTGCAAGCCCTGTGGACAGATTCCCAGGGATCATGCAGCATGTGGTTTCAGCTAAATGAGAAGTTCTCCACTGGTTGGGAGGGTAGTTATTCACATTGCTGAAGGGCTCATGGAAGAAGAATAGGTAGTGCCTTGGGGGCTGGTTCAGCCTGAGGATTGTCTGATGTCCCACATGCCTACTTATACCTCTTCTATCTCCAGATCTGTTCTCTAGAGAGATTTCGCTCCCTGCAAGACAAGCTGGTGCTCCTGGATGAAGCTGTGGCAGGGCATGATGGGAATGTCATTACAGCTGTGAGTCCTCCTGGGGCCAAATAGGTCTGAGACTTCCTGGGTGACCCCATAGAGGGTGCTTCTGTGAATGCAGTCAGGTGGCCACCTAGTCTTGAAAAATGTGGGCTTGTTCTTTACTTAAAACCGACAAGTTACTGAAAAGTGTCAAAGCTTAAGACAGGGAAGTTCTGTATTTCTGATGGCTTTCCTGCCACTCTGCAGAATTTATATCAGGTTAATAACAAGGAACTTGATCCTTCAGCCTTACAGATCTTTGCAGCTTCTTGAAGGACGAGGTTTAATCTGCTTATTGCAGCACAGAAGATTTGAGAGGCCTCTCCAGTTTATCTGGCTTCCAAAGCATCAGGCAGCAAATGGGACCTTGTCAGAGCTTCACTGATTCAGGTCTTTTAAGCCTTTGGATCTCTCATGGAAAGGTTTTCCTCTGTAAATCTTGGTCTGACTTATCTAAGCTCCTGAGCCAGACCCTAGGCAGGCATCCAGGCAGCTGTGGCCCTGGCTCACTGCTTGTCCTCTGTCTAGTGGGTAGCAGAATTCAGTTCAGTGCTGTAAGAGCTGTGTATTCAGAGGCCTTTTGCAGAAGCTTCCCCAAGCCTTGACTGGTTTGCTGTCTGTCTGTCTGTCTTAATTGTGGTGAAGACTGACCTGGTCAGCTGAGAGCTGCCTCTCTGTGCTCACAGGTCCTGATATTCCTGAAACGGACACTTAGGAGAGGTAAGTGTGTCTGGGGCCAGGGTTTTTGTAGTGTGTTCCAGTTAAGGGCAGAGGGCCTAGTTGTTTCACTGGGTGCAAGTCACAAAGAGAGTATCTGAGGTATTGCTATTTTACTGAGCATGAAATATTTTTGCAGTAACTTGGGAAGGGGGGTGGTGATGCCAACACAGGCCTCAGAAAGGATCTTTAAGCAGTAGTAGGTGGTAGTGGTGATGGGCTGAATGTAAATGCATCTGTAGGGGTAGCATACTACTGTGAATTCAGCTGGCAGCCTAGTGAAGGGGCTTTTCTGTGCTCTAGCCTCTGAGACTGTACTTTGAGATGGGATAATGTTGAATCCTGCCGATGGCTTACCACTCCATGCACTATGCTAGCACCCTCTGGCTTGGTAGTAGTAACATGCTTTACCCACCTGTATCTCTCTCTCCTTCCTGTAGAGATCTTGTTTCGGGAGCTGGAGGTGCGGCAGGTGGCCTTGTGTCATCTGATCCATTTCCTCAAAGAGACGGGTGAGCAGAAGTTGCTTCTGGATCTGCTCAGGTGAGGCTCCTGCACAGCCTTGTGGTGGGACTGAGCATGCTGCTAGGAGCCTGCCTCCAGGTTAATGCTTGCTTATGCCCATTTACAGGTTCCTAGACAGGACTGAGGAAGTTGCTGTGAGTATTCCCAGGAAGGAAAGCTCCCTTTGCTTAGTGGAGAGGGAGTGTAGTGGGCAGGGGGGTGCTGGCTGCAGGGTGTCTGGTAGTCAGACAAGAGCTCTGCATCCTCATTTTGCCCTCTGGAGTCTTGTATCTCCCAAATCCATGAGAACAGACTGTGCTACTTTTCCTTCTCTCTCCAGCTGTCCCAGTACAGGGAGCATTTGAACATCCAGGATGTAGAAAAAAGGAAGGAATTTCTGAAAGGCTGCATTGGGTAAGAAAAAATGCAAGAGGGTGGGAGGGATGTGGGTGCTTCATGGAAGGTGGTACTGAAGAAAATTAGACCTCTGTGCTAGTGCTGCAGCTTATGTAGTTCGAGAGCTGGTGTTGGTTTTGCCTTCAGTGGGAGTGGGGTGTTGTGGACACAGTGTAGACCAGAGTGGAAGAATTTGTGGTGATCACTAGTGCAGCAGCTTTTGCTGCCTACATGGGAGCAAAGATGCTTCAGGGACCTTCTGATCATTGACCCTTGAGGTTGTGAAGGATGAAAGCTTCAGTGCCTGAGCACCTGAGGAAATGGGTAGCATCAGCTTTAGGTTGTTCTGTGAGAGATGCCACATAATTTTTCCTTCTGTGGAGCCTGTCTCAGAGAGAGACAGTTGGAGAGTACAGTGAGGCAGGAACTTGAGTACCTACTAGCCACTCAGGCTGGGGAGAATGGGAGGTGTTCCACACATCTCTGTCTGTGGGAAACATGTTTTGTGGAGAAAATAATCCTTCTAACTGTACTGTGTTAAGAGCTGCTGACAGCGTCTCCTTCCTCCATGTCTGGCCAGGCTGCCATTTTCAGCTGAAGATACCTCCCACATCCAAGACCATTACACCCTCTTGGAGCGACAGATCATCATTGAGGTATGAAATCTTCCCTGCTGGTCAGGATATGATGACTGGAACTAGCTGCGAGATCTCCCTCCATCTGTCCTTCACTTGTACCACTTTGGATCTAACCAGCCTGCCCTGGCTAGTGTAGTTTACCTGCTATACAAGCTGCTGTGCCTGGCACATGTGAAATATCAGAGCTGGGACTTCATGGCATGTTGTGGTTGTGCTTATGCATTGCTATCACAACACCCTCCCCAGGTCTCTACCTCTCAGCTAGGCCAGGCAGTTGCCCTGGCTCATGTTCACCCTTTCTTTCTTTCTGTTTCCACAGGCCAATGATCGGCACTTGGAGACAGCTGGGCAGTCAGAGATATTTCGGAAATATCCTCGCAAGGCTTCAATTCTCAACATGCCACTAGTGACCACCCTCTTCTATTCCTGTTTCTACCACTACACAGAGGCTGAGGTGAGTATGATGTGGAAGAAGGGTTACATCTCATCACTGTAGCCCTCAGTATATGGAGTGGTTAAGCTGGGGCATGTTAAGGAAAGAAGGGGAGAGAAGTCATATTTCATCCCTCAGAGAGACCTAGAGGAACACAGCTCCCTTTGTCCATCTAGGACCAATTTGGAGTTTTCATTTGTGCTCTAAGATGGGACATTCAACCTGGGACAGCCTGTCAGGGAGTTGCCTCCTAGAAACCACTGTCTTTTACTTCTGGCTCCTTAATCCCATGAGGCTGAGGTGTGTGATACTCGTCTTGGAGATGCACCAGTTGAGGATGTAGGGGAAACCAAACCAGAGAGCTAATGAGTGGGATAGTTGCCCTTTTCTGCCAGCTGTTTCCTCCTGTGGCACTGACATGGGCAAGAAGCAATAAAAACTTGGGGAGATTCACCCTATGCAAAGCAAATGATGTTCTCCCGTGGCCTGCCCTGCTGAGTTTGCACTGACTTGTCTGCTCTTTCTAGGGAACCTTCAGCAGCCCGACCAACCTGAAGAAAACATTTAAGGTACACGAGTCTCCTGCTGTTGTGACAACACTAGCTGAAAATTTGGGCAGGCAAACTATTTAGTGAGGGGTCTGGGTAGGAGGAGTTTGAGGGGCTCAGCACTGAGATAGGGAGGGGGCATGGCATCTTCCTTGAGCAGGGCCATTCTGGAGGCTCAAAAAGGCAAGTGGGAGCTGTGTAGAGGCATTCAGTGGATACACCCTGGCTGCAGCAGCACTTGCAATCCCCACCTCCTGCTCACTGCAGTGCTGGCCCTGGCCTCAGACAGCATCTCACCTCCTTGCCTGGCTGTTGGTGTTGGTCCGGACAGGGCTGGGGACAGATGCCATTCATGTCCAACCCACAGCCTCCTGAGCTGTGCTAGCACTCTGACTGCAGCTTTCTGCCTTGCAGATTCCTGATAAGCAGTATGTGCTGACTGCCCTGGCTGCCCGTGCCAAGCTGCGAGCCTGGGATGATGTGGATGCCCTCTTCACCACAAAGGTGAGCTATGGAAAGCCTTGCTGGGGACTCAGTTCTGAGTACTGGTATCTACTGCTGATAGCTGGCTTCTTCTAGAGTTACTGGACAGATTGGTTTTATATCAGCAGGGCCCAGCACCTCTGCTGCAGGTTGTTGCAGTATGTTCCTCCTCTCCCTGACTAAGATCACTGCTGGGCCTGGCTTGGCTGTAGCAACAAAGTCAGAGAAGGGAGCTGCCCTCGTGCTCTGTTACCAAAGGGTTTGCATCCAACCTGTGCCCAGCCACTGCATGAAGGGCTTTGCCAGTGGTGCATGTGGTGGCTGGTGACATACGTTGCTGGCACTGGGGAAAAACATTTTATTGTGGCTGGAGGGATTGCCCTTTAGGATTAACATAGGGTTTGGCTCTCATTTCAGAACTGGCTGGGCTACACCAAGAAGAAGGCACCTATTGGCTTCCACCGGGTGGTGGAGATCTTGCAGAAGAACAATGCTCCTGTGCAGGTGAGCAGGCAACTGCTGCTTATGTCCTCCTGCTCATTGCTGGATTTGGGGTGTGAATGGTTCCCCAAGTGAGCTGCTTCCTAGCTAGGAGTGGGAAAACAGCTTGTTGAGCTGCTGGCTCTGCCAGGTGGGTGCGGCACTCGGCTGTGTGACCCCTGCATCAACAGGAAGTGTGGGTGGTAGTGAGGGCTGGGCCCTAGGTCTGACTGCAAGAGGGACAGTGGGCCTAAAGTTGTCTGGGAGCTCTTCCCCCACAGTGCATTGCTACATTAACTTTTCTTATGCTTAATCTGGCTAGCAATGGTTAGCCCGATCCATAGGAATAAGGTAGCCTAGGACTCTGAGCTTTGTGAGCAAAGCTTTATCGCACCAGGGGTCCTGAGCAGTGTTGTCCTGGTCACTTGTAAAAGAAGGAAGAAGTCAAGTCTGTGACCAGCAGCCCTGAAAGGTTTTGTGACTGAGGTGAGAGGACAAGGCAGGAGGTACCTGCAGAAGGCAGCTGAGGTGCTCTTCTTTCCCTTGCAGGTGCTGCAGGAGTATGTGCGCTTAGTGGAGGATGTGGAGACACGGCTGAACCTTGCCACCAAATACAAGTGCCATGATGTTGTCATTGAGGTAGGCTCCTGCTGTGTGTGTGAAGAGATGGGACAAAAGCCTGCTTTTTTTCCCTAGCTTTCCCATGCTCTGCCATGTGCCACTGCTGTCATGTGCCTGGTGGGGTTTCTTTCTCCCTATGGCCTGAGAGCAGTGATACAGTTCCCAGTGGAGGCCAAGTGAGCCAGGAGAGTGGCCCCTAGTGATGGTGCTGTGGAATTGTGGTGTAGTGGGAACTTGAGGGAGGGTTGAAGAGTTGCCCTGCTCCTCTACAGGGCACTGTCTACCTGTGGAATTGTCCTCTTCACTCAGCTGGGTGCTGGTTTTGCTGTTTATCTAGACATACAGGGATCTAAAGGATCGCATCCAGCTGACAGCATATAAATGCAAAGTGGAGCGAGGCTCTGCAGAAGAAGAGAAGATAAACAGCATTCTCAACAACTTGGTAAGAAATACCTCCTTCTTGCAGAGGCTCATCAAAAATGGCTGTAGGTTAGGCGTAAGGGCATGACTGTCCTACTGACTTTATCCCTGCTGGGAAGCTAATCTTATGTTTGGGTTTGCATTCGGTGTAGGAATGAAGGATGAAACTGGTAGAAGTAGCACACTCTGGCTATCATTTTGCCCTTGTTAGGGATTGGGGCTCACTGACTTGGTCACTGAGGGATCTGCCTTCAGCACTGGTGTTTGCCATGTCTTGTTCTCTCTTTTAGCAAATCCGGTGGAAGAACTGAGCACCAGGAAAGCAGCCTGTTTGGCCATTGCCTTGCCAGTGAAAGAGGGAAGCTGAAAAACCCCGTCCAGTGCCGACAGATCAACTCTGTTACTACTCATTGCATGGTCAGCTTTTGTCAGTGACAGTGAATGCCCGTGGCTTGTGGGACAGTGGCATTCAGGCTGGCTGAACGCAGCTGCTCCAGTGTAGCCAGCAAAACCATGGTACTGATCCACCAGGGTTGATTCTTTTTGGAATCTGATTCTCTTTGACTTGGCTGTAAGCCAGGCATCGCTTTTGTTTACGGAGGGAGGTTGCTGGGCACAGCAAGGTTATGTTTGCTCTGGGTGGTACCTGGGCTTATTCTTGCAAGAGGAACAGGTCAGTCATGCTCCTGGGTCTCTCCACCAGACAGTGCTGACCAGTCCCTGTAACACTCAAGCTGGCTTGGGCGTCGTCAGTTATGGCTGTGGCTGGAGTAAAGACTATTGGACTGTGTTCTCCTTGCATCAAAGGGTGTGTTGTGGAAAAGGACCACCTGCACCTTAAAGCTCATTTTTTTTGTTGTTATGGCTCACCCTAGGAATAGACGTGTTGTGTGAGCTCCTGCAGAGAGTCAGGACAGCAGACTCTGCCAGTTTCCTTGTGCTGGCACTCTGCAGCTCCTGGAAGATCCTTTTATCAGGGAAGAACAGGCACCTAGCGTGGAGCTGCTCAGAGCCCTGCTGGGTTGGATGGGGAGCAAGGAGGGACCCATCTCAGTTGGCACAAACCAGCTGGCCCTAGCAGCTCTTTTCTCTGAGAGTGTTAAGCCAGGAAGGATTGAATTGCATTTCTCAGAAACACAACTCCTCAGGCAACTGCTGGCTTCATCCTTCCAGCCCTTCAATTCCTTAAATAAAGCTGTCTCTTTCTCCTTTGGCTGTTTGTTTCCTTCCTACACTGAGCCCTTTGTCATGCTGTGCTAATCCTACTCGATTTAGCACACCTCCCACAAAGTGCATATGCAGGGTGCTTTCTTGTGTCCTGAAAAGCACAGTGCGTGTCACCATGGAGTGTAGGAGACCTTATTTCACACCTTCAATGAGTTAATGTTGTAGGAAAGTTTGCTGCTGCAGGGGTGGTCACACAAAGGTGAAGGTTATATGTAATGATGTACCAGTCGTGGGGGCAGGCTTGGGTTCCAGCCTCCCTGTTGCACTGAGCACTCAATTTTTTTTCTGTTGGTGTTTGGTCTGGTCTTTTGTGGTTCTTTTTTTCACAGAATCGTTTAGATTGAAAAGGACCTCTTGATCATCTAGTCCAATCCTGCTCAAGCAGGGTCACTTGGAACAGGCAGGCCAGGACTGTGTCTATTTGGGTTTTCAGTATCTCCACAGCTGGAGACAACCGCTTCTCTGGGCAACCTGTTCCTGAATTTGACCACTCTCACAGTAAAAAGGTGTTTTTGTGTCTTCAGATGGACTTTGATATTTCAGTTTGTGCCCACTGCCTCCAGTTGTCACCGAGCACCACTGAAAAGGATCCGGGTCCCTTGCCTTGGCCTCTCCTCAGACCAGAGATGCTCCAGTCCCTTATTCACCTCAGTGGCGCTTTGCTGGGCCCTCTCCAGTACGTCCACGTCTCTTGTGTACTAAGGAACCAAGAACTGGACATGGCACTCTGGATTTAGAGAAGAGAGATGACCTTTGCCCTGCTGGCAACATTCATCCCAAGACAACTGAGGATGCTGTTGGCTGGCATAAGGTTTGCTGCCAGCCTTTCCCACATGCCCTGGGCCAGGACATTGCTTGGTTGTAGAAGTTGGGATGGTGTCACTGGTTGGGATTTAAGTCAGGGAGCAATGGGAGAAGCTGCTTTAAAATTAGCAGCCAGGTAGCCTCAGCATAGGTGGTGTGTTCTGGGATGGTGACACCATGCTCCCTGTGGTCTAGCCCCAAGCCCCACATGCTGTGCATGCCAGGCTGCAGCCATCAGCCTCTGCCTCTGTTAGTCCCATTGGAGAGCAGGGGCATGAGTTGGGCTGGATGCAAGGTGTGGGGTTCGTATGTGCTATCCAAACACGTGGCATGGAAGGGTAGGACCACACGTGGTATAGGGAAACCATGGCTCATTTTGGGCTGATGCCAGCTTCTGTGCTTCCCCAGACAGAGCAGGGCTGAGAAGGGTTTGCTGACTTCCTTGGGGGACAGCCACAGCCTGGAGGTTGCATTATTGGTGAGGGCCACCTTTGGAAGCAGCTGGCCTGAGTACTCCTGACACTGAGCTGGGCTCTGCACCTCCATGTTTCCACCAAATGCCCTGAGACCCTGGGTAAATGTTCCCAAATAACCTGTTATTTGAATGGTGGCTAAATTAAGGCCTGTTTTAGTTTAGTTCTCCCCATTTGTGTGGCTCTTCAAAATTCTCCTTGTCATTTGCCAAGAGCCTGGTCAGTGACTGAGACCCCAGGTTGTTAAATATTCACCCAACAGATAAAAGATCTCCTCAAATGAACAGCAGTGCTGAAATGGAGTCGTGGCTCTCCTTGTTTCACAGCTGCAGGGTCAGTCGTAGCAGACAAGCTTCTCGCTGGGCTCTGAGTGCCCGGCCAGGAAAGGAGATCAGCCTGCAGCGTTACAGCAACTGTTTGCACACAAACTGTCAACTGCCCCATAAACTCTTACGCACAACAAGTGGGGAGAATGGTCCTCTAGGGAGATGCTTGTAACGATATAATCCTCTTTCTAGTCATCTCAGGACGGAGAGGAAGAGGGGATTATTAAATGGCTTTTTATAGATCTTGAAAACGAGCCAGATCCCAAGGCTCGGCTGTTGCAGCTCAGGGCTTTAAATCAGCCTGCGTGAACGGGGGCCGGGCAGCTGAGGCAGCCGAGCTCTGATATTCCTGGCAGCGAGGCTGCCTGCTCTGTGTCACTCTGCTGCTGCTCTTTGCCCTGTAGGAACGGTAACGGGCAGCAGCCAAAGTCCCTCTGTGTCACTCTGGGCAGGCAGCCAGCGATCCCAGCCTGGGAGTGGTGGCTTGTGTTTCACCTGCATGTGGCAGAGCACAGGTAACTGTTCTGCCAGTGCCCAGAGGTGCTGCTCGGTCACCTGTGCTGGTTCTGTGGGGTCTTGGTCCCTTTCTCATCGCTTATCACAGCAGACCTGCAGAAGCAGGGGCTCCCATCTGACGTTAAACTGAAGCTGCACCATGAAGTCAATGTCAGTACTACACCTTCACAGGATTTGCAACTTCTGAAAAGGGCAACACTGAGGACGAATTAGACTGCTTTGCTCAGGTTTTACTTAATTCCTATGGTCACATCAGTTTATGGGGTACAACACTACACCAAACATGCATACCAGAGACGAATCTTGCCATCAGCGTGGCCAGTTGCAATACAGTCCTCTGTAGGACGGCATGCTGTGCAAGTGAAGTGATTGTTCCCACTTTTTGTCTTTGTTGCATTTACAGAAGGCCTTCAACAGTTAAGAAAGTAACTTTAATTACATGAGTAGTTTGTGGTTTGTTTTTTTTTAAACAAAGCTTCGAAAAGGTCAGCTAATACACACAAACGTAATTCTGACTGCAAAATTAAACATCTCCAAGTTGTCACAGTTACATGCACTCTCCAAAAACCAGTGACAGATTTATTTTTCTTTTTATTGCATTAGTTCTTTGCTGTCAAACAAGCAGAAAGATAAGCTCTTGCAAATGAAAGCTTGTGAAGATTTTGTGCCATTTGTGCAAGACCAGCTTCTACCTTCATGTGTTGAGGTTTTTCTCTTTTTAAAAGCATTAATTCTGAGGTGTGCTTGACAGTTTCCTCCTGTCAATGCAGCCAACATGAGCCTTTACCACTTTATGATATTCAACTTAAAAAAAAAAACAAAAACAAAACTCAAAACCCGCCACACCAAAAAAAAAATCCTTCAAAACCCCAAACCACACCTGCCTGCAATTAAAATTTTGTTATCTTTGTTTAATAATGAGATAAGCCTTGATGTCCTCTTAATGAACAAACTGTTTTATTACAAAGTTAATTAGGAAATAACTACAATAGAAGCACAAAAAGTGAGTGCAATGTATAAAAGCTGCAAGCCTCAATTCTTTAGTGTATCATAAGAGTAACTTGTTAGAAGAAACTTTGAAATAAGATTTTTCAGTATTGAAAACAAATTATAAAGTTTGAAAAAAGCTGGCTCCTGAGCTATGAAATTCTACATAGAGCTTGACATTTTTATTTGGCATAATATATGAACTGAGCCACCCTGGACATGGTAACTGGTTGGCTAACATTTTTCTAAATCCCATCTATTGGGATAGGGAGATATAGTGGTACTTAATGCACGTGTCTCTCACTGGAAGAAGTGCTAATGAAATACATTGTTATTTGGGTCAGGACAGCGTATATCATAATTTTTGAATTCTTCCTGCAACAAGTGGGAGATTTGGCAGACATGTATTTGTGACCAAATAAACTGGGACACGGGTTTTCAGAAACATACTTGGTGAGCTGTTAGATTAGGTCTGTAGAAATGCAGTGCAAGGTCATGGCCGAAATGTTGTCTGTAATGAATGCTAAGTGGGACAGATTGTTCTTATGTTTATCATCAGAGCTTTATCTAGAACATTTTTTCACAGTATGCTTCATATTTTACAAAAAGAGAGAAAATTAGGAAAACATAGAGCAGAATTGTCTGGGAGCAGCATTGCAGTGAGTATTTCTTACCACTGCGTGCCACTATCCAGAGAGTTTAGAATACAATAGAAGGATCTTCTGCTGAATATCATCTTCATCCCAAGAGGCATTATCAGAATGGAAACAATGTACAAGTTTACTCTAAATCCCTTATTTGTCAGTCTTTCCAAAAGCAAAACAAGGTTTGTGTCACACCATACAGGCACAGTTGAGCATATACTCTTGAAGTTTCCCTTCTAGTGAGTTTGGCCAGTCTCTCATGTAATGCAGCCCCAGCATATAGAGATAGAAAAAGTCAAAGTATAGAGACCTCCTTCTAAATATTATTTTTCTGTTAGCTTTGCAGCTTTTAGAATGAAAGAGCAATGCATTCTGTGCAGAAAATCCTGCTGCCAGCAGTCAGTGTTCACAAAGGAGACAGAGGAGTCCTGTAAAATTAATTTACCTTATTTGAATAAAGGAAGAGTCCACGGGCATATCCCTGTGAGGTCTCTCAGAGTTGCTGGGGGAGGCAGCCCCTGTTTTATCCTAATTTCCTGGCTGCATTTGTGCCTTCTCCTTTCCCCATGGATGAGGTACTAGGAGAGTACAGCCTTCCCAATCTGTCTACTACATACCCCCCTTCACATGTACCCCACTTCACATCATGCATTGCATGTTAATTAAAAGCTCACTATGTATAACTCTATTACGCATGTGTACTTGTTCCTAATGTTCAAAAGTTTAAACTATCCAACTTCTTGAGGCTTGTAGCTTGTTCTGTCCAGTTTCTCACTTCTTAATTAGCTCTTCTTGTCAAGCCTTTAAATCACTGTTGCCCTTTCTATCTACAAAGTCACCTCCTTATCACTTTGAGGTGCCTCTAATTGTAAACCAACACATTCCTTCCTCTCTATCCTACAAACTGTCCCCTTATCATGTTGAAACATCCCTTATTGTAAAGACATATTCACTCCTATCTATCCTATCAGCAGCGTCTGTAATCGCCTTGGGGTGGGGGGGTCTGTAATTGCCTTCTGGAGGGGGGTGTATGTGTAATAGCCTTCTGGGGAGGTCTGTAATCGTCTTCTAAGGGGGGCTGTAATCGCCTCAGGGTGGGGTCCATAACCACCTTCTGGGGGGAAGGGGGCTGTAATTGCCTTCTGGGGTGGCACAGCCTGTGATCGCCTCGGGGTGGGGTCTGTAATCGCCTTCACAGGGGGCTCCGATCACCTGCGAGTGGAGGGAAGCACCATCACCATCGGGGAAGGATCTGTGACCGCCTCGGGGTGCTGGGGACACCGTCATCATCGAGGACAGGTCTGTGACCGCCTCGGATTGGGGGGAGCACCATCGCCATCTGGAAAGGGTCTGTGATCACCTCGGGGTCTAGGGGACACCGTTGCAGTCAAGGAAGAGTGCAGTAGCCCTTGGGCCAGTCTGAACAGGACAGTAAATTAAAAATGTGCTCTAAGCCGCAGCTGAGAATAACGGTCCTACCTGGAGCCTCTGGCAGAAAGCACCAGGGGAGGCACAAGGTCGACCCCTGGGATTTTGGAGTCAAGGATATAAAGGCTCCAAGGCCAACTATACTCCAACTAAAAAAGAAATATTTGCAGTATATGAAGGAGTTTGAGCTGCTTCTGATGCTACCTGGAGTAAGTGGCTTGCACTAATCACACAGAGAGCTCAAATAAGAAATCCCAATTGTCCAGTGGTCAGAAGGTAAAGACTGTGGAATGCCACCAAAAGAGGCAGTAACGTGCTGAAGAAGCACCACCATACCATCAGTTATCAGATAATGATGAGCAATATGCTCTGTTTACTGATGGATCTTGCCATCTTGTAGGAAGTTATCAGAAATGGAAAGCTGCCATGTGGAGTCCTACATGACGAGTCACAGAAGTGAGGAGGCAGAGGACAAAATAGAGCAAGACGCAACCTGAATTCAGGAGCTAAGATGGCACATCTAGAAAGACAGAACTGAGCAAAATCTGAGCACACGGGCAAGCCGCGTTTGCTTTCTCGAGGACTGACCATTGCAAAAACACTGAAGTGCAGTCAGCGGATCTGAGGCCAAACTCCTTCTAGGAGATGTGGTTAGCCTCATGTTTACTTGGCGAAGAAGGTTACAAATTATACAACCTCTTTCCACGGTAAAGAAGACCCTCAGGATTTCTGAGCTATTAATTAGCCCTTTATACCCTTCCTTTCTGACCCTGCATCAACATTAAAGGAGGACTTGAAAGGTCAGGTTCTCACAGAACAGCAAAGACAAATACAGTATTAGTAAGTTAATTTCCTTCAAATGAAACTCCCCTTTAGATGTCCAGATGGAAAACAGTGACAAGTGGTGTCCTTCAGGGGTCTGTACTGTGACCAGTGTCGTTTAACATCTTCATTAATGATATTGACAGTGGCAATGAGTGCACCCTCAGCAAGTTTGCTGATGACACCAGGCTGGGGGGTGCAGTCAATATGCCAGAGGGATGCGATGCCACCCAGAGGGACCTGGACAGGTTGGAGAGATAGGCTCGGGTGAACCTCATGAGGTTCAACAAGGCCAAGTGCAGTGTCCTGCACCTGGGCCGGGGCACTAGCAGTACCAATATAGGCTGGGAGAGGACATGTTAGAGAGCAGCCCTGTGGAAAAAGACTTGGGGGTACTAGTGAATGAAAAGCTGGACATGAGCCACCAATGCACAATGGCAGCCCAGAATGCCAATCACATCCTGGGCTGCATCAAAAGAAGCGTGGCCAGCAGATTGAGAGAGGTGATTCTGCCCCTCTACTCTGCCCTGGTGAGACCTCACCTGGAGTACTGTGTCCAGCTCTGGAGGCCTCAACACAAGACGGACATGGACCCGTTGGACTGTGTCCAGAGGAGGGCAACAAAAACAATCAGAGGGCTGGAGCACCTCTCCTATGAAGACATGCTGAGAGAGTTGGGGTTGTTCAGCCTGGAGAAGAGAAGGCTCTGGGGCGACTTTCTAGTGGCTTTCCAACACCTGAAAGGGGCCTATAAGGAGGCAGGGGAAGAACTGTTCACAAGGGTTTGTAGAGACAAGCCAAGGGGTAACGGTTTAAACCTAGAAAAGTGTAGATTTAGGTTGGACATTGGGAAAAAGTTCTTTAATATGAAGGTGGTGGATCACTGGCACAGGTTGCCCAGAGAGGTGGTGGAGGCATCACCCCTGGAGACATTCCAGGTCAGGCTTGATGGGGCTCTGAGCAACCTGACCTAGTTAGAGAGATGTCCCTGCTTATCATGGGGGGATTGGACTAGATGACCTTTAGAGGTCCCTTCCAACCCAACACATTCTATGATTCTAAAAGGAGTCAGGGGACCTCCAGATCAAACACAAGGCTGGCACTGAAACCCCATTCCTGCCAGGGTCTCAGATTATTGCTGCAATATAATGTGTGAGACTGCATAGGAAACAGTGCAAAGAAGCAGTCTGCAATCGCCACAGCTGACAAAGCAATCCCAGTGCATCACGTTTCACTATTAAGCTGCTGCCATGGCTCCCCTGAGGACTCTGAGTGCGGGGATATGACCTGTACCCCTGCTCCTGACCTCTGGGGGTGCCTAGCCTCTGTGGTCAGGCCAGTCCTGGCTTTCTGCTGAGGTGACCAGTGAGGAGCCAAATGTGACACTGCTCTTCACACTATGGGAGAGGCTGTTTACTAGTAAAAGGTTTGCAGATCCTGCAAAGGATAACTGCTTCCTCTTCCTTAGCAGCTAAACCTAGTTTCTCCCCTATCAGCTAAACCTGGGTGATGTTGGCTTTTGATGGCAGGGCTAAGGGAGGGCAGACAAGTAGTGGGGAATCAGCTGGAGAGGGGAGAGGAGAGGAACAGAAAAGATAGGAGAGACCTTGCCTGAGGGAATCTGCCTGCAGTGGGGAGGGGTCTGGACTTGGACATGTTACTGTGCCACTGCAGTTGTGGTATGACCTATGTGCACTGGGGGAGAAAGTGCAAGGGATGATTTTTCCACATACACCTTTTTTTTGTTTTTAATGGACCACTCATGGCAAAACTAACAATCCTGCTGTGACCACCTCTCCATTGGCAGTGTTAAGGCCTATGGATTAACTTTAACACAAAAGACAATGGGGGTCTGTCAAATAGGAAGACCCTTTGTAACTGGTTAAAATGGCTATTGGAAAGGAGTCATTATAAGAAACGTTAATGAGATGAATCCCAACAACTGCTTACTCAGCTATCAATAGTGCAGTGGGATATTCCCTGCGGCTTCCTCTGAGTTCCCCTCACTCAGGACCTTCAAACCCCACGATCCCAGCCATGCCGTGCGAGCACTCCTGGCCCCAGGCACCCGCTCCAGGAACATCCTCTCTCCCTCTCCCTCCCAGGGTGAGCTCATTTCAACGCTTCCAGGTTGAAGCAACTCCTTTACTCCAGTGCCATCGTGAGGCCGCAACACCAGTGTTCCGGCCAGCAGCCCATCCATGGGTGGCAGGTCGAGGGAGTAGTCCCAGTAGCGCTGCCAGCCCCAGGGCAGGACACGTGCCCCTGCAGTTCCCTGGGGAAAAGGTCTCTTTTTGCTTCAACCTGGTAGCATTTGTTCTGAGGAGTTGTGCTCGGTGATTCCTCTGCCTGTAGATTCAAGGCTGGGTCTGGGCTGGTGATATCTGTTAGGAGAGCAGCGTGGGGCAGAGAACTCTCCTAGGGAAATCCTGCCACTGTGATGCTAAAGCTGGAGTGGAAATACAGTGCATAGAAGGGGGTAGTCACGCAGGAGAAGTGGATCGGCAAAATGAGGCAGTATGTGTCTTCACCAGTTTCTCTGGTTAGTGCCCTGGCATCACCTTTTCTTTCAGGAGCACTGTTTTCTATGCACCTGTCACCAGTTTCTAAAGACCTGCCATTTTCCTTCATGATACAATAGAAACTCTGAGGCAAAATAACGATTGGAAGGTGAAGTGCTAGGGCCTGAGCCATAGGTCCTGAACCAAAGTTGACCTATGGATGGACCCCACAACCAAACAATATATTTTGTAGCAGTAATCAGCAGAAGATTTTCTCTGTCTGGAGGTGTGCTGCAGGGCTGTGGGACCTGGCCTTGCTGAAAGATATGTGGCCAAGACCCAAAATAAATAGAGATATTCCTTTGGGTTCCTCCCCAGGCTCTGGACAGGCCTTGGGTGGAATCCAAAAAGGAGGATAACAGCAGATGTTCCACATTTGAAGTTCTGAAGGTCGTTTATTCAACTAAGGTTGTTTATTTGACTGTATAAACCAGGGGCTATTGTATATGCCATTTATCTAACATCTGGGCTTTACAGTGAGCCCAGCCTGCAGACACTAAAGCCTGGGAGAAATCTGTTCACTTGAGCTGCAGGGAAGTTGTTGTCAATCACTGGCAATTAAAATATTTCTATGATTGTTTTCTGGTCTTTTTAGCCAGCTATGAAACAGAAGTGAAAGACAGACAGTGGTACAGCCTGATTTATAGCTTCTGCTTCACTTAGTTCCTGGAAACAAACAAAGGATTGCAGAAAAAAGCCAATGTAGGGATATGTTTGCTGTCCGCAAATGGCTAAGAGCTGCAATGGCCTTTTCTATAACTGAGAGAAGGTAGAAGTGTACCTCCTTGGACAAACTGCAAGGTAATAAGGGTACATTCTGCTGTCCCTGCTGGGCTTCTTACAAAGGTGGAAGTGCGGCATGAGTCTCTAACCCTGCCTCTGGGCGCCCTGTGATACAGGGAGAGCACCTATTTCTTCCCCAGTCTGGGCTCGTTGCAAAGGAGGAGCTGTAGCATAGGGCTCCAGTCCCGCTTCTTGGATAAACTGTGAGAAAGTGAGGGCATCTGCTTTCTCTCCTGATCGGGACTTTTGCTCCAGGAAGAGACCCATGTTGTCTCTGTATGGGAGGGCAATGGATCTGTTGAAGAGAGGCTCCTCAATCCCCAGCAACTCTTGCACGTGTTGTGAAATCTCCTGAAATACAAGAAAAAAAAACAGAAATTCTTATTTCACAGGGCAACAGCTAATACCATTCATTCTGTGTCAGAGCAGCAGGAAAAAGAACTTCTGAATTTTGGAACAGTTCCACACTTGAAGTTGCAACTTGAGAGGGATCTGAACCCATGAGCCCTGTGTGACATTGTAAAAGCAGAGCAGGCTGCTCATTCTCCCAATGCACTGTGGGGAGTGGCATCACATCTGGTCTCTTAGCGGCACAAACAGCTCTGCTTTCCTCTTTGCACTTGCAGAACAAGCAAGTTACGGGCAAATGTGCTGGAGTCTACTCTGACTAGTGCAAAAACATTGCTGTTTGCTAAGTTATATTGTCAACAACAGAGTCGATACGCAGAAGAGATGTAAAGAACTAATTAAACCAATAAGCCATATTGCTCCTTAAGAAAATGATGGGTGACTGCCTGTCTGAGCCAGCTGAACCTGGAACTGTCTGTCAACAGGGCGCTGCCATTATTTTTGAAGTCAGTTTCTGAGAAGGCAACCTCATTTGACTGAGGCTTCGAAATGCCATTCACAAGGTTTTGCTGATCTTTCACGGCATTTGCTCAAAAACTTCACTCAACCCAGTCAACTTTGGCTTAACTCTGAAGAGCAGTAGCTACACTACTTTGTGTGATATCAGAAGAACACCAGACTAGTATCTTCAGTGGTTTTGATAGTTAAAATACCAGTACAGTGGAATTAAAACCAGCAGTAACTTCACTTGTCCATGCTGTGTAGCTTCCACATCATTCACTGTTTAGTTCTCTACTAAACTGCCATTTCCCCTGAATTGCAATAAGCTTCTATCTTGCTGAGCTGATGCTATCACATTTGTTTCTATAGTAACTATCTTGGTTTCAACTTTTCACAGCCTTTCATTGATGTTTCTTGATGGGAAGCTGATGTGCTCAGGATTATGACCTTAACTTTGCATCTGCTCTAGTACACACTTCCTGAAAGACCCAAAGGGCCACATCCTGCTCAGAGCTCTGCACACTTAGGTTCTATTAATGTTCTTTGCAACACAAACAACCATCAGGATAGGACATGATCTTCAAGAACATCTAAGTTCCACTGAAGTCTGTGAGATGTTCTGAGTTCACTTGCAAGTTTCAGAAAACATTACAGAGATGGTCTCATTTCCAAGCTTGCTGCAGTATGCTGGCTATTGCTTATCCTAGCCCTGAGGAATTTTGGTTTCTACAGAAGGAAGAACGGGTTACAGTTGATACCTCTAACCCTTGTTAGAGGTGTTTCTTGGCTTGGTGTTTCTCAGCAGTTAAATTTCCACCATACATAATCCCTATGTCCCAAAGTGAAGCTGAGGCTTACAAAGCCTATAACATTATTCCCATCTTTGGTAGTGCAAATGACTGTAAAGGCTGTATCTGCTTCTACTAGAAGTACTCTTGAAGGGCTGTGGTCTGAAAAAAAAAGAAAGGTGTTGTAATTTGATGCCTTCTCCTCCAACCAACATGCAAAGCGGTGGCACTGGTCAGTGGTTTTGGTGGCCTATTTTGTTTCAAGCAAACAGTTAAGATTGTGCAGCCAGGCAGAACTCTGGTGAAATTGCTTTTGGTGCTCTAGAATAAAACAAACAGCATTCATACTCCAGTCGTTGGAGCATAAAGATTTTTCTCCTTTCCGGGTTATTTGAACTTCTACCTTGTATCCTCTGGGGATGGCAACTTTAAATTATGATGCAAAACAAATTATTTGGCTCTGTAAATGC
The DNA here is from genome assembly GCA_013400335.1 of Eurystomus gularis. Classification (NCBI taxonomy): domain Eukaryota; kingdom Metazoa; phylum Chordata; class Aves; order Coraciiformes; family Coraciidae; genus Eurystomus; species Eurystomus gularis. The sequence continues at coordinate 13,885 of VZZY01025658.1, read as the reverse complement.
AGCCTTTGGTGGATTCCATTAGGAAGGGGAAGGAGGGTGATAAAATTTAAGTAATTTGCTTATTTTCTAAACCTCCAGGAAGCTTTGGAAGGCCAGACTGTAGCCCTGAACTTAGTCTAGTTAGATTAACCATCACTGTTTGTTAAAGAAGAGATGTAGGTTTGAAAGGAAAATGACCAGACAATTACGCGTTTACAAAATGAGGAAGAGACAGAGATGCTGTTGGTGTTTGGCAAAGTGTAAAACAAGGAAGTAATAATGAGTTGCCCTTCTGCTGCTTGAGATCAGTGGCTCAATTTCTTGCAGGTTAAATCTGACTGGATTTTTAGTGCTACACATCAGTAAGTGAAAAATTACTGAAAAGAAAGCCTGAGGGATATCTAAGCAAGGTGTATGCATCTTGCCAAGGAATTTCATGGGGCAAGAGGAACAACATAGGCTTCAAGAAAGGCTTAAGCACTTTGGATGTGCTTATGGCGTGCAAGAGAGGGAGCCTGCGATCTCCAGCTGCCTCAAGAAATATGCGTGCTTGGCTGAACAGATTTGGTTGTCCAGTTTCAGGCGCACTCTTTGACTAAGCAGCCTGCCTGGGCAGACAGGCTATAGCCTAGTTTGCTTGCAAGCAGAAAAGGTCAGAGCTGGGCTCCGAAAGGCTGAGAAGGGAGCTGCGGAACCCGCAGCCGGCCGCACCTGCATGTGACCGAAGTCCGTGATGCCCATGGCGGGCAGGTTGGAGCAGTTCGCGAGGACGAGGCGGCGGCCGGTGATGCCGTTAGCCCTGAAGCACTCCTGGGCAGGGAAGCGGAGGGAAAGGCGGGTGGGCCGCAGGCGGCGGGTCGCCCTCGGCCGCTACA
>VZZY01025658.1:0-12020 GCA_013400335.1 Eurystomus gularis | reverse complement strand
CCCGCCGCCCGAAGCTGCCGCAGCGGTTCCCGGTGGTTCTTCCCGGCGGCGCACAGAGCGAGGGCTGATGGAGGTTTCCCGGAGACAGGCCGCGTTCCCCCGTGAAAAAGGCTCTGGCCAGCCGGGAGCCGGGCCACCCCCGCCGCGCGGTCTCTGCCGGGGCCCGGTGCCGTGTGCCTGTGGGCTGGAGGTGCCTCCCAGCCCCGAACGGGCTCGGCAAAGCGGCCAGCGGCTGAACAGCGTGTCATCAGAGGGCTGCCAGAGCTGCAACTTGTCCGTGCCCCGTCCGCCCCCTTCGTGTCATCGGACCGCAGGGCTGTGGAGCGCGTACCGCAGCCGTACGGGGACAGAGCTTTCCCAGAGTGCAGGAGACTCGGGGGAGACCAGGAGCCATCTTTATAGACAATCCGTTTAGCAGTGAGCCGAGAATTTCCATCTCGTCAGTGCCCTGTGGGGAGCCGCTGCATGATTTCTTTTTCCAGGCCTTTGTCAGCCAGTTTTCCATGATGAAATTTGGCCTTGTTCTGTCCTAAAGCTAGGATTCGGGGTTCCTGAACAAACCGTGCTTCTGAGAGTGGTTCAGCACAAAAACGTGCATGGGGTTTTTTTCTTCATTTCCTAGGGTTGAGACGATTAAAAATCTTTGTTCTGCAAGGTGCTGGATATCAGCTCATAACATGAAAAACTGGTTGGTACAGGAGTTTGTTCCACAGCTGTGTGACCTTGTCAACATTTGAGTGCTGGCTGTAGTTTTCCCTCCTGTCTGTGTATTATAAAGACCAAAATTTGTTTTACCTTCTCTCTGTGTATTCTGTTTGTTGTTAGAAAATGAAGACTCGGCCCAAAAGACAGAGCCTGCAGATCAGCTGGTTGATTCTTTGGAGTCCAGTACCGCACAGAGCGGGTAGGAAAATCTTATGTATTGTGGCCTAGGTGCATCACAGTCCCTTTCACCCCTGTGACCTCCTCCGTATGGCAGTTGATTCTGTTCAGGTGAAGAGAAGGGACTGGAGACTGAATTGTCTGCTTTTGGACAGTGTATACTGGTATCAGCATAGGAGGTGCTGTTCTTACAGGCTTAAGGTTGTTTTAAAGCTTCTGAAATGAGGAAGTGGAGTTCATGGCTCAGCTATTCAAATCACAGAATTCAGCTTGGAAGGAATTCTGCAAGGTTTTGTAGTCCATTGTAAAAGCTAATAAACTTTCAGCAGGAAATTTTCTATATCCTGTCTGAAGGGTACTTTAATAATTAAGCATTCCAACTGTCTGATTTTGGTGGAAGGTAAGAAAACACTTTCTACTGTCTTCTTGACAATGTTTTGGTTTTTTTCGTCACCCTTTTGTTTTCTGTGTCACTTTTTCATTAATGCTGCTAATTGACTCTGTTATTAGATGTTTGGCTTGTTATTATCTGTTGGGCATGCAGTTGTGGCTGAGTCATTGCATTGGTTACAAGCACTAATACTGTATGCAGTGGAGTTTCATTTGCCATCATGTGTTTGTTGCACAGGATAAAATTTCAGAAATGTACATGTTAATTATATCAGGCAGTAGATAAACCACAATCCCCTTTAGAAAAGGGGAAGAAAAATCCAGCAAAAACAACAAACTACTCTACTTACTAAAACAGCAGTTTGGATGGCTTGATATTAATGACATCTGTATCAGCTTTCTTGATTCCAAACATGTGTTCTACCATCTCTATTACGTTCTCTAATTTTCTTCAGAGATTAGTATAGACTGTGAGCAAAAGGGCCCAAGCAGATGCTAGATACTTGTGGATGTTACCTGATAAATTTGTCTAAGTTAGATCTACTTTGAAACAGATGGAGGTGGTCCAGAAAGGTTGTGTGAGGAAGAATGAGCTGAACTGTCTTTGTAAAGCTGTTTATCAAGCTTGTGTAGCTCATCCTAATCTTTCAGTGAGACTCTTGGGCTTCAGTGGCATCTGGAGGAAAAAATTCCCAAGCTGTTAGCTCCTTTGTTGATGGAGAGCCTTTTGAGCAGGTATGTGCACCTATGGCAGCAAGTGACCACATAGCCCTGCTAGGTGTGATCATGCACCCACTAAGCTAAAAAGCAAATGAGCTGGAAAATGATGGCTTAGAAGTCCAAATTTGTCCTAGGCTGACAGAAAAAATTGTTATGGATCACTGAGTTCTTTCTTTAAAAAACTGTCCCCTCCAAGTGTCCCTTCTTTTCTTATATTGTCCATCTCTTGTCATTTTGTAGCTGGCATAAAAGAAGTTGTCCTTTATTGAGCAGAAAAGTTGCTACTAGTTTCTGCATTTAGTACAGTGTTGGTGAGCTAGCATGCTGTGGGGCCAGGGCAGTGAGTTACTGCCATCTAAAGGATGCTAAATGCTGAATATTTACAACGGGAGTTGCTCATATGGGAGCCAAGTGGAGATGACAGCAGGACTGGGCTGCAGACAGCTCTTTGTGCAGTTGGCAGGTGTTGACCACAGAAGTTTGTTCCCTCCAGTCCATTTGAACTGGAGCTCCAGAGCAGAGCGATTCCTCTGCTGGCTGTGCCCTGGGTGCAAGTGCTGAATTGCAGTGTGCTCTTCTTCTGAAAGGTCTCAGACTGGGCCACTCCTGAGTGCGGGTGCCACAGAGGATTCAAAGAAAGAGGCTGGCGCTTTGGAGAACCAGGAAGTGGCTGAACTAGAAGAGAAGCTGCCTGATCAAATCCAGTCCCTCAAAGAGGTAGGTGTGTCTTTCCTATGTCTGAAAGCAAGGACAGAGGTGCAGCAGCAGTTCTTCCACCTTTCTGCTGTGCTTATGGCTATGAGACTGAGGCTTTAAGAGTTGTGTTAAAACTAAAGTAGCAATAACACAGATTCAGTTAATTTTTTTCTATACATAAGTGGGAGGTAAATGTTATCTCTAATTTGCAAAATCCCTCTTGTGTCTTTGGCTAGTCCTCTCTTTCTTGCAGTTTTTGGCTTACTGAGGTTATTCTCACCTTCTGCCTCTTGTCTGGGGCTTTTGAGAATTCTCTTCTTGCAGATTTATGGAAGAGAGAAATGAAAATGACTCTGTGGTCTTTTGTTTCTTTTGGTGAGCAGCCAGTTTGTTTGCATTACAGATACAGACAGGAAAACCTGTGCAAATGGCACCCAGATCAGGAGCTATCAGTTTGCATATATGAGGAGAAAGTGCTGGCCCTTGTGAACCAGATGGACTTTTAACTAGGATGCGGCAAATGACAGTTTGGTTGTGGCTGTAGTCTACATGCACACAAAGCTGAAAGGCTCTCCATAGAGAGAATTGTGTCTTGGCAATTCTTTCCAAGAGTAGTCAGTTAAACCTGTAAGGCTGTTGCTTTGTTGAGAGGTGACTCTGAGGCAGATGCAAAGATGTGCTTGCCCAGGGACTCCTGGTGAGGCCAAGGGGTGTGTAATTTGTGAGACTAACACAGCATTTGACTTCAAAGTTAATTACTTTGGTGCTGTGGAGCAAATAATGCAGAGAGGTGTCTCAGGGCTAGACAGTTCTTCCAGGAGTAGAAGCTTCTGCAGGGTCTGCCTTGGCTTCAGAAAGATGTGTGAATTGCTAATGAGTTGCTTTCAATCTAGCTGAGGACTTTGTTACTACCTTGTGACAATGTTTCTTCTGTGCTTTGTGCAGGAAGCTGTTGTTAGGGTAACCAACTACCATGTACCTCAAGGAGCAGGGGATATAGTCATGATTCAGTCAGATCACACTGGTGCTGTGGATATCCTTTCAGCTGAGCTGGAGACTGCAGACCTCCTTGGGGAGCAGAGGAAAGGTGAGTCCTGAAAGGAAAACACTTGTTGGGATGGGCCACTTTAAGTGCCTGCCCTGGCTAGAGAAGAGCAGAGGCTGTCCTGGAGATGTTGCTAATTCCTGCTGGAAATGTGGGCTCCTGGCTAGCAGGTGGGAAAACTTCACATCCAAGACTTCGGGCAGCAGGCTTCAGAATGCAAAAGGCTTATCCGAAATAGCTTCACTGTGTTCAGATAACAATTTGTCAGTAATAAAAAGCCAGGTGAGCCAACCATCTTTTTCCCTTGCCTCAGCTCAGCCTCCCCCTCTGGCTCCACCCACAATGTGGACCACTGAGAAGACAAAGGAATTCAAAGCCAAGATGGGAAAAGAGAAGAATGGCCAGATGGTGGTGAAGCGCGGGGAGGTGGTGACAGTCCGCGTTCCAACCCATCCTGATGGGAAATCCATTTGCTGGGAGTTTGCTACAGATGACTACGACATTGGGTTTGGAGTCTATTTTGACTGGACCACAGTTACTAGCACTGCCATTACTGTTCAGGTCAGCGAATCCAGTGATGAGGAGGATGAAGAAGAGGAGGATGAAATTGAAGGTTAGTGCAGAGCTTACAAGGGTTAATTTGTGGTGCTTGTTGCCATGGTGCTGAGAGTGTGTGTCAAATGCTGTAATTTCCGTCTGCTTTGTTTACTTGGCCCACTTGTTATCTCTGCAGCCTTTCGGGTTCTTGGTTAGGTTGTGATGAGAAAGCACTTAGCCCTTCCTGCTTCAGCGTACGTCAACGGCTATCCTTCTCCAAGAGTGGTCTTAGAATTGGACACACTGAAAAATAAAATAGAATTCACTTGTTCAGCTTCTAACTGATAAAAAGATTAGGGTCTGAAATTTTAATTTCTGTCAGTGAGTAGAAACAAAAAAGGGTTTTTTTCTGGAGTTTTTCTCATTGGTTGGTTGTTTCCCCACCCAGTTCATCAGTAGCTGTTTCTGACTGCATTTGAGGGGACTACTTCCTGCATCTTCGTACTTGTGAAACACACAGCAATGTTGCCTTTCTGTGGCTTCAGTGTATGTGACCAATGTAGCTGGGGTGTTGGTGTCTGAAATTTAATTTTGCAGGCCCTCCAAAAAGGGGTGGGTTCCTGTATGAGAAATACTCTTGGGGAAGTGAATTGTGGGCATAAACGCAGTGAGGTTTCCCGCCTTTCTTTTGCTTCGAGTCTATCTCACTGGACCACTATTGTGTGTATAAAAGGGAAGTCCAGGGAGAAGAGACCAGGCTGGCAGGCAAGTGGATACTCTCCCATCTGTAGTTCCAAGAGAACTGGTTCTCAGCATGTCCTTTGTCATGACAAGGAAAGCTGGACTTAGTGAATTTTATCTGCAGACTGGTCAGAGTAGGCACTGTGGGTAATGCCATTGTAGTTAGCCTTCCATATATTTGCATGCCTCTGCTGCATTTTGGTCTTGTTGGTTTTTTTCTGTACTATCAATAGCTCAACTGGCTCTAGCCTACTTACTTGTCTCTCCCGTTCAGGACTCGCCCCTGTTGGTGATGTGGAACGGGGCTCCAAAAGCTATCTGCGGAACCGCTACGGAGAGATCATGCCCGTGTATCGGAGGAACAGCCATCGGGAGGTGCAGGCAGGCAGCCATGAGTACCCAGGCGAGGGCATCTACCTGCTGAAATTTGATAACTCATACTCTCTCCTCCGCAATAAGACTCTGTTCTTTCACATCTATTACACTAGCTGAAGAAACAGGAAGGGGCAGGGACGGCAGGCAGATAATGGTGAGTGTAGCAGGCTGCCACCCAGCCCTGGTACCACCTGGTGGGCACTGCTACGTGACACAACCAAGGCACAATTCTGCCAGCTCCTCTTCAGACGCTAACTGGTTTCTCCCCACACCCTCCTTCCCTGGTGTCCCAGTGGAGAAAGGTAGCTGTGACTGCTTGGTTGTCCACAGACAGCTGCTCTTTCTAGAAAACTTCAGGCTGGGCCTTCTTGCCACAGCTGGCAATGCCCAGAGGCCAAGTTAAAGAGGTCGTGGTTTCAATCTGTTGTGCTGGTACAAAATGAAGCAAAAATATTCTTATCTGTTACTATTTTGTGAATAACTTTTCCAAGTCTCCTGCTGCACCTGCATCACTAGAGGGCAGCTGTCAGCCGAAAGCACAGCTGGCTTGTCACCTAGCCACTGACAGTCTCATCACCTACCACCAATACATGTCACCAGCAGCCAGTGCTTCCTGCACTTGTGTGGCTGGGGGCACAGCTGGCCGGTGGTGCTGCAGTGGCTATAGGCCATGCTACCACAGCGGTCACAATGTGTTTGAACTGTGGGTGAGGGGAGGGTGCACACCTACAAGTCCATAAGAAGGTTTTCCTATAGATTAAGAATTGGATGTTATACCTGCTGATTTCAGGGATATGTAGGTGATTAAAACTGCAGTGACCACCAAAAGTTGGGGCTTTTTTTTCTGTAATCCAAATGTGAAGCAGGAGGAATTACTGCTGTGCTGAATAAATACAAAAAGGTTGGAGTACAACCAATAAATATACAGGAAATGTTTCTTAGTAGCAGCATGGTGGTTCATTGGTATCGCTGCCAGCTGGATAATACCATATGTAGCCAGGAAAAGGCTCCCCAGAGAAGTGTAGCTTGTCAGCTGTTATTGCTGTTGCAAATGTATTGTTAGAAAAGAGCACCCCTGCTCAGAAACTTGAAAGGTGTGGCATTTAACCAATCCATTCTGTGAACCGGAATCAGCAAGGCCGTTGCTAACCCTGACCACATGGTAAAGGATGGAATTCCTTGGCATGTTTTGGAGGCTAGTGATGGCATTACTGATCACCTTCTGCTCAAGTACTAGCAGAGTTGAACAAGGATTAAGTTAATCCTTCAGAGATGAATTTTAAATCATGTTTATCTGTAACTGTTGTTTATTTTAATACTTTTAACTTGAAATCATTCTCTTTTCTAAGAATACTGCTGTATTTACATTTTGATACCTCTTTGCAGAGACACAAAATGGCTGTTTGCATGGTGATTGTCTAGTAGAGTTCTGAGTTTTATTTTTAAATCCTCCAGCTAAAGAACCTCTACTTGCTCCGCTCCTTCTATTGCGAGGGGGTGAGGGGCAAATTACTTTGGGGTAGTTAAAGCCAAAGACTTCACCCTTGTAGGAGGGCCGTATATTTCCTATTAAGGCTATATTGTAATGCCATGCAATTTGCTCCATATTCAAGCCCTTCTTTTACCTCTCTCTGCTTACATAATTCACTGCCCCAGAGCACTTAGTAGGTCAAAACAGTAAGAGAGAGAGCAATCAATCTACAGTAAAGCAGCCCAAGCTGGGAGCCGGGAGAGTGGAAATGCAAAGAACACTGGTTGGAGCACAGTGGCTTTCTGGGTGAGCAGGCAGGGAGCAGAGCTGGTCAGGGTAAGGAGCAGAGTTGTTGCTGCTTTGGGCCCTGAGATGCAGAGAAAACAGCTGCCTTTCTCAAAAGAGAGAACGTGCACGTGTGCAGGGGGTGAACTGCAAAGCTGCCTTATTCAAGCAAGGGCAACCACAGGACAACCTTGCAGGGAAACAGAGCAGCAGGGCTTGGTATCTGTCAGAGTAAGATGTTCTTTCATTTAGCAGTTGTGGGGGGGACTGTTCCTTCCTTTAGCCTCTCTTGTGGGAAATGAAAGACCATGCCTTTGTACAGCAGTTGAATCAGAGATGAGCAACTTGGGTAAGGCTCCCCCCTCCCTACCCTTTTTTTTTTGTTTTTCATCCTTTGTCTATCAAGTTTCAAGACACTAAACAGAAGAAGATAGAAAAGACCTTTCAGTCTGACCACAATGTCAGCACTGCCCCACTCAATGACTGCCTTTGGCTGTTTGCTGTGAGATCCATAGAACCCTGCGTGCACTTGCTGGTTAATGTACGATGCACTGTCTGGAACCCACTGCACTTTCTAATTAGGATTTATTTACAGTGAAGGGAACTCTGACCTGTACATACATTAGATATTCTAGAATTATTGATCCTCAGTTGCACGGCTTATCGCAGGCCAGTGGATTATTTCCACAGAAAAACTGTTTCCTGTATGGTGTCGCCATATTAAGATTCAAAATACATTTTGTCATGTTGTAAGAAGTTAACGAGGCCTGCCTCACAACCTATTTTGATCACTCACTGATGCATAAACAGTGTGTGCCAGTTTTCAAGCCATTAGTGGTTTTAGTTAGGTTGCACTGTAGATGGTAATGCTATTGCTCAGTTCTAGCTTTCTGAAGTGTGGACCAACCTTTAACAAGGCTCAGATCACTTGTTTGGAACAGTGCCTGTCTCCCAGTCTCATTGACTTAAGCCCAACAGCAACACTGACTATGGTATGTCATCCCAATCGGCCTGTGCCGGGTCTGCAAATTTAGTGTGCCCATAGAGAGGCCTGCTGCTGCAGTGGAACTGGAAGTGTTCAATGTGTATTTCACTGCTTGAATTTCCCAGAAGTACCTGGTATATCTTATACACAAGATAGTTTTAGGCATAGAATGTTTCATCTGCCAGAAACAGAAGCTTCACAGTTGTACAGGATAATTCCTCTTTTTGGTTTGTTTGGCTGGGTTTTTTTCTAATGTTCACATTACATGACTATGTTGTTTCTCAGGTGTTCAGATAGCATTCATTATCCAAGTGCTAACTTTTCTTTGGAAGGATTTATAGTATTTATTCATTTTCTGATAAATCCAATAGCTTACTGTGTGGCTAGTGGTTAACAACAGCCATTCTCGTTCAAAATCAAACCTATGGTTGGTTCAGAGAAGTAATCTTATTTCTCATGCATCTTTTTTTCAGTTTGGTGTATCTCCTGGATTTGTATCCATTCCTGCGATCTGCCTGAGGCAGTAATGGAAACCCTTATTATTTTAACTGGAGACCTTTGGAACTAGACCTTGGGTCTAGAAAGAAAAGTTAATTTAAAAGGCAGTTGCACTTCAGAGAGGGAAATCAATCCTTCAGAAAGGAAAATTCCTTCTTTGTTTCTGTGGAAGGAAGATTTCAGATTAAATGTGTTTCTTCTCCCTGTAAATTGTGCCTAGAAATTTAAAAAGCTAAATCAAGGAAGAAGATTATTTTGCATTTTGGGTTTGCTTTTGTGAAAGCACAAAACTGCTTTCTGTTTTGTTTTAAATAAAATTTTAGATGTAGAAATTAGATTTACATGTTCAGCCAGAGATATAAGACAAATCCTGTAGTGCAGGACTTGTGTAAAAATCAGCTTGTATAATTGCTTATTTATAATCACGATAACAATCTATTGGGCATTTTTTTAATGTCAGAGAAGGTCATAAGCTCTCCATTGTTTTATTTTTGTTTTCCGTTTAGGTCTAATATAGCAGCAGGAGTTTAAATGTATGTGTTTTACTGAGGACAGAGAGTTAAAATTGCTTAAATCAGGGACCACTTGTACTGATTTAACTTACTCAAAGTCTTTGGAGGCCTGTAATACGGATTCTTGTGAAAGCTAATTGGTGTCAGTCATAGGCTAGTTGCAAATTAATGCTTGGGACCCATTTAATAGATATGTAGATTATTATTGGTAATGAGCCGCTTACAGGAATGGGTACAGTGAAAATGCATAAGACAAAGAGCTTAGTCATCTGACTTCAGGTGCTAAGAAGTCGAGTTACTATGCAACTGAGTTTGAGACAGCCACACACCTTTCTTTTTGGCTCTGCTGTGTGTGCTTGTCACCTTGTAACTGTGTTTGCACATAACCCTCATCTGTGGCCTGCAGTGGGGTCAGTTATCATGGTGCTGGACCTGGTGAGGGAGGTTAGAGGTGAGTCTTGTCACATGTCTAGTTGCTAAAGGACTTACTCATTCTTGTGGGGCATTAGGGTAGAGAATGAATCCCTAAATGAGTTAAATTTTTTACCCCTGCTGCTTATACCCTTCTTTCTTGTCTCACTACCCCTACTAAAGCCACTGTACAGAGGATTGATCACAAGGTGCCTTAGGAACAAGAAGTATCTCTGAAATAAGAGCCATAGACGTAATTAATCCAAGGGATTTCTTCTCCTTGTTTCTTTACCCATTTGGGTAGAGGGAAGGCACTTCCTAAGGTCAGGCAAGGAGAGTCCCTGTAGGCTGCTCCTGGAGGTTTTTTTAAGCTGTTCATTAGCCTGCTTTGTTGCTGTAACAGTAGTAGAGTGGTGTTTGAGTTTCCTGGTGCCATGAGACCTTTGCCTTTTAAAATCATACGCTGCTGTCAGATATCAAGGAACATGAGAGGGCTACTCCTTTTGATGTGTTGATGCTAAACCTGAAGACCAGAGGGACACTAGGTAGACATAGAAGAGCATTCCTTGTGGCCATTCATCCTTTTCTCTAAAAGGAGTGTCTGAATCCAGCATTGAGTGCTGTGTGCTTATGTGTACTGAGGCTGGGCAAGAGACTAAAGCAACAAAGGCTTTTTTTTCTCTACAAGTATGAAAGAAAAAACTTTCTCCTTTTCTCATATCTGGGAAAATATTGGATGTGACAATGTCATGTAGATGGAGCAGAACATCTCAATTGGTAGAATGAAAACCTGAGAACTGACAATGTTAAATACATTGCCGAATTAGACTGTGAAAGAAGCCAAGAGTTTAGTGGGAGTTGAAGTGCTAAGTCATTTATCTAAATAAGTTGATGTGTAGTAAATACCAACTAAATGCAGTTTTAGAAGATATGTAAAACTGCAGAGTTCAAATACATCTTGCTAGGAGGAGAATTTTCTGTGGGGTTATTCAAAACAGTACTCCAAAGACTCTCTGTCAACTTACTCTGAAACACTGATGCTGTCACAGAGGAAGACACATCAGGCTGGGTAGGTGGTGGGTTTGACTCCCCTTGGGTTTTCTGCATTCTGTTCTGGATTTTACATGTTGCTTTCTCAGAGGCTTCATCACAAGAAATGTACCCTTTATCAGGTGGGGAGAGAGGAAGAATTTTGTGATCCATCAGTGAGGGTTATCTGATTTAAGCCCATCTGGACAGGTGAGTCAAGTCCTGTGGGAAAGAAGCTGGATGCCAACTATTAAGCTCAGAGCTAAGGAGGCTTTGCCAAGTAATGACCTTGAAGTTTAGGAGCTGCATTTGGAAATTATAAATAGCTGGAGATGGTCTCCCTGCAATCTTCAGGATGCCCTGGTGACTATCTGCCCTGAGGGGGAAGCAGCCTGCTCTCAACCCACTGTGCCAAGCTGCTAGCATAGTCTTTCAATTGGGAGCATCTTGTATCTGGTCATATCTTTTTCAGACCTATATTGTTGTGAACTGTGAGGGTTGTCTATCTGTCCTTAACTGTGATGTGACTGTTTTTCGTGTCCTGTGATTTGAAAATTCAGTTCTCAGCACCAACTGTTTGCTTTTCATGTACTCCCAAGATAGAAGTTTTAAATGTAGGAGAGGATATTTTAACAACACGTGGCACTGAACCTCTTGCTGAAAGGCACATATGAAGACTATATTTATAGTGTGCTTGCATTTCTTCTATGATTGGTTTGTATTGTTTATACTTGATGTGTTGTGGCTAATTTGTAATAGTATATTGGAACTTACCCCCTTTAAATAAACTTTTCACTATGCAACCAAGAACTTTTGTCTTCTGTTTAAAGTGAGTGTCTTTATGTGAAGAACTGCACTACAGACTTTCCAACAACACAAAAATACAATTAAACCTGGTTTTATGAGCAAAAAGAGGCAAATACTCAAGATGTACTTTGCAGTGTACTGGACATTCTGGTTGCAAATGGATAGCAAAATGCTCTGTTGCCAGCTGGTGATGATGGTTCCAGCCAGGAAATTTTCTGCCTGTTAAAATGACTTGCTGGGTTGTTTGGGATTTTTTGTTGGTTTGTTTTTGTTTTTCCAGTTCTCCAAATTCTCTACAACACTTGAGATTATGCAGAATGCCTGAAGAATTGGAGAGGAACAAGCAAGTAGCCAAGTTCATATCATGGACAGGGGTAGAGTTTGAATGCTTTACCCACCAGTGCTTTTTGTCTCACTTTGCAGAGATCCCCTTTAGCTATTCTGTTACTTCAGCTTTCTGTCTGAAGGATTAAAAACATCTCTTCAGTTACCAGGTACTGATTAAATTATCTAGAGACAAGTGTTTGTCCTTCATAGCTCAGAATCACAGAATCATTTAGGGTGGAAAAGACCTCTAAGATCTAGTCCAACCTTCATCCAAGATCTCCCTAGACTCTAGACCATGTCTTGAAGTGC
>VZZY01025657.1:204276-216733 GCA_013400335.1 Eurystomus gularis | reverse complement strand
CAGAGGAGGGCCACAAAAATAACTGGAGGGATAGAGCACCTTTGATATGAAGAAATGCTGAGAGAGTAGGGGATGTTCAGCCTGGAGAAGAGGAGGCTCTGGGGAGATCCTGTTGCAGCCTTTCAGTACTTAAAGGGGGCCTGTAAGAAAGAAGGGGACAATCTTTTTACCAAGGCCTGTGACGATAAGACAAGGGGTAATGGTTTTAAACAGAAAAAGGGGAGATCTAGACTAGATAGAAGGAAGAAATCTCCTACAATGAGGGTGGGGAAACACTGTCACAGGTTGTCCAGAGAGGTGGTAGATGCCCCATCCCTGGAAACACTCAAGGTGAGGTTGGACGGGGCCCTGAGCAACATGATCTAGTTGAAGATGTCCCTGCTTACTGCAGGGGGATTGGAATAGATAACCTCTAAAGGTCCCTTCCAACCCAAACCATTTTATGATTCTATGATTATATAATTCTATGGTTCTATGATTCTGTTCTCTTACATATTTGTTTTGAGTAATTCTGCACTTATTTTTGCTCAGCTGCCATTTCTTTTCTAGCAATTAAATCTGTTGTCTGAAATATTTGCTAAATAAAACCTAGACAATATTAAAAATAGCAGTAAACTAATCAGGAAGTAAGAACATGCAACACTTCATAAACTATCAAAACAATTTTTAGCCTTCATGTGTTAGTAACACAAAGTTGAGGAATAGGTTACCAGCTAGGAGTATACTGTATACATTATTTTACATTTTAAAGAATTAATACATATAAAATAATTACAGTCTATTAGGTGGGTTTATTAACAAGACATACATTTATCTTGTACAGTATGTTGTCTTGTACACTAATGAAAATTGTCTGAAGTAGTAGACTTCAGACACATTTGAAAAATAAAATATGCTTGCAATAAACAAGTACATCTAATGCTATATTTTCAGCATTTGAACTAACTTCAAAATGTCAGTAGTAGTAGAATGAAAAAGTTAGGAGAATAAGCTATTTGCCTGTAGCAGTTCAGAATCTTAGTTTAAAAACATAAAAGTAAAATTAGGCCTAATTTGAAAGATGAAATATGTGTTAAATTACATTCAAGGTGCAGCTTGTAGCTCTTTCACTCAAAGACCCAAATCTCACAAGAAGCAAAAAGAGACTTACATAACAGGTAAATCTTTTAAGTATAGGTATAAAGAGTTAACAGGAGAAAAATGAAAATCCTACATTGGTATCTGTGGATTAAACTGAATAGAATACAGATCTCACACAACAGAAAAGCAGAAATTTCTGAAGTGGATTCAGAAATACATTCTCTTCTGTGCTTTAATAGGAAATCTACCGTGTTAGTAAACTTCCCTTAATGAATAATTGGCTTGGTAACACTAGAAAGTTCCACCTTTTTTTTGGAGAGGATCTGAGTTAGGTGTCAAGTCCAGGTTGGGATTTAGTGATTACAGTTCACAAAGTTCAATATACCAGGCACACAACAACCCTTTCTGTTTACTGGGCACTCATTCAAGCCTCATGCTAGGGTAAAATCTTCTTAATGCCTATTTTTAGGCAATTAACAAAGACACTTCAAGTTCAAAACACAGGTTCTTCAATTTCCTTCTGTGGTCAGGGAAAGCTTCCAGACAAGACTGTCTAAGATTTCAGTTCTCTGGAGACTTTTCTGCCTTACACTCTCTCTCTCTCTCTCTACTCTGACCCTAGGAGGATGATAATCCTGACTTAGATGTCTTAGTTCAACACCTATATTATTTTGGATAAATGTGAGTATTATGCCATAGATAATAAAACATATGCAGAGAGGATTCTATTAAGTAGAATCTAGCATATATATTGTATCTTCAGAGGCATATAGGATAAAGAACTCTCCCACATATCTAAAGCCATTCTGCAGGTATCCTGCATTCAGTGCGGAGCCAAAGGACTTGATCCTGCCCAGAGGATCTTGTACTAATCCTTACAAAGTTGGGACTATGTAGGCAGTGAGCCAGTTTTTGTATTGCATTCAATTTCTGATTACTAGGAATGCTAGCATTATTAACTTTTAAAGACAGACACAAATCAGGAGAGTTTTAAAATAATGAATTTGTCCCCATGCATGCTCCAGCCCCTGATCTTGTTTTTACTCTCCCACTGTCGGATGCCCATAGGGCCTTCAGGGTCAAACAGGTTTCCCAGAGTTTGTCTGCTGACAGCTTCTAAAGATACCTCCTGGTCAATGTGGCTACCAGGAGAATGACACAATTAGACATACTCCTCATGGCTTAGGCTCCCAGGGAGAAGTCCAATTTAGCAGATGTTTTTGTAGTTGATGTCACTTGTGTGTTCAACAATTGTCAACTTGTTGAGCTACCGAGGGTACAATTCAAGCTGCCTAGAGCTGGTTCATAATCAGGTCCTATAAAAGTACAAATTACTGATCCACCAGAAAAGTATAACTCCTTAGAAGAATTTCTAATGATCAGACAGTGAAAGTGATTGAATTTAACTATCATCAAACTTGCAATAGCTTTCTTGTGTCATGACTAATCATAGAAAATGAGAGGCACATAGATATTTCTTGTACAAGGAGGTGTTATTGCTTACTGTGAAGGGGTCTTTGATCAACAGACAATAACAAACTCAGTTTAAACAAAATGATGTGCTCAGTGAAGTGCTGGGGCCGTTGTGTCCGTTGTGTCCAGCAGGCGATGCTGGCACTGCAGTGGAGGAGCTGGGCCCATGGGAACTTATGGCAGGACTTTCTGAAAGAAGGGTGTTGCTGGGTTCAGCATTGGCCTGAGTGATCAGGTATCTGATGGCAGCATAAAATGACGATGGCTGAATCAGCACAACACTTAGTCGTCTTCTATCTTAAATGGTTCTAAGAAGGGAGCTCTTTGGCTGTTAAACTGATAAAATAACCAGAGGAAACTAAAAGCAAGACCATGTTCCTCTTGTGCCCAAGGAAAATAGATTTTGTGTGTAGGATGAAGAAGTATCTCATTCATTTCTTCTCAAAATGGAGGCAGTCATACGAGTTCCTGTTTACTGAATAACAGCTCAAAAAAGTAATGAATAATGGGAGTTACAGAACTCTGACTAGGATGTCTAGGAAATCAGTTCTGTAAAAATATGTGATAGTGGAGAAAACAAATTATTTAGCACATACTAGCAGATGTGCTACCTCTTGATTCTTCTTTTTGAAATGTAATTCTCCCACCTGCAGCAGAATTGTAAGGTGTCATGGCTTAACCCCAGCGAGCAACTAAACACCATGCAGCCACTTGCTCATTCCCACACAGTGGGATGGAAGAGGGAATCAGAAGAGTAAATGAGAAAACTTGTGAGGTCAGATAAAGGCAGTTTAACAGGTAAAGCTGTGTGTGCAAACAAAGCAAAACAGGGAATTCATTCATGGCTTCCCATCAGCAGGCAGGTGTTCAGCTATCTCCAGGACAGCAGGGCTCCATCATGTGTGATGGTTACCTGGGAAGACAAACACCATCACTTCAACATGCCTCCCTTCTTCCCCCATCTTTACATGCTGAGCATGACATCATATGGTATGCAGTATCCCTTTGGTTAATTGGACTCAGCTGTCCCAGGTATGTCCTCTCCCATCTTCTTGTGCACCCCCAGCCTACCTGCTGGTGGAGTGGGGTGAGAAGCAGAAAAGGCCTTCACTGTGTGTAAGCACTGCTCAGCAGTAACAAAATCGTCCCTCAATTATTAACACTGTTTTAAGCACAAATCATAGCTCATACCAGCTACTGTGAAGAAAATTAACTCTATCCCAGCCAAAACCAGCACATAGGGGTTTTTTAATCATACTTAAATTACATTATCTTAATGATGATATTAGACTCTCTGAGATCACATGATCTTTTTTCTTCCATCATCTTAAGTACCAGCTACCTTAACTACTGTTCTCAGACATTGCTCATGTATTCACAGGGTACCTGAAAGCTAATTTTTCTGTATGTCAGTAGAAATGGAAGATAAGGCCAGTTTCTAGACGGAGTACTTAAAAATATATCTACATTCATGATATGCTCTAAATGTTGTCAGGTTACATCTGTGTCAGCAAAGTTACAATGTTAAAGTTAATTTTCCAGTCTGAGGAGAACTGGCATAATTTGGCTACATCCATATTACTAAGCTGTCTCTGATATAGGAGTCTTTATTCATAGATTCTACTGAGAATATTCCTGATGCTACCTGCTGAACTATTCTCAGGAATTGTTTGGCAGAGGAACTATTTACTAAAACACAGGTCAAGAATTAATTTAACAACTTTTTATTGTGGACATTCATGTTCCAGTGCTTGGACTGATACATTGGCATTGATGAAAGCTTAAATAGAGACTTTCAGTCATATCGTTCTTTAAGTTTTAACCAATGGTTTGCTATTTTAAGCCTTCACTGTAATGTATAGAATAGCTTTTACTTTCAAATTAAATGGAGTAGTGTTGGGCCTGCCATCAGCATGCTGGAAACCTTTCAAATTCTTCTCAAATAGAAACACTTTGTAAGCTTCCCATGAGTTGATAGTAGTTCCTTAAATCTTTATCTGCTCTACTTAAGCATCTATAATTGCCTAACAGAGAAACACTGTAGGTTGTGAATTTTTGCTCTCAGCTTAATGTATAATCACTTTGGATTCTTTTCTCATTTTTTTAACTTCTGCTGTCTCCTTTATAAACAATCATTCATAAAATAAAAAGGAAAAAAATAGATACTTTATTTTCTTATTCACTCTAGATAATGTAAGCCTGTCACAGGCATCCATGCAAGTATGCTCATTTTTCAGGCTCTGCAGGCTGTTGCTTTAGGGGTGGTGAGGGGGAGTAAATAATGTGCTAAATGTAGTATGCATACTCTTTTAGTGCTATCTGGTTTATGTTGAAGATGTGACTGTTAAGAGAACTCTGGTGTCTTTCTGGAGATGAAGAACCAAAGGGGAGAAGAAGCTTAATGGTTTAAATAACTCTAAAATTGAGATTTTTTTCTTTAATTTTCTTTTTTTTTTTTTAAGATATTCATCAGCAACTTTATCACCTAAAGTTTTATAGCCCAGAAGTAAGTGTATGACTGAAATCAGCACCATCTTCTTTGTGTCAGTGCTTGATAAGGTGAGACCTCTCTCGGCTGATTATTTAGCTCACATCTTTGTAAGAAGTAAACTAGAATCCTTCAACTAATTTGATAACAGTTCTTCATTTCCTGGAGGCAATTTAAATCCAAGAAATATTTGGGTTATAGCACAGATTATACTACTCCTTCCTTATAGTTGAAACTACTGCCAAACTAATTTTTCCAAGTGGCTCCCTAGAAACTTTAAGCTGTCTCTTGTGTCACATAAGAAAAATTTCTGGAATGGTTGGATAGGATCCAAAACCAAGTGGCTTTAAGTCAAGACATTTAGGAGGCTTCCTGATTTATTTTTTTTTTTCTTAAGAAGTATTTTATGGGCACTGCCGAGAGAAAAGGTAATTCCTTGTGCTTAGCTAGACGCGTGGCACATTTCTGCAATTCTAGTTTCTGGCTTTGAACACACCTTGAGACTGTGAGGAGGCAGAATAATTTAGAATGGCCCTAAGCTATCTCTTGCTCTAAGAATATCACTGGACTACTTTGTAACAGAAATCCTTGTCTGTCTAGTCATGCTCATGCATCCAAGGAAATACCCTTGTGAAGCTGTGCCACATGCCTTTCTTCAAACACAAATAATTCTTTTGGTTTCATTGAGATCTACACCAAACTTCCAGGGACCACTAACTGACAGGAGTTGCACACAGCATCACAGCCTCAGCTGATACTAGTGAATCAACATACAGTTTGGATATGGGTGCTCTGATTCGAGGAGTAAAAAAGTTAAGCAGTATCAATGCAATTGCTAGAGATTTGGGTGTGGAATACTAATTTATTAGTATAGACATAGCCTCACTTTCATTGTAAATGCCACTTACTTACTCAGATGGAATCTTCCGTGAGGGGCTGTGAGCTTTTGGCAATGGTAATTGGCTGCCTGCCTTGAAACACCGTGGGTTTCTGTACCAGCACGTACAATGTGTTACATTTAAACATCCCCTGTGTGAGCATCTGACCCAGACATAGCTAAGTGACTCTCCCACGTTCCAAGGAGCCAAGCTGAGCTTGGGAGGAGCCTTAACAGGTACTGATTAAGAGGAGCATTTGTTCAAGCCTTTCCAGAAGCCTCCCTTGTGTGTAACCCTCAATAGGTATCCAGTACAGGGAACAGAGGCTTTGATTAGCAGCTGAGATAACAGGGCTCACAGTCATAGCTTTCTTGTGATCCACTGCTTCAAGAGAACAATATAATTTCAGGTGTAAAAATAGATTAAAATTCTCAGACTTGTGGATGCCTCTTTTTAACAGGCCAAATTACCATACTGGTCACAGTCCTGTAGTTCTGAGATGCACAAGTCCGGTGTGTAAGATACAAGATTTTTAAATTAAGAGACATGAGTTTGATTTCCACTAGTGTGAGTTATTTTCTTTGGGTGATTAGAAAGGTCTGCACATCTCTATTTTCCTGTTGGCCTTCCCATGTTTTTCTTTCTTGTCTCTTCCCACAACAAGCTCTTCAAAGATGACCAATTTTTTTAAATCTGTTTATTTTCTAGGCTACTGAGGTTTTCTTTTAAACTCCACATTTTGGAATAAGAATAAGGCGGCTTGTTCTAACTTTCATGGGCTTTTATTGATTTATAACTGCTATGATTTATTACCTGCACTGCCTGATTTCATTTAACTAAAAACTCAGTCCAAACATAATGCTTTGTCACAGAAAACATCAAAGGCACTTCTCCTCTTCCTAGGAAAATCCATGCTAAGTAAACAAAGTGTCTTCCAGCAGGAAATAATGAACACTGTGGTATGGGCTGCAGAATCTGCAGCTGGAATCCACAGGAGAGGTAACAAAGAGCTCCCTGCTTACCTTCCAGCTCCATCAGCAAGATATAGGTCATGGTTCAAGCACCATCAAGCCAAGATTTGAGCACTACTGGGTCACCTGGTAGCACCAGCTGCACCCAGATGAAGAATAAGAATGTGAATGTAGTTCTGATGACTCAAAGAAAACATATAATGGGTTATTTATTAAAGTTTTATGCTAGCTTTGAGAAAGTGATGATTCCTGGCCCAGCTTAAAAACCTCTTCAAAAAATGATGACTACATTTGTACTAGCAGTGTTCATAGTTGTTAAGCATCAGGTAGCTATAACCATTTTCATCTTGTCCAGTCCTGAAAGCAGATTTGCCATCATCTTGACCCAAATGAAAAGGAAATACAGAGAAGGTAGAAATGGGGATGGGCGCCCTCAGGGAATATAGAGACATTGTCTAATCTTGTAGGGGTGGTGTTAGGGAAGCCAGAGGTCAGCTGGAGCTAAGACTAGTGAGGTGCCTGAATGAAAATGAGAGTTTCTTAATGTACAGTAGCAGCAGAAGGAAACCCAAGGAAAATGTGGGTTTACAGCTCAATATGCTCACCTAGTGGCAGAGGACATAGAAAAGGCAAAAGTATCCAGTAACTTTTTTCTCTCAGTCTGTACTAATAAGGTCTGCTTTCAGGACCCTTGGGTCTAGCAGCAAAGTGTGGAGAATGGACACTACTCATATCAGAGGAAGATACAGTTAAGGAACTCAAGTAAATTCAGCTCCATGGGATGGGATAAATCATTGATGTGGAAGGAACTGGCTACTTTCATTGACGGGCCTTTCTCTGTCATCTTTAAAAAGTTGTGACAATCAGGGAAGATTTCTGCTGACTGCAAAAATGAAATTGTCACATTCATCTTCAAGAAGGGCAAGGAGGATCCAGGGGCAAACAAACAAGCCAAGAACATTCCTCTAGTGACTACCAGTTGACGTAGTCAATAAAACTCTTTTCTTTGAAAATGGGTGATGTCCTGAAAACTATATGTTGGAAATGGTTCCTGCCCTATTTTAACTTCCCAGCCATGCTCAGGCATTGCTTACGTTTTGTTTAGTTTACTGTAGAGATGTAGCCAAGGAGATCGAAAGCCAAATGCAAAGTAATGTTCATGTAGCTATCCTGTGCATGTTAACTCAGGACCAGAGAACAGGCCCTGGCTCTGTTTAATTAAAATTACAGGTGTATTCACTATTCATTAAACATGTGCGTAGGCACTCTGGGGACAAGCACATAGGCAAGCCAATGGTAAATCCTCTTGTCATCTGAAGTTAGCTTCCACTCTAAACAACAGAACTTTCCTGAAACTGGTCAAAGACTATTTAGCAGAAGACATGGAGGAGATGAGCAACTGGAATGTTGCTCATCACTGATCTGAGTTACATCCCTGTGTGTGATACACTTTCCAGAAGCCTATTCAGACAGCAATTTATTCTAAAATAATGTATTTTTGACTACTTTGTTAATCTTTAGTACCTTGTTTTGTTTACTTGTTCTATTATTGTTATTTAATAAATTTTTGTCTTACAATAAGAATACACACAGAATTTAATAGAGATAATCATAGAATCATAGAATGTTCTAGGCTGGAAGGAACCTCTAGAGGTCATCTGGTCCAACCTCCCTACACAAGTAGGGACATCTCTACCTAGGTTAGGTTGCTCAGAGCCCCATTAAGCCTGACCTTGAATGACCCCAGGGATGGGGCCTCCACCACCTCTCTGGGCAGCCCGTTCCAGTGATCTATCACCCTCATGTTAAAAAACTTTTTCCTAATAACCAGCCTAAATCTATCCTTTTCCAGCTTAAAACCACTACTCCTTGTCCTATCACTACAAACCCTTGTGAATAGACCTTCGCTTGCCTTGCTGTAGGCCCTCTTCAGGTACTTGAAGGTCACTAAAAGGTCTCCCCAGAGCCTTCTATTCTCCAGGCTGAATAGCCCCAACTCTCTCGGCCTGAATAATAAGTTTCCAAAAATAATATACATTCCAGTACAAAGTGAAACTTCCTCAGCATTCAAGTTCAGTATTGTTACCTAAATGGGAATAATTTAAGTATTCTTTTTTTTTTTTAAAGCCTGTGAACGAATGTCCAGCAAAGTAATTCTCACAGAGCACGTCTAAAATGTAAGTTTGAAAACTGGTCACTAGAAGAGTCTTAGAGTAGTAATTTAGTATATAATAACATAAAATGCTGCAACTTATAGAAGACCAAAGAAGCTGCGTTCCTTGGGGCATGGCAATATTCAATGAAAGAAAATGCACATCTTGCACTATAGGCTGAAAGAAAAGGTGTTGAAAGTCACAAGATAATACAGTGCAGTATTATAGTGACACAGTACAACCCAGTCCAGGTTATTGCCAGCACTACACTGTAATGCTGCTTGCAGAGGTATTAATAGCAAAGGGAGGTGTTTGGCTGTTAGGCAAAGTGAACTGCATTCCTCCTCACAGAGTGGAAAAATACAATCTGACTAACATACCTCTAGTAAAGAGAGAGAATATTTTTTGGATAATGAATTAAATACTAGTTTCCTAGGAGACAGATTGATGCACAGGAGGCAGTATCAGTACTCTTCTCTGGAGCATTGCTTGTTATCCAGCATGCTCTCAAGCTACAACATTAAGCTCTGTTAATGGATTTGGGAATAGGAAACTGTTCCTGCGTAAATGTCTTGAATTTCTGAACAGTAATTTAGGACAGTTTCCAGGTTACTTATGCTAGCCTCTTATGTTCTCTGTAGAAGAAGAGTTGAGTAAGACCCAAGTCCAGATTTTAAGAGTGTATATATCACTAGAAGTCTGTGAGGTTGTCTTGCCTGCATGCACCACACAGGTACAATTTATGGGGCTTACTCTGCGTATCTGAGTTTGAACTTCTGTGTTCTGAGGTGGACATTTATGCAGCTTTTGCACTGATGCTTCACCAAAAGGTGAAACCTGTTTTCTTAATTATCCACAGGGAAGGGTACAATGTTATATTCAAGAAGGAATATACTTTTCTTAAACTGCTTTCTTTTAAATGTTTTTTTATTATTATTTGCAACTGATAGTGTACTTTGGAAAACATTCTGTTCAACTCTCAACTAATTGCTCCTTCTTGTTATTTTGGGACAACAGTAGATATAGTTTATCTGGGGACAATTTGTGTACTTACAGTAAACTGGATTTGCAGAGGAAACAAATTTAGCTGGTTTTAATGTGCAGCTTATTACATTTATTAAACGAATTTCATAGTGTGTTAACCTATGAGCAGTAAGATACCAGGTAGTTTCATTTTCCTTGGGAAACTTCAATAATCTTATCTAATTGCTAACACAGGAAAGCTAAGCCAAACTTTTTCTTATAATTAACAGTGACAAGCCTGGATATTCCTGTTATCTGTGTGAATGATGAGACCTTCTAAAAAGTAAGTAAATTTTTTCCCTTAATGAATTCTACAGTCTATTTTTAGCTTGTTGGAAAATAATCTGTTCTGTATTTCCCACTACTAATTTCATTTGGTAATTCCCTTTCATATCATGAGTTAGAGAGAACCAAAATATGTAGTTTGCTTTCCTCTTGCTGTTTGTTTTTTGGCACACTGTTACTGATATCCTTTCTGTTTTGTTTCCTGTGCTAAAACATCCCCATTTTTCAACTTCTTTTCAAAGACATTCTCATTGTCTTTATTATTCTTAACGCCCTTCCACACAGATCTTCAAAACCTGCTGTGTGCTCTCTGAGTGACAGATTGATGAGCACTTCCAACAGTATTGCTGATAACACCACTGATCTATTTAATGATACTACGTATTTGTATAATTCTCCACATTGTCCTTTCTCCCTGCACATACGTGTTAATTAGAGACCTTCAATGAGCTTTAACAACAATGTAACTAATAATATGGGCTGTGCTTATATACAGCTCTTTATCCAGTGTGAGGATTCTCCACCTCACTCCAGCTCACTCTTCCTATCTGGCAGGGAGAATGGAAAATGAAGAAGTAATTTTTAAGTCTTATAACAGAATACATACATCTTTACATGGGTTATAAACTAACTCTCTTCAGGTATTTGTAGGTGCAAGCAGATATTCTGAAGTCAGAATAATTTGTGGCTATTTTTATAAAGAATGAATTAATAAGCGAGTTTAAAGAAAGGAGACAAGAAAACAGGTAAAGGAAGGAACAGATTTTCCAAATTCTGACTTTTAGCTTAGACTTAGTGGATTTAGCCTGAACTTCAGTCAATGCACCAGTGCCAGGATTTATGCAACTCATACAAATTTGGTTGCTTGACTTCCCTTTCTTCACCTCCTTAACTTATAGCACCTTAACGTTATGATTTTCCAGACATTCATAGTAAGGAAGTTCTATGAGCTCAATTTGCAGATGAGGAGCTAGAAGGTGGGCTTAAGTGATGACAGAGTTTTCTATAAATGGTTGCAAGCAACTTACTGTGATGTGTGTAAACATACAGAACCCTCATGCAGTTCTTTAAATATAATCCTACTTGCAGTAACAATGCAATGAAGCTGTGCTTCACAAGAAATGCCTTTTACACCTAGAGTTATAAAATACAGAAGAAAAAGCCACTGAAGAAACCATGGAGAACATCTGAGAAGGCTTAAATATTTAAAACAGCAAGGAAAAAAGAGAAGAATGCTTTTTCAAACCATACTTTGCCAAGCTCTGCTCATGCTTTACCATGAGATCTCCACATCTTTAGTTTAAGATCTTAGTTAATCATCATCCAGCTGAACTTAAATTGAGATAAAGCTGACTTGTTTGCAAGCTATTCTATAAATGAAAACTGTGCAGCCAATATAATTATATTTTGCAAAGTAAAACACTCAGTAAATTAAACGTTACCATTACTAACACTGAAGTGCATTTGAACAGCACTTTGGGCAAACTATTTTATCTAAAATGTTGATTGTTTGAAACAAACATGACTTTCATAGGTTTGTTTTATAAAAACATAGATGTAGCTGTTTTATTTTCTACATGGCACTTCCTTGATTCCCTAACATTCATAGTTCTTCTTCTGGCTCAGTCTACCACCTTTTCAAAACATCTAGACAGAAACAGTGTGATATGCCAAGACTCTGGAAACAGGTATGCCTGGCGAGAAGAACTCATGAGTTGTTCAGGACCACGTACATGTCACTGCACTTTTATGTAACAGGTAAAATCCGGAAACAGTGTTAACTACACAGATTACAAGAAAGGTTGCCTGTTAAATTATGCAATATCACAAATCAGTAACGTTTACTTGCTCCTTTATTCAACCTAAATGCAAGTGCTTACAAGTCCTGAATGTGAGAATAATTGACAGGACACTTAAACTCAACTAATCAGTTTATGGACAGTAGTGTATTTCTCCATTCCTTAATACAACAAAGCTGTCTAGAGGTCATTTTGATGAGACTGTCTGTCTTTAGGGACATTTGAAAACCTTAGTTTGAATTTTCTTTAGAAGAAGAGAGACTTAACAGTATCATAGAGTAAAAGTCTGTTTTATAGTCTAAGATCC
>VZZY01025657.1:182169-196321 GCA_013400335.1 Eurystomus gularis | reverse complement strand
GAGCCGGCTGCTGCAGCCAGCGGAGCGGCTGCGGGCGGGCCGGCCCCACGCCCGGTGTCGCGGCGCTGTCGGAAGAGGCGGTTGTGCCGGTGGCGGGGGGGGGTGTGTGGGGGGGACAGGCCCGCGTGTGCCCATGGCCACGCCCGGGGCGGCCGTGGGCTCCTTCCCGCAGCCGTGCCCCGGTCGTTTGCCGGTAGCCGGCCGAGCGGAGAAGACGTTGCTCTTCGTCAGTCCTGCGTTGGTGAATGAGCGCGAAGGCGGCGCCAGCCGGGGGAGCGGCTGTGCTGGAGTCACGGCCATTTGCATTTTCATTTACATGGGTGACATTTTCATGAACGGGGTGCGCCACGCGAGGCTTCCATTCATGTTTTTCAGAAGGGTTTGTGCATGTCAGGGCTGCCACCTGCAAGCTCTCCAGGCTTCCCCAGGCAAGGCGCAAGAGAGACTGCAGCCACGGGCAAAATTTTGCAAGGCTTTTTTTTTTTTAGTATTTCAACGGTCCGATGATGCTTGTTTTTTTTTTTTTGTCTTTTCCTCGAATGGTACGCTAGCTGCCTGTAAACGAGTATGCACGTTCGCGAACGAAACCAGTGAGTTTTCAGCCAAAGAGGTTACATTAAAGCTTACTCAGTAGCCTGAGCATGTTTGCTTCAGCAGCTAGCTTGACAGGCGGTGGTAAAGATAATAGCCCTCGCAAAGAGGCTGTACTTTAAGGAAAAAAAGTGTCCTTCGTTCCTATCTTGAGCAAAGAAGGTTTTAAAAGAACTATTTGTGTTTGCGTATTTGCCTTCACCCATTCTGTCCTCACGCCTTTTAACATTCAAGGTCAAATCTTCAGCTATAGGAGCTCTCATCCTGTTTACACTTTCCTCCCCTGAAGCCACGAGGAGAAAAGCTTTTGTCTCGGTGTGCTTGCAAATAGAGACGATATCAGTGTTCATGCGGAGCTGTTCCTCCGTGACATTCGTGTACGTTATCTTTTTGCTTGGGATGGATGCTCACACTTGGCTGTCCATCCACCTTTTACTGGAGCCGTTTGCTCTTTAAACTGCCTTTGTGCATTACACGGACCTCACCGCCACCCCCACCCCACCCCCCCACTTCTGCCTCTGTGTACGGGCAAGTTGTTTGTCGATCTGCAGGTGCAGGTGCTTGTTAGCTGAACACCATCTCATCTTTATGCAAGAAAGCTCACACTGCACTGATTGCAGGCTCACGTGATTTTGAGGAGAGACATGGATGTGATCTAATGCTCTTTCCAAAGGCATTTTTGTGAAACTTTGACTACCACTGAAAGTCTCATATAAAACAGTGCACGTGTTGAAGTCTCCAAGAAACTAATTTCTCCTGCTTGAAAAAATCATATTCAAGGTTAGTCTGGGATTTAGTCATGGACGTTCTCGAAGCAGAGCAGAGTGATTCTAAAGAGAGTTTTAGTGCTTTCTGGTATCATCCTTAATGTTGCAGTGTGTGCCTCTGTTTGACCAGTGCTGCTGGACTTGTGTGGCATGTCAAGTCAGTGCTTTGATTCTCTTTTGTCCATGTCCTATTCAAATAGCACCTAAGTAGCCAGGAAAGACCCCTCCCCTGTGCAGTACTGAAAAATTACATTTCTACCTCCTATTCTGATTTGTGCATTCACGAGGGATTGAGAGATTCATTGTGTCCCAGCAATAAGATCTGGGCAAGTGAAAAGCAGAGCACATCCCTCAGATACTAGTAATAAACTCGCTTGAAGCATTCTGACAGTTAATTAAGAACCAAGGGTAGAATCAGAAGCTTGAACTTTGATTGACGTCTACTGGGCTCTTGAGTGAGCTGCGCTGCAGGAATTCTACTTATAGTAGCATATAACAAGGTCTGCATTGCTATTTAGCTTTCAGTTTAATTAGGAGAGTTGTCACACACACAGTTTGAGCTGCTGCACAAACCAGCTAAAATGAAAACTGTTAGTAAGTCTCTGCATTTGAATGCAAGTTTCATTATTGCATTTGAGTGCTTCAGGTCGATGATTCTCCTGTGTGCCCACACTGGCTGCTCAACAGAGATTTCAGTGCAAGCCACGGAGAAGAAACAGGTTTTAAGAGGTTTTTAGGACATACTTACATGAATATTTAGAGAATCTGAATTCTGGATGATAACTTCAATATGCTTTGTTGTATTTTCTTCTTCACTTGGTCACTATTTATTACTAGAAGCAGAATAGAGGTTGAGGGTAAGGACTTTGTGTTTTGCAAACAAGACCAGAAGATTTCTTTACCACTACACAGCAATGAAACTTGCAACTTCTTTGCACAGCTATTGCAAAACATAGGACCTCTTAATGGAAAATGTTGACTGCGAATACCTGTTTCTTCTTTATTTGAAAACATTGCATTAAAAACTTTTCTTAAACACAAAAAACTGGCTAATTAATAAGATAATATATTTTTAGGATGTACAGAGCTCTCTTATTACTGGCATCATCATTCCAAATTAACCAGTTGTAGCAGTTAATAACTAGAATAAGACCACAAGGGATTAATAAGTAATGTACAACTCCATACATTTATTTAACCTATTATATATAGGTAGAGAATGGGAATGGTTCTCATTTAGGTTATTCATTTGCAGTGGGTCAGAACTTTTCTAATGAAATGGTTTTCCTCAGGGAACATGCATTCATCAAAGTCAAAATGCACTGCAGAGATCACTTGCTTTGATCAAAGACTGAAGGCAGAACAGCAGCCTTCTGGTGTCCCACCAGCTGGGCTGTTGGGCCTCTTGGCAGGCCTTCCCAGAGCTGGCAGGAGCTGAGATCTTGAGTGCACACAACCTGCCAGTACCCAGCTTGAAAGTTCTCAGCACTACGGGCTTCCAAGGCTAAGACACCACAGAGGACATGAAGTGAGAGATTTCATAAACTTTCTTTACTCATACAATTTGGTGATACTTGTTTTTCTTTCCAACTTGGAACAAACAAAATTTCATTGACACAGAATTACTCTTCTCTGGATAGCTCTATTATTTGTTCTCTATTTTACAGCAACTGCTGGTTGTGCTGAGATCTGTACAGAACTCAACTGTGGTCCTTTCCTCAAAGAGTTCAGTCTGACTCATAGAGCTCAACAGCATTGATTTGATTT
Organism: Eurystomus gularis; assembly: GCA_013400335.1. NCBI lineage: Eukaryota > Metazoa > Chordata > Aves > Coraciiformes > Coraciidae > Eurystomus > Eurystomus gularis. The sequence goes on along the minus strand of VZZY01025657.1, from coordinate 193,196 downwards.
TCACTTGTTGTAGTTTGGTTTTGTTAGGGCTGGAGAAGAAAAGTTGTAACACTAGAGTCCTAGTCAATGCCTGTCAATAGGCAATGGTCTCAAATGCTGCCCTCTTACCAGTTTAAAGGTATTTGGTGAATGCATGCATTGGTAGAATTGGATGAGTCATGTATTATCTTAAGTGGTGCCATGATCTTCATGAATCCTATTTGATTGTCATAGATGAGGCATATTTTATTTAATCACATTTTAAATCATTACGTTTAATTTTTTTCCAGATTACTAGGGAAATCTGGCACTGAAAGGGCTTTACTTTTGTAATATCAACATGAGAGCCACCTTTATCTGTTGGATGAATTGTAACTAGAGAAGCTTTCTCATTTTTAAAAAGGTACCACACAGGAGATGATACAATACTTATACATTTAATCTACACAGAATGTATGAGCTCAATTTATGTAAGAGTTCAAGTACCAGCTGAAGTACATTGGTGTTTGCATAATATGGGGATTACTGGCAAGAAAGAGTCATGCACATCCTTGTGAGATACACACAAATAGAGAAGCATTAAAAGATTAAGCTGATTTGAAATGACACCCTTTTCTTTCTAGATTCTTATATCCAGATGCGTACCTAGCTCCACTCTATATGCTTTCTGACCAGAGAGTCCAGATGGGGGACAGCTCTACTTTCCTGTAGCATTCTTTGTCAAAAGGCAATTCTGCCTAGTGTGAATAGTGCAGTCCTATAGAACCCAGCTCTGAAAAGGGGTAGTGCCCAAGACTGGAGGAAAGTGAGCTGCAAGAGATGCTTGATGTCTTGAATGTTAATGCAAATTCTGTTGACTTTTATTTGAGTTCTTCTAAAAGAAAGGATTGTTGCATCTGCCTGGAGGCTACCCTTACAGGTGGATAAAAAAGAATGTCCTTGGATATTATTTCTTTCAGTCAAATAACAAGCAGTTTGCTTACTTGTATTCCAACATCAATCCAAAGGGCAATAGTTCTTCTGTAAACTCACTCAGTGGTGAAGGAGGAGGACCAGAATCTGAACAAGTGGAAAAGTGGTTGGTCTCAGGGGTCAAAACCCATTCAAATGTATTGAAAGAGAAACTAAAAATACATTTGTGTCTGTATGGAGTCTCATACTCTGTTTGATTCATAACTACTTTTCATGGGGTTACTGTTCTTACTCCTGAAGCTACATGTACATTTTGGAAACTAAAAATTTAGGATTCCTCTGCCATCCAATTTTCTGCCTTTATTCTGTCTATAGCCCTGCTGATAAAATAGCTCTTATCTGATGTATCATAAACTTTGACCTAAAGGCTGGCTATTCAGCAGCTCCTACAGAAGAACTATCACCTTTTAGTCAGAATTCCTCTGCAAATGCCAGAACATGCTGGGGTGGGGGTGGAGTGACAAGGGAAAGCACACCCAGCATGTATTTGACAGATTACCTAGGAAGCAAATAACAAACTTTACTGTTGCTGGTTTTGTTTCATTTTATTTTCAAGATATACTCCTGATAAACACGTGGAACTTTTAAATAACTGATCCCATTTAATGTTACATATTCTCAAAGCTGTTGGGGTGATAGTTCTGCAGACCAGCTCTGCTATTTAGACCCAAAGCAGGCGCAGCCTTGATGGTGGCAGGATATGCTGCCTAGTATTAATTTTAAATTGTGAGTGATGTTTGGCAATATTGACCTATCTGTGGAAAAAGGAGAGTAACTCAACAGAGCTATTTAGCACCTGCACAACTCCAAGACCACTAAAAACAGTAAAGCTCTGGCTGGCAGGAGCTGAAAAAGAGACTATCCCTTAGGTCAGTGAAGTACTCTTCAGACAGAAATGTCTTTGTGGCATTACCAAATAAAATGAAAGCTGTTGTCAGTTCCTGCTTTAACTCACTATCTTTCAAAAAAAAAGCCAAAAGTTTTGGAATGCTTCTGCAATTTTAAAGCATTGTTTATCTTCTGTGTTGCATGTCAAGTGAAATCTTTTTTTCTTTTTGGACATTAGCAGCTGACTTATTACGTCTCACAAGTGGAATTTGTCAGAGAAGAGCTAGATGGACTGTTCCCCAGGGGAACAAGAGCCAGGAGCTGAGGGCAACAGCAAGATTGACCGGACAGTGTACTCACCAACACAGTCCTACAGTGCCTGAGAGCATGGTAGGTCTGGGTGATGTTTACCAGGGTTCAGTGACCTCCCAGCAATCGCCAGACAAATCCGTAGTGATGAAGTAGGTCTGAGGTTAAGCCAGAAAGTCAAGTCAGTGAGTGAGGATTACTGTCAAAATCAGCCAGGCACATGCATACTTGTGACGTGGTCTTTGCCTGAGCTAAGGGTGAGAGCGTGAGCTTAAATGCAGCTTCTGGGCAAAGAGGTGAGCCACTAAAGAGACATCTCATATCTTTCTCTGAAAGCTCTGCTCTCAGCAGCCTTATCCCAGCTTACATGCTGCCCTGTACCAGAGTTGGCCTCAAGCACAGGCAGCTAACCCCTGGGCAGGGGGCAGAGCTCACAGAGCTTGAGAGTGCACTCAGCCCTGACAGAACTGTGCTCTGTCTCCTGGTTCTCAACACAGTAAGACTGGAAGGATTTTAGACCAGTTTGGGGAATACTATATTGGTAATGTGGATCATGATATAGATTCAGAAGTTGATATTTGCTGTAGCATTTCACTAGCATGGTGAGTTGTATTTTCTTTGTGTAGTCTAAAGAGAAGACATTCTTAGATCTATGTTAGAAGCAGACATGGACACTGAAGGGTTTTCCTAGTGGCAGCTTCATTTCACACTGACTGACATCTATTTTGAAGCATATGGTTTCCAAGTTGCACAGCTTTTCAGCTGTGGAGCATACCTTGATTTTAATGAGTCATTCAGGTTTATATTGAATCATAGTGAAGTGTGATATTTTTTTATTTCAGTGTCATGTGCAGTATGACAGCTCTATTTATGGTCCTTCCATCTTTAACATGAAGAGTGTGTGTGAGGATTTTGTAGGCTTTTTACTGGTACTATGGGTAGAAAACTAAGTATATAAAATGTGATTGTGAAATAACTGGTCATTCATTATAGCCAGCTCTGCAGAGATGACCGGGGTTGCTGATTAATACTTGTAATGATGTGTCTGTGTGGTGGGACAATTTGAAAGCAACTTGTCTGTGTTAATCAGTATAGTTAGCTCAGGAAAACTGTGTAATCATATCTTTCGCTTCCTCTAGAGCTGACCAAACCTGGCATTTTGGGCAGTCTGTTTTTATAGTATAAGCGATCTTCTGGTAATAACTCCCATTTCCATTAGATGGTTAATTGCTAAAGATTAGGTAATGTGGCTGGGTTGGAAAATGAATCCTGTGCTCATGAGATGGTTGTGCTATTACTGCCAATTGTAGTCTGTAGAGATAAGCTTCCAGCGAGCAGAATTTAGTTCTTGTATTCTTCTCTAGCACCGTAAATAATAAGGCAGTACAAAAAATATAGAAATGGGTTGGAGAACATGAGTAACCCACAGCCACCAACTCAGCCCCTTTAAAAGTCTGAGTACAGTAGAGTACTTAGTAGCTGGAAGATATCTCATGAAATATATTGCTACAAGCAAACTAGTTGCTGCATATCTGTTTTATTTATGTAGACCCTCACTGTTGTTTGTGGGAGATAGTACATTTCAGCAAAGCTGATATTCAACAAAATACTTTAAGAAATGTTATACATCTTTATTTCTTACAATTTCAGTAATTTTCCTAGACTTTTACTAGAAAAAAAGTGATGGAACCTACACATGTATACTTGTTCATGAGTGATACATAGGGAGCATGACCTAAGCAACTACTCTTTTTGTCATGGTTCCATGATTTTATTCAAGTTTGTTGACACATCTGGTATGTCCTGTTGATGAGGTGTGCCTCCCTCACTGGCAGGCTATGTAATTCCTTTCTGTGTGAAGTTCAGAATACTGTCCTTCTTTTCAGCTGCCACATCACATATTCAAGGATAGTTCTGGTCTGCTGGGCATTGTTACCAGCTGTAGGAAATTTTTTCAATATTTACTTTATAATAAGTATTGTATAAAAAGTGTCTTTTCTTTGTTTCATTGTCTCTATTACTTTTTCAACATAAACCCATGTCATGGTTCAACCCCAGACAATAACTAGGCACCATGCAGCCGCTTGCTCGCTCCCTCCTAGTGAGATGGGGGAGAGAATTGGAAGAGTAAAAGTGAGAAAACTTGGTGGTTGAGATAAAGACAGCTGAATAGATAAAACAAAAGCTGTATGCACAAGCAAAGCAAAACATGGAATTCATTCACTGCTTCCCATGGGGTGCTCAGCCATCTCCAGGACAGCAGGGCTCCATCACACATAATCATTGCTTGGGAGAAGACAAACAACATAACTCCAAATATCCCTCCCCTTACTCCCTCTTCCCTTAGCTGAGCATGATGTCCATATGGTATGGAATATCCCTTTGGTTAGTTAGGGTCAGCTGTCCCACCTGTGCCCTCTCCCAACTTCTTGTGCACTCCCTGCCTACTTGCTGGTGGGGTGGGGTGAGGAGCAGAGGAGGAATTGACTCCGTGTAAACACTGTTCAGAACCAGTGAAAACATCTCTGTGTCATCAACACTGTTTTCAGCACAAATTCAGGACATAGACCCACAGTAGCTACTGTGAAGAAGATGAACTCTGTCCCAGCCAAAACCAGCACAACCTTGTCTTATGTTTGACTCCCTTTTCCAGATTAGATTAGTTATTTTAAAAATGAAGTAACGTGTGAGTTTAGGGCTTAATAGTGGATAAGAGATGGACAGCCTAGGAAGTAGATATCTTCCTATTCACAGAAGAGATCACTTTGTTTTACATCTTTTGTTCTCACTGCCCCATTTCAAAACCCCCTAATTAAATACGCTCCGCAATTTGGCCAGAAAGCTTCTCACCCCTTAATCAAGATCTTCAATAAAGTTATTGAAAGACTCATGGAAAGCCTTCCTAAAACAAATCAGTTAAGCGCAGCCTTAGGCACCTAATTTTTACACTCTTAAGTTAAAGCAGAAGAATTCTCAATCAGGAATTACTCATAGTGAAAGCAGTTTCAATGACAATGTTTTTCCTTCCAACAGCATGCACTGATTGTGTGTTTCCAGAGGGGCTCTGGCTCTCCAGAATCCCATTTTGCAGCCTGTCTACTCAGCCTTTCTTTCAACATGATCGTGGTGCTTGACACCACACCACCCAGACCTTGATTCACATTTGGTAATGGCATCACCAAAAAAAAATAAGGGGGAGAATGCCATATGGAGAACCAGTTCATTGCCAGATGGAAACAATTTTTTTTTGTGAGGCAGGAGGTATAGAAGAAATAATTTGTAATTCAAATCTTTTTAACACATTTCTTTGTCACTGTTTGATTGTAAAATACTGTGAAGGAGTAAAGCTCTTTAGAAGCTTGCTGCCTCGTGCATTTGGAGGTGTCGATGACCAGTGCTTATAGTCATAGCATTGCTTCTAAATGTCTGCTGGATGGCCATATTACACAATATTTTAGTCAAACAATTGTGATACTGAATTACCAAAGCAAATTAAAATCACTGAAGTTTGGTGTAATGGGAAAGAAAGTGAAAACTTTGGTTTACATGCATCTGGGATTTATTATTCACCAAAAATGAGATAAAAGGTATTGTCATTCTTTTATATAAGGAAATGTCAGGTATTGATGGTTATGGAAATGATGTTTCTATTTTGGCCGTGAAGTCACACTGGAAGATGACCTATTGAAGACAAGATTTCTGGAGTGTTAGGGAAATGATTTAGGGTTGACATGTAAAAAACAAATTGACAGCTGAACCAGCAGTCCCCCAGCAGAAGGACTGCAGCACAACATTTAATATGCTCAAGACAGCGTGAATCTTCCAAGTGGCAAGCAGCTGCATTTTATACAAACTGGAACCTTTGTAATGTTTTCATATTCAGCTTGAGATACAATAAGCTGTGCTAATTGAATAGCTGGCATTACAGCCTCTAATTAAAATGCCTCAGGACACTAAGCCAGCAGGGAATAAATTTCTACATGAACAATACCAATCTCACCATACCATTGTATTTGAGAGGGGTTTTTTCTTCAGGATTATAACAAGATGTATGAAGATTTCTTGATGGACTTCTAATATCATCTGTCTTAAATGTTGAACTTTGTTTTGAATTTGTAATGTTTAGTCCTTCCTGGAACTTGCCTGTGAGACTTTTTTGGGGGCGGGAGGCGGTGAATGTTTGGAGGACAAATAAGCCTCATTATCGAAGGGCTGTCCTCGCTCGGGGAAAGCCTCCACAGGTTACTCCAGTCTGCCTTACAACTCAAGCTAGTTGCCGAGCCTTCACTGACACCGTGTGGCAGAGATGGGAATAGCAAGTTTTGCTTAAAGCTCTTGATTCTGGCAGAAAATTAAAGCAGCGACAGGACGAGGGAGTTATGAGAGTCAGATACTTAATAACCGTTAGAAAAATAGCTGTTCTTTGTGAAAGCTGGCCTGCATGTTTTCATGTGCAGCAGAGTTATTAACTGTAACTTTGATAGTTTTTTATAAAATAATTACAGAAAATAATAAAATACCGTGGGCAGGTAATTAGGTTCTGGTGGAGTTCTAGCGGTCAGAAAAATCATGCACAATTTGAATACGTTTATCAGTTTCCTTTCTCTCACATTTCTCTCCCATTTTCTTATTTTTAAATTTTAAATTCTGATGCTCTCTTCTTCAATGCCAGCGTTAATACCCTTTTTCCCCACTTTTCTCCTCACTCCAATTTATAGCTGGGAACATAAAAGTTTGCATAAAAGATTTGCATATTATATTAAATCGAGGTTTTATTCAGGGCTTTGTTTTACTATTTCATAGATTTTCAGCTGAGGTTTGAAGAGCTCAGTTTGGGCCACTCTGCTGTGCCCTAACTAAAGAGGCAACCTGTTAACTCTGTGGTGTCGCCCAAGTTTTTTAGGAAGGATGGTGCTGGCCTCATCTCCTGTTTTATGATTTTGGAGTACTTTTTGGTAACATATTCCCAGACAAGAATCTTTACTACCTTTCTCATACTTGCTTTCATTTTTGAAGCTCAGGGGAAAGCCACAGCTCTCTGCTATTTTGCTCTGGGTAGGCAGAGGCATGTCCCACTCCAGGGAGCATATTTCTTTAGGGTTTATGCAGGAGCACAGTGCCTCCACTGCTCTGTAGAACCACCTGAGATGAAAATGCATATTTAAAGAAGTGAGAGTGAAGAGTATACAAAATTATTTTGTTCTGATATTGAACTACTTACAATATATTCGGTGGCATACTCAAGCTATTTTGCATACCTATAAAATAAATTTTTAAACACAGATTAGAGCATCCTTCTAGATGATCTGCTACTTCACTGGTATATCAATGAAGCTGTTGTCCAAGGCTACTGAATAACCTTGTACTGTAGTAGACTCAAAAAGACGTCGAATCTGGAAGAAATATATTGAACTACCTTCCTGTCATTTATACCGTTCTTTCCTATTCAAATAACTTGTAGCATATCCTCACAGCTCAGTTAAGTTAGAAAACATGACCCATGCTCGTGCAGATTGAAAACAATACTGCAGCCAGCAGAGGGCAACGAAGGGCGGGGAAACCTGACTTGTTTTTCAAATACTTTGTCTGCAAAGGCTTTTTACACAAACTCATGTTTTGCATCCATTCATGGAATAAGTTTTTGGTGATATTTAATTATTATGGTAATATGTAAACATGCTAATTAAGATGCTCTTGTGCTATATGCTGTACAAAGAATGGGAAATTATCTATGCTGCAAAGAATAGATGAGGTCAAAAGAGGAAATACACAAGCATAAACAGAGAAATCCAAAAGTAACAAATTATCTTGCATTTCTATGCTTGTAAATTATTATTTTTTCCACCTTTCAAATGCTTCTTGCCCCCTTAGGTTAGAATTCAAATGAATTCAGAGCTACTTTCTGTACTTCGGCTTTCCTGCATATTGCTACTCAAGGAGTAGCACGGGGAATAGTCTTTTATATTTCTCTGAGGAATAGCAGGTACTAGAGTTCATCTAAATTCCATCCGTGTTAAGCCAGTGTGATCTGGAAGGCTTAGTACAGAGCTGGGAATTAGGAGTCCAGGTTTCTTATTTTGTGTCTGATTTACTGCATGGTCTTTAGCAACTTCAGCTCTGTACTTCACTTTCCTTGCATCAGAGATTAAAATTATAATATTTTCTTAGCTCTCTGGGGTATCTTGAGGTTTCATTTGCTTATACTGATAGAAATCTTTGAACACAACATGAAAAATGCTATGAATTGATCTCTGATACAGTTTGCTGCCAGTGAGATGGGCCTCACATTTGTTAACTCAATGGATATGTTTTACCAGGAATAATGTTTATGTTCAGGTGCTTTCCCAACAGGCCAGCACAGGAATGAGAATAGGCCTTGTCAAGAGCATACATATCTTCTTAAACCTTGCACCTTTAGGCAGTGACACCCTTGGCTGAAAATGATGCACTTTGCCTGAATCGGGTAGAATGTAGGACTACTGAAACCAGAGCATGAGAACAAAGTAGGCAAACTCCAAACTTATAAAACATTTTCTTTAACTTTTGCTTATTGATAAAAGAAATAGAAAGTACAGAAAAACATTGCCATTTAATACCAACTTTTGCCTACGTACAAGACAGGACTTTCAATACAAATTGCACTCAAGAAAAAGAACAAGCTGTAAGTGAAAGCCCAAATCTTCACATTTTTAGTGTTAAGTGTTAAAATTATTGAAAAGTGAAATGGTATTTGGAGTTTTTTTCCCCAGCATTGCATTTCCAACCGTGAACAACATTCCAGAGGGGCAGCAATGTATTATCATCCCTGTTAGGTGCTGCCTCTGCATTATCAGAATGTAAGTTACAAGTAGTAAACCCATGCACCAAGTGACAATGTTAAAGCTCTGGATAGTTATGTTGTAATTAATTATCATGCAATGCTATAGAAATTATTACTTTAGTAGGTTACTTAAATCACCCAAACAGGAAGCAAATACAATTAATATGATGTTTCATTTAAGCTTTTGATTTGTAAGCCTTGCCTTTCAGATATCCAAGGCCACCACTAAGAGAACCTGAAATTCTGTATTCAGGAAGAAAGCAATAGAAGAAATGCATACATGGGAGATTTTCTTCAAAACCAGTACAAGGACAGTGAAGAGCTTTGCAGAGGGGTTTTCAACTTGCATTTATAAGAGCATGATAGGTATATAGCAAAGATTAAGTTTATACAAGCTATGGAATCTGGAACCATGTCTGCAACACATTAAAAGACAGAAAGAATATCTATTGTGGCACAATAGGGGTTTTAGATGGAACTTGGAATCCTATATCCTAAAAAGGTAGTTGATAAAATCATCTTCTCATAGAGAAACTGAAGGCCACTTATTCTCTCCCTCTCTCTTTTTCCTAAATTATCCCTATATCTCTAAACATAGCCCTCACAAAGAAGCGCTCTAATCTCAGCTCCTGCTAAAGTTCTATCAAGGTCTTGAGTGAGTCCTCTGCCAATTCTGTTCACTGCACTCTGACTGAAAAGACACAATCCAGTCTGAAGAGTATCCAGAGGACAGCAACAAGGATGGTTGCAGAGGTTCTAAAAATGACTGGAAGTAAAAGATAAAGGGTTCTGAAGTTGTACAGTCTGAAAAGAAAACCAAAGAAAGATGTAATAACAATCTTTACATATGTGAAGCATTGCTGCAGGGAAAAACTCTTCTTCATTCCTGCCTATGTGCAGGAAAAAAATGTGATCTAAATAGCAGCAAAAGAAAAGTAGAGTAGACATTGGAATTTTTTTTTTTTTAAATAAGGAAAATAGTTAAACAGTGCAACATGCAGGAGAAGCATGATATTTTCAAATGTAACAGATTTTAAATTGTAAACTCGCCAACAATGGCTTAGTGGTACTCTTGCTGTAGTTGTGTTGGTCTAAAGACTTAAACAAGGCAAGATTTGTGGAATGAAGTAGTATATTTTATTAGATCAACTGATGGAGCTGGAAGACAGACACAAGCTTTCAGGCACACCATCCTTCTTAGGATCTAAAGAAGCATCTGATCTCACAGGATTGTGTGCCTTAAAGTCTGTGTGCTTTTTCCGAGCTGTTTTAGCTAGTTTAATAAGTGAATGGCTTAACTTTAGCTGATTCCATTTCAGATTTGGGTAACCTCTTGAGGACCCTTCTAACGCTATTCTTTAGTGTTCTGTGATCTGTTTAATATATCTAAATTAAACATAGTGCTATATCTTGACAGATAAAGGAGACTCTGAATCTTCGTCCAGGTTTGCATGATGGATGAGTTATTGTTTACAGGAGAAGAACCTTGGATGTACAATGAGTTACACTGTTTTCTTACAAGAAGTATTGTGGTATTTCTGGAAAATTTTGTGCATCGGTGTTTAAAGAGATTTTGGTGACTGAATTTAACATTCAAAAGCTATTGATTGCTATGGTGTCTCAGGGTCTTACTTCAAAAGTTATTGAAAAACTAGTTTTTCAGACTAAATTCTGACATTTTTAGTGTACTGGCATATTAATTTAGTACAACCATGTTAAAGGAACAATTTGCCTCGTGCTCCATCACTGGATGTGTTTGAGACTAGGTTGGATGGGGCCTTGTGCAACCTGGTCTAGTGGAAGGAAACAAGGTCATCTTTAAGGTCCCTTCCAACCCAAACTATTCTATGATTCTATGATTTCTAGAAGCCTTTGAAATTACAAAAGAGGGAAAAGATACCCAAAAAAGCTTTAAAGGTACATCTTGTAAAGTGTCTGCTATATGCTGCTTTTGATCACAGCAATCAACATCAAAAATATACCCCATTTAAACTGGGTAGCACTTAATACTGCAAAAATTACCTTTATTTACTTACCTCTAATCACAGTTCCCCAGACAACTGTTACAGATTCTCTGCCGATGTAATAGATATATTATGCACCCCCCACCCCCCCACCC
>VZZY01025657.1:156924-182136 GCA_013400335.1 Eurystomus gularis | reverse complement strand
TAAAATTATGATTGTTTTAATACAGTTTACAAGACTGTATGGTAGCAATTTGAATTAAGCATCATGCTATCATAAGAAAAAGATAAACTTTTACAAATGTAGATGTGCATTGCCATAGACTAGAGCCAGTGGATTCAAATAGACACGAAGAAAATTGTGTGAATAGTAAAGATAAACCAGCAGGAAAATAAGATGCTTTATATATCAGATTATTTCCCATGCTGTGGTCTGTGGAAAACTATTCTTTGTTTACCAAGTTTGTCTCTACATGTACTTTCTTGTTTCCACTCTAAAAGAAAACACATGGTTCTTACACTGAACTACATATTCAAATATGGAGAAGAGAAGACTGAGAGGGAATCTAATTAATGTGTATAAATATATGAGGGCTGGATGTCAAGAAGAAAAAGGAAACCTCTTTTCACTTGTGCCCTGTGATAGGACAAGAGGCAATGGATACAAGCTAGAGTACAGGAAGTTCCACCTCTACATGAGGAGGAACTTCTTTACTGTGAGGGATACAGAGCACTGGAACAGGCTCCCTAGAGAGGTTGTGGAGTCTCCTTCTCTGGAGACTTTCAAGACCCGTCTGGATGCGTTCCTGTGTAACCTGCCCTAGATTCTATGGTCCTGCTTGGCAGGGGGGTTGGACTCGATCTCCAGAGGTCCCTTCCAACCCCTAATATTCTATGATTCTATGATTCTATATTCTGTGTTAAACAAAGGACACAAACATTTCCATAATTCTGCAAAGCCAAGTGTTTTCCTGTCGAAGCATTCTCTAAGTGATTTCCGTCTCACTAACTTGTCTTTCCATATTCAGTTTGCATTGCAGTGTGGAAGAATCATCACATGCGGACAGTTACCAACTATTTCATAGTGAATCTCTCTCTGGCCGACATTCTGGTCACAATTACTTGTCTTCCAGCAACTTTAGTGGTGGACATCACAGAAACATGGTTCTTTGGGCAGTCCCTCTGCAAAGTGATTCCCTACTTACAGGTATTACTTTACTGTGTTTGTGTACACATTACAGATGTTGTGAAAAAGAGAAAAAACAGTAACATCTTCCTAATAGTGAAAAACTGATGGAAGGCTATCCCTGCTGCTTAAAAAGATATCTCAGGGTACATACATCTCAGGATTAAAGGACTGTTCCACTTGTGAATACATTTATGCTTAACAAATACTGTTCTTGGTCCATCTGATTGTTAGACTTGGGCAATACACTTTCTGGAACATTTGTCTGATGCTCTTTACTTTTTGTCATCTTTCTTAATAGTTCAGAAGGGATATAAAGCAATAAAAATGTCTGTAAACAGAATTACGGTTGTCTGTACTCTGTGTGTATGGACCTTAACAGCTACAGAAGTGTCCAGGACAGAGAAAGTCTGGGCTTTCATACATGTTTAGTGACTTCATCTTCATTCTTTAGACGTAGTCAAAGTGTTCAGGTTCACTGGATCAGCTGATCAGATTGTCTGCAGTAAGCAATAATTGCCACCACTCATTTACCAGTGGACTTAATTAGTTATGAGATCATTTGCATCAAAATCATTGACAAATATGTTTTCTAAGAATAGCTGATAGACTTGGCATACTAGAATGACAAGTGATTGGACTTTAAGTCATTAAAGATCATAAGAATTAAGCATTACTCTGAATGTATGCAGGTGATCAGCTCTGTGCCTCCAGCACAATCTATATTTTCAGCAGATACCTGTATGGCTGATGAGCCACATTGTCAAGGGCAACAGTTCTCCAGCAGGTACGTCCGCTACTCAATACAATCAAAATCACAAAATTTTTTTCAAAACCTCCATTCTGAAAATCTGAAGAGGAATAGAAATGATCACTTAGTGTACAGACTGAAAGAGTAAAAAAAAAGTGATAGGTTATTTTCTATACTGAATAGAAAGTAAAACGTCTTATTCTGCCTTAAGCTGATTATTGTGGGGTTTTTTTGTGACACCCTGAATTTCCACTGTTGCTATGAAAACTGAAAAGGCACAGTGGTGGTACTGACATCCAAATGCAACAAAACAAAATTGTTTTGCAAAGAAAAAAAGGAACTGATTAGTTGTCTAAGGTTTTAGAAGTAGTTTTTCAGATAGGCTTGCAAATTCTAAGTTGCATAAATTTGCTCTCTCAGAATCTGACCCTGCTACACCTACTCAGTTTGCGTAGCACCCTAATCTGTGAATTGTCCTGTTGATTCTATTGGGACTGTAGCAGATGAGGATATCTGTTGTAATTCTGTAAGAAGTGATTTTGAAAGGAGTCTTTTCCTGGGAATAATTTATATTAAATAATTGCTGATAAGGAGCTAACTGGTGAAAATAAAAATAATTTTTTAAACTCTTGAAAAAAATGACAATAAATAATTTTTTAAGCTGTGGGGAAAAAATTGCTTTTACATATTATTTCCTTCTCTTTAGACAGTTTCAGTCTCTGTGTCTGTACTGACACTCAGCTGCATTGCTTTGGATCGATGGTATGCAATTTGTCACCCTTTGATGTTTAAAAGCACAGCCAAGCGGGCGAGGAACAGCATTATAATTATCTGGATTGTGTCCTGCATCATAATGATTCCTCAGGCTATTGTTATGGAGTGCAGCAGTGTGTTCCCAGGATTAGCCAATAAAACCACCTTGTTCACAGTGTGTGATGAGCACTGGGGAGGTGAGTGTATCATTGACCATAAAGACTGAATTCGTACTGCTGTTAAGTAATAAAAATATCAGGACATATTAATATGCAGTCAAGTTGTATTAACATATCACAAAATGTTCTTAATTATATAAGCTTTCCTAGAACTACCGTTTTTCAAATACAGTGAAATCCTGCTTTCCTTTGTATTGCTAAGACTTAAAGTACATTTGAAACCAAGTTTAAATGAATGAGTCTGGCTTGTATCTTGACCGTGTTAATGTTTCCCAGAGGGCAGAAATGTTCCCACCCTTAAATGCTTGTGCTTATATAATTGTGTGATCAATGGACACTGCAGGATTACAAAGACTTCAGTATTTAGCCTTAAGAAATAACTATATGAGAACAGAATTTCTGTTTACCTGATACACTGCTTTTGCTGGTTGCTGCTATTTGACTAGTCTTTACAGATATCTCCTGGGACTTCAATGCAAATTGCATGTCATTACAGAATTTATAGAGATGTCATCAATATGGGGAAGCAAGTTAGGCTACAATCTGAAGTTTGTCATGGACAAGATCATTTAAATAACTGTGTAAATGTAATCAGTTACAAATCCAAGTTCTGTCCAAGAAGTGTAGTTCTCCCTTTTCAGATTAACTTTGAATCTTACTTGTTCTGCATTTGAACTCAGCTGTAAGAAGCTGTAAAGGTTACCAGGGAGTAACTACTTCTATTTTGTTTCTATTCACAAGTGGTGTTAGACACCCACCCCAACGGTTAAAATTCAACTCTGGTGGGCCGTGACATAACTCCAGCGCTAATAGAGCGTATGAGTTACATGCTGTGACTCTGACACTGGATATAATGACCATCAGTAGTATCATTATTCACACTCAGGAAAATAAAGCCAAGTTTGCCAAAACATGTAGTTAAAAGGTGCCTGTGTAATAGCCTCAAGTCAAACTGAAAACCAATCCGATTCTCTCCCCAGAGCTGTCTCTGTAAAGGAAGATTCCAGTCCTGTGAACAATTAAGATAAAATACAACTGGATCACCTGTACTTAATTATCATGATAAATTAGCTTAAGCAGCTTGAACTGCTGGGGGTTCTTCCATGTGCTGTTGTGGAAGTTCCTCCCCTGCTAATGGCCTCCGCATGGCCAACAGGGGATTAAGGAGAAGACACTGGCTATCACATTACCTATTCTTGCAGACAAAGATGTGCTGAAAGTTTGTAGGTTAGAGAAAGCCTCTGTTAAGCTATGAGTATTGTACTTGCTGTTTCATTGGAGAGGACACATATGCTCTTCTAGTATTTCTTTCTTCATATGTGAACAACTTTGTATCCCAGTCTACTGCTGGAAGCTGCAGTATTTATGTGACTATTTTCTTTCACAGCATTCACTCCAAGTACCATTTGTGTCCACTCATTTTGGTTGCAGCGCTAATTATCCATGCCTTCATCACCTCAAGGTTAGATCTGCAGCAAAGATTCTTTTAATCAACCTAGGGAATGAAAATTGTGTAGTTAATTAGGGAATCAGGAGAGCATTTCATCAGGGAATGCTATCTCAAAATTTCCAGTTCTACATTGGCTATTTTTTTGATTCTCAGCAGGAAAGTGTTGCTTTTGAATTACAGAGCCTGTAGTAGCCTTGGAACCTTTTTAAAGAGTGCCTCTCATTCAGTGCTGTGAACTAGTTGCAGCCCACAGATATGTCTGAGCTGAAGCACCCATTATACAAAAGAAAAAACTCACACAAGTGTTTGCAAGACTCTACTCCTATGGAGTGCATTTGTCCAAAATGAAATTAATTGATCTCCAGGTTATGCTGTAAGCCTTCACTTGGATGTTTGGAGGGGTAGAAAGGGCCATAACAAAGGCAAGTACTTGTAGAATTAAGTTGTTTTTTGTGTGTGTGACTTTATAAATGAAGTGCAAACGCTCCAAAATTATTTGCTGGGTTTTTTTTATTTATATTGAGTGTTAAATTAAAATAATTTCACATTAAAAATACATTAAATTTTTCTGAAATGGGAAGCTTTCCATTCCACTGAAAGACATAAATCCTATTTTCAGCCTGCTGCCTTTTTAGTTAATCATTCTTCTAACAATGATGCACCATCATTGCTACTTATTCTACAGGTTATTCTCTCCATTTTCTAATAGCTTATCATAGTGACTTGAGAGAAGAACTTTTCTATGCATTAAGCAAGTAGATTGCTGAAATAATGGAATTACTTAGTAAATATAGAGTTAATAATATATTATCAGTGAGGATAAAGTATAATTTATATACCTTAACACCCATCTCAGACTACATAGAATAGTGTCATTAGCTACAAATAATTCCCATTCAGTTGAAAATGTCTAAGAACAGTGAGTTGACCAAAGCATAGAAGATGCATTTTTTTCTACTTAAAACCAGGGCTTGACATTACAAAGGCACCTAAGCAGAAGAAAAAAAATGCCAGAAGAAGGAATAAAGAACTAATATTTTCAAAGAAAATAGTTGCATTTTTGTTGGATTTTGTTTTGCCTTTTTAAACTATGAGAATACTGAGGCTTAAAGAAAGCTAATTAGGAGGAGATTGAAGGAGAAAGAAATTCATATTCCCACAAATAAGCTGTATTTGCACAGAGAAAGCAGAGATGTAGATACTGCACACACTCAAGAGAACCTGGGCAAATCCTATCAGTGAGTCAGTTTAGAGAAAGGGATTACATTTGTGTGTTTACTGCTCTGTTTAGGACTGCATATAATTTATGCTTTCTAAAATTAGGGCATGGCTGATGCGATCTTTACAGAGCATCATGTACACTGTATGTTCCAGATATGTTAAACTGAATTGTCACGGTTGGGACTTCAAAAGGAGGGAACTTAATGACACTTTCCAAAGCATTTCGGAAGCCTATTCTAATTCTGGGAACTCAGGGCCACTGAAACATGAGGTGTTATGGAGGACTAACAGGAAGCCATGTCCAGGAAAATGTCAGAGATGCCAAAGCAGGAGACAGCACTCTACCCTCCCTAGACTTAGGTCCAGCTGCTGAAATCCACAGAAGTCTGATGAGCATCCGGAAGGAAGGTTTGATCAGCACTGTGACACGGGCTCCTTAACAGTGAACAAATAGTGGCCACCCCGACTAATAAGATTTCAAGCGTGCTGTTGGAGAGCTGCCAGTGACTGCAAATGGAGCAATAGTTCAGCCTAAAACAGGGCTCAATTTCTTTTTAATTGCTTCTGGCATTCCTGAATATAAAATTCATTGCCAATTCTAGGCTGAGGGTTTTTCATTTTGAGTACTGTCTAATGACAATATTTTATTTGGGAATGCAGAAGGATCCAATATGCGACCTATGCAGGCTCACTTAAGGAGCCAGTGTTGGCCACAGTTCTATAATAGTCCATAATTGCTATGTGCTGAATTTGATGATAAAGTGCCAAAATAAAAGAAACATATATTAAAATGAGTTCACCATGTGTCCCAGTCAGCTAAATGCATTCTCTTAGAGCTGTTTGTGAAATGAGCGTTAGCCAAAGTGCATTAGCCAACCCCATTGCAAATGATGAAAAGAATATGGAGATAATCCTTTCCCAAAACTACATGGTTTAATGGAAACAAAGGGAAGACTTTGTGTTCCATTTCCTCTTAGACTACTCATAAAATAGCACAAAAACATATTGTCTTAATTCTGGAAAACAAATAGCTGGAAATTCAATTATTACATGAAGATTTATGGATCCTGTTTATTGAAGTATTCAGAATTTAAGGAAAAACTTGTGGAACTTTTTAATGCAGAATAAAGTCAGAATATTGCTAATATTAAAATTATTCTTGGTGTTATCATGAATTCATAACTCAAGCATAATATATCAGGTTTGAAAATGTAATTTTACTGTTAGCTAACTGTAATTAGTCTGACATAGGAACATAGTTTGGAAAGGACTATGTTTGTGTGGTTGAATTTTCTCTACTATGGGCACCCACTTCCTAACATCTCTTCTTACTAAGCTTTATTCTAAAAGCATACTCTTTTAGCTGTATTGTTTCTTCATGTTGGTAACTCCAAAACCTTGTCTTCCTGACACTAGGGAACCTGGGAACTCTTCACTCAACAAACTTGATAGTCTTGTTGGTTTTCCCTATTCTTAGGGAAGTTGTCAAGAGTACCAATTTTATTACGCACCTATGGTTTAAGGGAATATTTCATTTGCTAGACATAGCAAAACCTTTTGAGTCTGGGTTGTTTTCGGTTTGTAAACATATGTATATGTATACATGTATGCATGTATTTACACAGATATAGTAAAACTCTAGCAAAAATCCGGAAGCTGTAGTTTCAATCTTCTACCTTGTTGCTTCATTGAACAGTCTGGTTCTGGAACACAGCGCTGAGAAGGAAGCTTCAGAAAAGTTTAAAATTTGTTTAATAACCCCTGCAGCAGAGAGAAGGATTGTTTTAGCATACTGATCCTTTATCAGGTGGAGTAATCACACTGTATGGCTGGTGCTGAGTAGGAACACTGATCTTACCCCAGTCTAATCCCCATGACTACCAGTTTGCCTGCTGTCCCCTTCTCTCTTTTTGGTAAAATAGTGGCCAGTGATGTGAGAATCACTAATTTCTTCTTAAAGAGATGGTTACTCCAGCTAAGAATGATCTCCCCCTGTCCTGAAGCCCATTAAGTGACCATGGAAGGCAAAGACACTTTTCTCCCTTTCTGCTTGCAGTAGGAAGTTCAGCAGTCCCAGTCAGGCAGCTGATCTATCACCAGGACCATAGACTGATTGATGTTCTCATTTAAGGAGACTGGAACTCACTTAGTTGATAAATGAATGGTATTCCAAACCAGCCCTTCCTCCTTCTTGCTACTGTGATTGTCAAACAGCTTTAAAGCTTTTCTTTGGCTTGAGAAGCTAAACAGAGTCATGCTTCTTAGAGAATAGTTCTACAGAGGGCTTTGCCTTGGGTGGAGGAGGGACAGGTTTCTTTTGATGTTTAGCAGCTGGCACTTTCCAGGTGGCTAAACATCAAAGGCAAGTGTTAGGATCTTCCTCCAACCTGGTCCATCAGTTCTTTGTAGATAGTTAGGCTCATTTAATGTTTCACTTTACTTGGAATGCTAAATTGGAAGCCATAAACTCCAGATGGCCTTTTAAATATGTACCGTACTTCTACCTGAAAGGGGCCTGGCTGCCTGCAAAGCATTGATGAGGCAGGTGGCACCTCCTTCTGAGCAGAAAGAATGTACTTTCAGCTCTGACCTCCTGTGATCCCAGTAAGTCATTTTACTCCAGTTTCTCCTTAATCTCTTCACCTGTGAAGCATGCATGTCGGTATTTCCCTGCTTGGCAGGACTGCTGTGAGGCTGCACTTTTTGGAATGCAAAACCAAGTGTGAGATCATCAGTCAATATACAAATACAGGTTATCACCAATTATAAAAAACCTGTCCCAAATGGTCTGCTTCCCCCAGGGATATTGGCAAGAGCTAGTAGCTGCAGCTGCTAGTTAAGAGTTGGTAAACTGGTTTGCTACGGGATCTTAGAGCAAGTAAGGAGCCAAATGCTGCTCATCTGAATTTTTTGAACCCTGATCTGTCAAAGCTGTCAAATGTCAATGGCAACATCTGTATTACCTTTGCTAGCAATGAACATGGGCTGGGTTTTTCTACAGCAAGTTTCTATTTCCCCGATACTGAAGTTTTTCTGACTGGTCGACAAGGTGGCACTTTCAGGCCCCACACCGAGTGTGATATTAGTTGACTCTGGGTTTGAGGGTGAGCTCGGCGTTAACATGATGGTGTACTCCTCCCTGCTGTGAGAGTTATGGGCCAAGTCTTTTTATTTCCTCATCTAATCAAGCTCTCAGGGATTCTCATGGCATGCAAAGGGGACTCTCGTTTGATAGAGTCCACAATCTCAGTCACTTTAAGAGGCAGAAAATAAGTTTGACTCACTAACATTTTGATCTCATGCAACTCTTTTTTCATTTGTTTTGTTTTAATTAAAACTACAATCAATACAGACTTTTAATCTTTTCATCCTGAAACATTCAGAAATTCTGGAAATTAACATCAACAATCCTTCCTTAGCCAAGATGCAATACTTAGGATTACCATGCAATCTAACTGCTCGTGGAGTGCACAGTTCCTCTTCTGCTATATATTATCACTCTCCATAATGTTCATTCCTTTTCTGAGGCCACCCATAAATGTTAAGTTGTACTTAATATCAACCTTTGGTAATACCAAACTACATTTGATGTTACAAAACTGAAAGGAAGTTTTCCAGGCACTCGCTGCATATTCAGATATAATCTAATAACGAAGCTTATGATACAACATTCTTAAAACACAATACACTCACAACACTTGTAAGCTGTCTGTCTCTGAGAAAATAACATTCTGAAGTTGCCTTTTGAAAGAGATACACAAGAAACTAGAACACAGTTGTAGAAAACTCATTATTGTTAAAGCTGAGTGAAAAAATAATCTGGGAAATTTCCTAAATTTAGAGAACTTGACTGGATTTGATTATATTTTTTAAAATGTAATCATAATAATAAAACACTGAGTCTTAATCATGTTTATTCTGCCATCAAAAAGTGATTTGGAAAATGTCTGTCTCTCCTCCCATCAGCATCCTTTGTGCTGTAGTCTACATTCTCTGTTTATAGGTGAGAGACTGTGCAATTTACTCAGGGATGCATAGTAGCCTTTGCAGAATTAAAACTAAAGACAGTTATATAACCTGTTGAATACATCAAAGATGAGGTAGGTTGGATAATTAGTTAGCTATTGTTAGATAATGAAATTTTTTATCTTTCACTGATTTAATAAAAAGGGAATATTCTTAAGAATTTATATCTAAAATAATAATATGATATTAATGCAATAATGTGATATAAGAGATACTTGAGATAAAAGCCTGTTTATAGTAGAAATAGAATGTATATAGAAGTGATTAAAAAATCAAACCTGACCCTAATATTATTGGATACATCTTTCGTTATAACCTATTACGTTTGAAAAATACATGCATATCTGTATGAATAATTTGGCTTAAAGTGATTTTGAAACGTATGTGTATTTAAATGCACTTTTCCTATTTGAATTCTCTTTCCAGCTGAGGTTTACCCCAGAATGTACCACACATGCTTTTTTCTGGTGACATACATGGCACCACTGTGTCTTATGGTGTTGGCCTATCTGCAAATATTTCGAAAGCTGTGGTGTCGCCAGGTGAGTCACTTAACACCGGCTCTATTTTCTTGCTGTTGTGACTATGTGCAGGTTCCTATGAACAACCTTCTTCTCTGTATGCTTGGATTTTTACGTCCAGCACTGTTACAAGGTTCAGTGACACTGATGGCTTACAGCCACCTTAGATAGGCACTGAGATGCATTAAAAAAATGAAGCCAGGCTGAATACAAACACCTTCTTGCTCATGTCTATGGAGGACTAAGAGGGAGAGAAAGAAATAAAAAGGCAACAGAAAGACTGATTACAGGCAGAAGGAAGATCTCCCATTGTATCTGAAATGCTTACCAAAATACCTTAGGTGACCTTATTTATACTGCTAAAACGTCCTACAGCAGTCAAAAGTTAGGACTGACTTCATTTTGATAGTAATCTGTAGAATTTTTTTACTTTTCCATTCTACAGAGTCTCAGGCTTATAGCAGATCCAATCTGAACAGAAGTTAAACTAGAAAGCCCAGCTATTAGAACTGTGAGACTGGAATTGCCTGATGTGAAGCTGGCTGTTATTAGTAACATTTGACATGAATTATTGACAAATAATTGGCATGATTTCTAATGTGAACATCTGTTTTTTCAAGCTTCAAATTAAAAATATGGGAAAGAAAACAGAAATACTAAACAAAAAACCCCAAGCAAGTAAGCACGCAAAGAATATTTGAATTGATGTGGCAAAAATGATGTGAATTTTCTCAGAAGCCTTTTTCAAACTACAACAATCTAAGTGGAGTCAGTCTGAGAATCATGTTTTGGGTGTGTACTGTAATCTGTCATGCATTAGTCTATGGTTCTCTTTGCTGTTTTCTGCTTTGTCCAGGATTTATCTATAGCTATAGTCCTCCACTACCCCCTTCCTTGTACTTCTAAAGGACAATAAACTCATCCCATTGAAGACATGATGCAAGAGGTTCCCTCTCCTGTCCTCTCAAATGGCTGTAACAATGACTGACATTTCCATTAAGATATGGGCATGAATGATTTCTTTCTCACCATTATGGCTGATACCATCCAGATTTGAGGCTGTCCTGGCCAGGGCATAATATCTGCCACATCAAGAGCATTCTGGAATTCAAATTGATCCATCAGAGAAATCACAAGTAGATTTTAGATTTCTAAATATACATATGTTAAAAGTAAAAATAAAATCTTTTGCTGACAAAACATATCTCTTGCAGATAACTAAAATATAGGAAACATCAAATCTGCTTTAAGGCATTTTGTTATTGTCCATACATCAAAATAGCAATTAGTCTCACTTCTAACCAGATTAGGTTAAATCAGAGTTGCTGTTTATCTTCAAATAATTATTTTTGCTTTAATTTCTTACATTTGTAAGATTAAATAACAAAATAATTTGAAAGTAAAATTTAACCTTTATAATTTGAGAGGACTCTTCACCAGAACAAAGGCTTTTCTTGGTTAGTTTTAAAATTAAGTTCTGTCTAACATAGCTCTGAGATACTTTGCACTGCTAAATAGTAATCTGTCCTGTAGCACCCACTGACCTTATCACCATATTCCTTCTAAATCTTCTCTTCTGTACTTTTTTTACAATCTACCTATTCTCTCAAACTATTAACTAAGTTAACGCAAAGCAATTGTTCTTAACCTGCATATAGCTTGAAAATGCTGGTTCAGAGTCAGAGTAGAATTTGAATGACTGCAAACCAACCTGTTTTGTTTGGGGTTTTTTCCCCCAGTTATATTAGTTGGCCTATTTCTTCTTCACAATACTTCTTTTCCCTATATGTCTTGCAGGCTGGCAAGGTTAGGATGATCCTTTTTTTTTTCAGTGGCAAAAAGACAAATACCACTACAGGCTTAGTGCTATCGATGCAAAATTACAGCTATCTCTTTCCCTAGCATGGATGATAGCACTATGTATAAGAGGCTGCACTAAGTGAAATTAAAACCACTGTGCATCTATTATCAACTCTGACTTGGCTGCAGACATCAAGCATTTTTCTAAGTGCAACAAGTGTGCCATAATCAGCCATGTAGAGCAAATGAATGTAGTGCTCTAAATGTATCATTTTATAATAGTTTCAATTAAGAAATTGTGCTGTTTACCAGAACTTCGGTTAAATATAGTGATCCTATTGCAAGGTACAATAAGCCCAAGTACCTGATGGAAAAAACAGTAGATGCTTTATATGCCTTGCTCTTTTTCTGAAGGATCTTTCTAAAAATGGAGTGTGTTGTGCATGCAAATTTTCAGATGAATAAAGGGAAGATAGATTTACAAGCTATCCTTACCGTACTTTGTGCAATAGCTCTTAAAATTACTGATTGTGTCTTTCAAGCAGATCTTTGAATATAAACATTGCAATCTTTGAATTAATGGTTCATCTTTGTAAAGGCAAGAACAATCATGTCACAAATACAAGGGATTTTGTGTAATTTATTTTAATTATTAGCAAGGAATTAGTGATTGAGAAGGCTATGTTCTCTTGCAGATTTTAAGTAGCAGTAACTTCTGAACAAATAAACAGGATTGAATGGGCTTTGATAAAAGTGTTGGTAGATAATTTATATTATCAATTTCCATACTGTATGCTTCGATTTACTGATGTCCAAATGCATTGACACTCATATTAATGACTAGGAACCCTACTCATTTTCATTTTGGCAGCTGAAATATACCCTTCCAGTCTTTGTGAGTTGTTATTACATTTGGAGAGATTTTCTCTGGTTATAAACCCCTTGATAATATTTTGTGGGGATTAAGGAAAGGTGCATAAGAAAGGAACTGCAACTTTTAGTACCTGTTTGGACATAGCTTTTAGTGAATCATTGGAATTACACAAATTCTTCACAATTATCTCTATAACTGATTCATTACTGAAAAGCAAATACAGGCATTGTGCTGGCATGTGTATACTTGTATATACATAATCACAGAATCATGGAATCATTTAGGCTGCAAAAGACCCTTAAGATGATCAAGTCCAACCATTAACCTGGCACTGCCAAGTCTACCACTAAACCATGACCCTACATGCCACATCTACACATCTTTTACATACCTCCAGGAATGGTGACTCGAGCACTTCTCTGGGCAGCCTGTTCCAATGCTTGATAGCCCTTTCAGTGAAGAAACTTTTCCTAATATCCAACCTAAGCCTTCCCTGGTGCAACTTAAGGCCATTTCCTCTTGTCCTATCACTTGTAATACACACCTGTATGTGTTTACATAAATGCATATTTGTACATATTTCTGTATATACACACACTTCTGAAGTGTTATGCTCCTTAGAAGGTACTGGTTCAGCTAGGCATCTGTGGGTATATAGCACTTCTTTTTCCTGATAAAGTCCTTGCTGTATTATTGCTAACTGGTTTAACAGTAGCAAAGGTCAGGTGTTTGACAGATAAAGACTTAGGAAAATAGGGCTCTTTTGAATAGTTCTCAATACAAACTCCTGAAAATTTAGCAATTTAATATATAGTGCAGTTAGACTTATATTGTATACAGTCAATCCTTTGTTCACCACTTGCTATTAATGACTGCTTAAATACCAGAAAAGACGCTTCCACCTGCACACACAGGTACAAACCATGCACACAGTCACGTCTAACATATCTGTGTAGAAGTAGCCATTCACAATTTTGAGCCAAGGTAATGTTTCTCTTAATCTAAATTGCATCTGGCTGCCATGAAAGCTGGTCACTGATTTCTTCAAATGAATCTTTGGCCTAATCAGGAGGGAGAGGTTTGGCTGGATTTCTCTGATTCCATCTCCAGTTCTTGGTACAAGATGGTAACTCAGTATGACTGAAAAGGAAGGAAAAGCTTCTGCTTCAGAGTGAGAAGAACAGAATATCAAAGGACTCCTGATAAGCCAGAGTCAGAATCTTAGCCAACGTATTATCTCAGTACTGCACAGCAAAGACACATGGCAGAACTACACCCTGCAGCTAAGTAGGGTAAATCCCTTGCAACAGAACAGACATATCCACGTATGTAACCGATACTGCTGATTTCAGCTGAATGAGTGGGAACCCACAGTAGAAGTAGGTGCAAGGGGGTTTTTTTTTGCTTTATGTCCATAGACATTAGTGAAAATAAACGTTATAACATATCCCCTGTTCTGCTTCATTGATTTCCTGTTCATTACCACACAGCATTGCCAAAACATTCCAATAGTTGTAAATCAGGTTTGATGGTGCACAGAACTGCTAAATTAAAGACTTTTCTGTGCAAGAAAGCTACTCACAAAAAACAAAACAACAAAAAACAAAACATAATAGCTATTCTAGGACAATTCTGAATGTGCATGCTTTTATTTTAGAACAAGTATTCCCTTTATAGCTTAATTACTTTATGAAATATATATACAAAATTTCATTCTTTTCTCATCAGTTTGTGTAGATAAGCCCTAATTTTTAAAATGTTACAATAGACAATTTGAATTTTGCAGATACTTTAAACATGAGTTATTTCACATTCATGAGACTAGTCACCCCTCAGACAATTTCACTACACATGATTAAAACTGTATTTCTACCGAAAAAGTTTTCAGAATGTATAACATTAAAAACATTATAAATGTCATTGTAATAGAGTTCTCTGAGAAAGTCTTTGCCATCTGTAGTCTTTCACATTTGCCTTCAGGCAGGAAATAATTTTGAAGAACTGAAGCAAAATTGCTTTATTTGGTCTGGCTTATGTAAGTGCACAGAAAACAAAAAACAAGATTTTTTTTTAATAGCATGGTGCTATCGCAAGGTGTCTTTGGCTATCCTAATTCTTCCTATGTCTTGGCATTCTTCCATTATTCCCTTCGATTCATCACTGTATATACACTCACATTTGAAGAGCTTTTCAGGGAGTTCTGCACCACAGCTGTGATTTCTAGCTGCCTCATTGTCATCTTGATTGCATATTTGGAAGTTTTGTGGCACTTAAAACTATGTAAGCTTTGAATCCTCATTTTCCAATGCTGGAAAGCTGCTTATTATCTTAAATTAGCAGCAAAGCAGTGGGATAAACTACTCTGCCATACAACAAAACATTTAATATAGAAATTTATAGCAACATAATTATAGCAATAGGGTTGGTAAGCATGATAGTCTGATGACACAAGCAAGGCAAGGTATGTGGGAAGTAAAAAAAAAATTAATACATCAGTTGACATTTGGGTAAAACAACTTTTTATGCAGTCCTTAAGTGTGTCTGAAATTTGGGTTGTTTCTTGCAGTTACATCAATTAATTTAATAAGAAAACCTACTTGTCCCTGCAAGCTTACATTGTGTATGTCAACATGTCTATTTTTCTTGTTATAGGTACCCACAGTGCGGGTTTTTCAAAGTGCCCCTTACTTTGTCTTTCTTAGATCCCAGGAACTTCTTCTGTTGTTCAGAAAAAATGGAAGCCTCTACAGTCCTCAGCACAGCCCCGGGGGCTGGGACAATCAACAAAGTCAAAGATCAGCGCTGTGGCAGCTGAAATAAAACAGATTCGTGCAAGAAGGAAAACAGCACGTATGCTAATGGTTGTCCTCCTGGTTTTTGCACTTTGCTATCTACCAATTAGCATCCTCAATGTCTTGAAAAGGTAAAGTTTATCCCAAAAGGTAAACACATTGTAAAGCTTTCTGTCTAAAAACAGTTGTCTGTTACGAGATTGCTTTTATTCTGGCGGATACTTTTGAAAGATAAGCTTACTTACTTCACAATAAAGAAATGGCAAATAAGCATACAGTTGCAAGAAAAAATATATCTAACCTATCTATAGTATTTAGGTAAACGCCAGATTGTGGAACCCTTATTAGCAAGCTCTTCCTCATGAAAATGATCTAGCCTATCTCCTCATTAAAGCCTGTCATTTACTTGGGATTACAGCTTGTTTGCTGTAAATGCGCCCCTGGAAGTGCATTTACCTAAAGTAACAGCTGAAGGTTAGCAGGAGAGTGTAGTGTTGTGGCTTGGCCCTGAGGACTATGAAATGCTGGGTTCAAACCCAAGCCCCATCATGTACAGTTTTGAGACCTTAGGCTAACCCTTTAGTTTGCCTATGAAGCTATGTTTTATCTTTTTATCCTTTTCTGTCCTTCATTTGAGACATGATTGTATACACTCTTGGTTTTTGTACAGTGTGTGACAGGCAAAGGCTTTGGTATAGTTATATCTCACGAGCCCTCTGAAATACTGATAAATAATGACACATAGCAGCAGATTTGAATATCCTAAAAAATTAACCAG
Organism: Eurystomus gularis; assembly: GCA_013400335.1. Lineage (NCBI taxonomy): Eukaryota > Metazoa > Chordata > Aves > Coraciiformes > Coraciidae > Eurystomus > Eurystomus gularis. The sequence goes on along the minus strand of VZZY01025657.1, from coordinate 166,010 downwards.
CCCGTTATTGGTGCTTGAGGAACATTTTGGTTTTTAAGGAATAGTTTCAAGTTGGATATGAAGGCTTAAATACATCCCACTCAATTCTGGCACTTTCCTGAGGCCTAATTAAAGTACTTTTCATCCTCAGCTCCCTTGGTAGGCAAAGTGGAGAGAAAGAAGTAATTCCAGAAAGCAGTTCAGGCCACCTACAATCTGAACCACAGAGGAACTACACAGACTGCCTCAATGCTGCAAAGGCCCACAGTTAGATTTGCATTTAAATGGCAAAAGTTAGGTGTAAAGAATCTGGGCAAAACAGCTTTCTCTGGAGGACAGAAGCTGCTACTGTGGCCTCAGTTTTGGGGCCAATTCAGTGCCTTTTCAATTCCAGAGCCCCTGTTTATTGGAGAGTGGGCCTAGAGCTGGGAACCTCAATGACATGAATAGGTCGAAAGAAACTTCTGCCATCTTTTCTTGGCTTATCTGACACCAGCTGACTTTGGTTACTTAGCAGAAAAGTCATGCATCTGCACCATTGCAAAGTAAAGTACTGATGGTCTCTGTTGTGCTAAACCACCAAGACAAGAAGCTGAGGGATGGGGAGAGGACTTAATTCTCTCAAGAAAGCGAGCAGCATTGAACTAGCTTTTCTGTGATACTGCAAATAGGTCATCAGAGATAAAATTAGGCTAACTTGCCAGATCTTCTTATATGATTTCTAATTTTGCCATCTTTCAGATTTGCTTTTCTTTTTCTGTAGGGTTTTTGGGATGTTTAATCATGCTGATGACAGAGAAACTGTATATGCCTGGTTCATGTTCTCACACTGGCTTGTATATGCAAACAGCGCAGCCAATCCTATTATTTATAACTTCCTCAGTGGTAAGTCACAGTTATCTAGAATTCAAGTTTAATGTGTAGGTTGAATGTAATGAGCCATAGCAAATAAGATTAATGACTGTATAACATCAGCCCAGCTCCTCCAGTGGGAGCTAGATCCTCTTCTTGGAACAGTTGCCTGAAGTATCCCATTACCTGCAGCCTATCTACCTAGAACTAAACTAAACAGTGCCAGGGCCTGAGTCCAAGTACTTGAATTTGACTGTCCATGCCATTAATCTGGCAGAGAAGGCTCTGGCATGACTTTGGTCTGAAACAATTACCATTCACCTAAACACTCCCCAGTTACTGTCTGGGAGGTAGCACAGGCCAGGGGCTGTCCCCAGTTGGCATTTTGTATGCAGGTTTTGGGGTCTGGAGGTTGTACTTGCATGACCAGAGTCTGCCAACTGGGTTCACGGCCAAACAACCACCCAGGATGCTGTTTACTTACTAGTATAGAGTTGTCTTAGTTTGTATTTGTCTTATTTGACTATGAACAGCAGAATCAGGACCTAAACTGGTGGTATTACAGCTAAATGCAAGGAAGCAATAGTCTGTTGATCCTCACTACACATTTGCCAACTCTAGGTTTTTTGTGGTGTGTAGTGTGAGGATGATACGAACAATTTACCTTGAGCCCCAAAAGCAGACTAATGGGCTGCTGAATGCTTTGAATCTTCTTTTTAAATGTACCCAAGATGAAATCCAAATTAGCCATGCCCTCTCATTTCACATGTCAAGTAATGATTCACTCATTCAAGCCTACAATTGCCCAATTGCTTGTTTTTGTTAGATATGTTATTAATAACAGACTATCCATGACATGATTTCATAAATCATTCTAATTTGTCCATTCTGTCTAGCCAAGAATAATTTAGGCTTCATATCACACCTCACATATCTTCTTACAAAGGTTAGATTTTTTCTATCTTTCTCCAAGATGTTGAAATTGTGATTTCCTACTTCTACATAAGAAGAACATCTGGATGGTTCGGGTTAATTTTGCTTTAGATAGCTGCTTTTCCCTAATCTATAAAGTTTAATGAAACACGGTTTATAGTACAATATTTTCATGAGTCTTTTTTTGTGGTTGACAGGGAAATTTAGAGAAGAATTTAAAGCAGCATTTACTTGTTGCATCTTTGGCTTTCGCGGTCACCGTGATGAACGGCTCACCAGAGGTCGTGCCAGTACAGAGAGTCGGAAATCCTTGACCACCCAGATCAGCAATTTTGATAATGTCTCAAAACTTTCAGAACACGTTGTATTGACCAACATAAACACAATTCCTGCAAATGGTACTGCACCTATTACCACCAAGTATACTTCTTCCTGTATCTTTTGATGCTGTGAAAGTAAAATTCAGTTGTTCATATTTGAATATCAATATTTGAATCTGAGTACAATGCAGAAGGGTGCTTACAATTAAGAACTGCCTGTGAGAAAAGTAACTTACAGGAAATATTTTATAGAATATGCTACAACTTTGATTATATATTGATGAAACAAAATTTCATCTCATTTATTTCAAGAGTTGCAGCTGAGGAGGGGATAGGGTAATCATACTTTATATAGATCCCTATAGACTCCTAGTAAATAAAGAACAAGTACCTGAAAGTATGAAAATCATTTTCCCTGGAGTTGCAATGTGTTTATAAACAGCTGTATTCTGCTCAGAGCTAATTCTCCGAAGCTGTGGTAGATTTTATAAAAATATTTTAGCCAAAATTGGGTGTACAGATGGAACTACCTGAATGTCCTCTACTATTTCAAATTACGTGCTTACCGTGCATTCTGGTGTGAATTGGGCTGATAGAATAAGAAATTCACATTATTTTTTTTTTCTCATATTTTCTGTTCTTTCTCCTGTTGGGTGGGTTATTTTATGTATTCAGGAACAGCTGGGAAGCCACTTGTGATTTTTCTCCAATACAGGTTAATAAACAAATGAACAGAGTCTGAAATAAGAGACAAGAAGTTGTTCAAGCTTTCCCAATGCTGGGTAAACATTAATATGATTGTGCAGCTCCCTAGCTTTGTGAATAGATGAAAAATGGCATATAATTTATTATTTTAGATTTCTCATTACATTATCTATTATATACTAGCAGGACTTTGCAAGGGACTGCAAGTACAGGATTCATCCCTCCTCTCCTAGGGATAAACATTCATTGTTTGGAAGTTATCTCAGACACTATAGGCTAGGACTATATAAGCTATGTATTGATAACAGAGAAACGTATCTCCAAGGACAGCCAATCTGTTCCTAAAATATATATCTAAAAAGAATTAAATAAACTACATCTGAGAAGTCTTCTTTTCACTCACTATAGAAGGAATGGGTTTTTTTCCTGAATTCAGCTTGCTCTTCTCCAGTAATGTTGCCATTCCTATATGTATGGCACAAGCAAGGTTACAGCCATAAAACAGTGTGGCTGTAGATTATATTTTACTCTATTATTTGTTATCATTCTCTTCTCCCTGCCCGTCCTGTGCTCATGGCAGAACAATTGGACTAGGTGATTCTTTAAAGGGCTTTTTCAATCCAAACTATTCTAGGAGTCTGTGATTGAACTGTACACAGGAAGCTGTAGTGCTCTGCTGGTCACTGTGGTATCTGGATAAGGAGCCACAGGGCAATTTGCTGAAAAATGCATATTAAATAAGTAGTAGAATGCATTAAAAATGTTAAAAAGCATGTTTGTGCATCAGAAATCCCCTTAGACTTCAGTCAAGAAGTCTTCACTTATAATTTGCAAGTACAATTTGGAACATTCTCTGGCAGACCATTTTGTTAATAGATCATCACCTTGCATAGTGTTCAGTGACAATCACAGGGTAAGCCAGCTACCTGTTACAAACAGTAAGATAATCTTAAAATCTTTATTTGACAGGTATCCCAGCTACGCTCAGCCCGCTGAAATCGGTGGAACTGCATCTCCACATACCAGGAATGAACATGACTTCAAATTTAGATGAAGCTGTGAGGGTTTCTGCAGAAGGCACTGGCAACACAGAGAATGCAGCATGGGACAAATTCAGCCCTAGCATAAATAAACTTACTTCAATAGAGTTACAGCAAGGGTGACTTTGGCTCAACAGATGTGAGACCATCAGAGAATGAATGGCCCACACTTTTAGCGTATTACAGACTACAACTGGGCAAAGGGATTTCTTCAAAATGACTGCCTCTCCTGTTTCTTCTCAGTCTTACAGAAACCTACTTACCTCAGTATGAGCTAAAGAACATGTCTTTACAAGTCTTTTTAAAGATTGGGTTGTATCATACTTTGTAAATACTGTAGATATTTATTTTTATATATTTTAGATGCTGTGGAATGTTCTAAAATGTATCATATAAAGAGCTCTAAGTATTTGAAAGAAGTCTCAAACATCATTTGTTTATATCCTGTTTCTATAAATGAGTGACTTATTTGCAAGGAACGCTTATGCACTAGTGATATTCTGGAATTACTTTGCACTTCTTTTTCTGATAATTCACTTGTAGTAAATTCTATGTTCATTATGGAACTTTCACTTCAGATTGATTTGGGGAGATTCCAGGCTACCTTTCTAAGCACAGATATGCTTCTAAGACACGACTCCAAAGTGCTGCAACTCACACATGTTTTAATAAGATTACACTAAATAGCCAATTCTTTTTTTCCTTCAGACTCGAGTGCCTAAAAAGTAACTACTTAAATAAAACTTATGTGATGCTCAAAGGTGCTATAAGCTCAAAATTCCTACTCAGGCCAATAGGAATAACAAGTGTCAGCACCCCTGAAAGACAGGATATTTTAACTTTGGTAGCTCATTTTAATCTGTGATGTCTGCAAGCATGGCTCCAGAAGATCTCCGAGGATCTTAAAAATAGAAAACATTGGTTATGTTGCTTCCTTTCTCAATTTCTCTCTCAGATGCCATTGAATACTAATGATACAAACAAACAACAGATTTATATGCTAAGAATATGTTGACTTTTCAACAATTAAAATAAAATGTTTCTCATTTATTTATCACATCAGTTGTAGAGGATATCTCATGGGACTGGTATTCAAATACCCATTTTCCGTTTATGGGATAAGCTCCCTGGCCTGGGGCTTCCTACCATGCATTGTAATTATTCTTCTTAAAGAATTAAGACAGTGCATCACTGTAAGACTTAGTCTTCTAGGGGAATGTGGCCTATTGGTTAGAAAGAGGCTAATCTAGAAGAACCTGAGCTACCATCTCCCTGTGGCACTATTCTTGCATTTCAGTTAAGACTTTTCAAAAGGAAGGGTAAGATAGGAGGGAGGACTTGGTTTTCAGTATAAAGCATTTCACAGAGAAAGAAGAGATTCTCAAACTTTCAGGAGAAAGTTTCTGAAAAGCCAATTATTCATAAATAAGGTGTTATTTGATTAACTTATGTAAATATTTTTTCTAGGTTTTACTTTGACCTAATGTCATGCGATGTACATCATGACAGCTATAGTCTTATGAAGTGCTTAATCACTTTGTGCTTTAGCCGTCCCCAACAGCTGTTTTACTTGACATTGTTACAATTACTCCTAGTTTACACTGGTGTAAAGTGAGAGAAAAAATTGCATTTGTTTGTATATTAAAGTTTTCTTTTTCTATTGAAAGAGAAAGAGGAGAATATTCTTTTTCTATTAAAAAATAAGAAATACCTAAGTGGAAAGAATGTTTAAACATCAAATAAAATCATAGGAATTACTATATTCCTATGTGTAAGCTTAATTTTTGAATATAACTATTATGTCATTGTTATTCAAGAAATTATTTTACTTTGTCTCTTCTAAGAAAAGAAAAACTAAGTAATTGCAGAAAGTACAGAAGGATTTGATTTCATAGATATTGCAATTCTTCTGCCATTAGAATGCTATTTTTTACTCTTCAGCCACAGAGAATGTAGTATTCTTATACTGTGTAGAACAAGATATAATTTTTCTATATCGTTTGAAATGATTGGACAAACAGCTGCTGAATTAAAACGTTACAGAAATGAGAAAATGGAATTTGAGAAATCTTCTATTTTTTTGATGTAAATAAATAAAAGTCGAAAAGTTAAAAACTAATATAGGAATCCAGCTGCACAATAATTATCAGTAATCATTTAATTGTGCCATAAAATGTTGCGTCAACCCACTGCTGAAGAATGTCAAGTGTGTCAAAATTTTGCAAACCTGTACTTTGATTTCAGAAACTGTATTTTTATCTTTTGCTTGAAGAGAGAGCTAGAAAGTGGAAAGCAAATGGTTATCTAAGAAAACTTTGTCAGTATAAAAGGGGAGTATGCATACTTTTCAAACACGAAAGGTTATGGGTGACTGTGGAAGCCCAGCAAAATTCTAATGCCTTGTCACAGGTGCATTGCCCAGAATGGCGGGGGGTGGTGGTGATGCTCATGGAAAAGCCCTAAGTAAGATCTTTCTAAAAGGGAGTTGAATACTACCTATCAACTCAAATTGCCTTCTATTTGTTCCTACCTTAATGCCAGTGGGATAAATCGTATTAGTCTGAGGTGAGACCACCACTAAATGTCACTGGTAGTTTTTGATTCCTGCAGGTCTCCTGTGACCTGTTAGAAATGGAGATTCTGGCCTGAATTTTCTCTCTTGTAAGAGAAAAATTTCTCTTTTGTTCTCTTTTCTTATTTTCACTTCGATCCCCCAAATTAAAATATTCCAACCTTCCTAGGAATTTCTTTTAGCCATAGCTTTAACTTAACAGTACTTTTTATGTGGAGAATATAAATAAAAGATGAGAAAATCATTGATAAATGATTCTAGGTTTTTCTATGGCCATATTTTTGTTGAGTAAATAGCACATCTTTGAGACACAAGTGATATGACCAGACCTTATCTAAGATTTGAGATTCTGAGGATAGGTAGAAAGTGTTCTCTTGCCAGAGAATATGGCTATCAAGATTGGTTAAATATCATTATCAAGATAAAGATTTGGTTATTTTGATGAAAGATTTTTCATTCCAAAATGTCTAGTTTTTTGAAATAAATATTTTTAATGCAAATACATTACAATATTTGAGAAATGCCCAGGCATTTCCTTCTTTAGCTCAGAAATGTTTTCAGGCACCATTCAATCAGAAAAACTTCACAGGCATTTAAAAATCTGTTATCTGCCTGTGTAAAGTACTGAAAGGTTTTTTTGCCAGTTCTAGGGCTCTTTACTCCAGAAAGATGCAAATGATTGGATACATGTAAAAACATTATCCAGCTGGATTTATTTTTTAATTAAAATAATCATTAGGAGTGTTCAATAAAGATAAACCAAATAGTGAGCAGTGGATATTAATGGAGAGGGAAATGGCTGTGAGAAGACAGGGTAAGATTCTAAGAGCAATATGGAATTTAATGCTGTTTGATGTGACAAATTAAAGCACCTTAAAGAAGCTTCTGGGCTACTTATCCATCAAAGAAGTTCAAGTGTGGAATGAGCATTTCTTATCCAGTCTATAAATATTGAAAGTGATCTGAAAGCTAAGCTTCAACTGGGTTTTATTACCTCTAGCTGCTTTGGTGTTCTGAAAATTCCACTAGCAACTCAGGAGCATAGAAATGGACTTCTCATGTCATTGTTTCTGCTGGGTCATTAGACAGAGTTTAAATCACAACGTATTTGTTCCTGCATACACAAATTGTTGTGCCACCATCATTCTGGTACTTTGTCTCTCAACATATTCCACACTCTTGAAGGTCTGATAGCCTGACCTCCATCCCCATTCCTGTTGTCGCAAGCTTGTGCCCTGCAGTCACAATGACTGCAAGATAATTTCTCCTCCTCTCCACCTCCAAAAAGGCAACATTTTTGCTTTCCTTCTGGACTGCATAGAGGGCACCATCTCATTCTCTGATGTTAGCAAAATTGATGCATCTCATTAATCCGGAGAGTGCTTTATAGGGAGGAGAGTACACTCAACACTAGCTCAATTGAGCCCTTGCTGTAAGATACATTGCAACTTACAGCTGCATGTTACAGTGGATTAAGGCCAAGGCAAATTTAGCCTTGCAACCTAAAATTTGTGTCACCACTAAAATTATATTGATCTCCCAGGCTATTCTTTTTACTTGACAATACGGATCTTTTTTCTGGATGTTGGATATGTTGGATGAAATAATATTTTATTTTATTGCATACAGTTAAAAAAACCCCAAACCAACAAGTATTTATCAATGTTGGCATGTAATAAATTAAGTTAAAATCTGAGTTAAAAATAATAAGAACTTATATGTAAGATTGAATTTTCCTGAGCTAAACAAAAAAATAAGCAAAATCTGGACTTTGCTCAAGTTCAACTTTGCTAGTAGGGACAGAATTTCACCCACTATATCTTTTTCTCTTCTAGTTATGCTGGAAGTTTGATGCTTTTTTAAGCATTCAAGGACCAAATCCAATTAAAAATGCTCTGTATGGGATAAGCCACTTGTGAAAACAAGACTCAAGAGTAGCATGGAGAAATCAATAGAGGCTGTTGTTTACTCCTCCTTCCACTGCAAAAGCAAAGGGCATCTGGCAAAGCCAACAAGTGTATGCTTTATGGTTGATTTATTAAGTACCCAAGTCAGCTGCTGACTTTTGTATGGCAAACTGGTTTTTGATTTATGTTGGTGAAACTCCTGAAGTTAGGCCCATAGTCCAGTGTGGGTCTATAGACTAGTTCTTTGTTCCTCTGTTCTGTCCAGTATGCTCTGTAGCTCCTCTCTCCCGAACAGATCACGATCCTATTCCACATCCAAAAGGAAAACAAGCAAATTAACTTCTAAAATGCATTGAAAAGTGCTTACAGAAGATGATCAGACATAGCAACAGGCATTTTCTGGAGAATTATAGGCAGCAGCCAAAGACTTGCTGTTAGTTTCTCTGGAAATTAACCGGGAACTGAATGCAGAGGGAGTGCCAGGTTCTGTGAAAAAAGCCGAAGACCCAGGTCTCATCTAAACGCAGCCCAGCTTAGCGATTAAGGCAAAAGGAGAAAAGTTAGCGAATGGCAGCAAAGAAAGTTCGCGGGGGGTGGGGAGGTAAGGGGGGAACCCTCATCCCCTGCTCCTGACCGAGAGAGCTGCGCGGAGAAAGCCGCAGTATCTACATGGGCAGGGTGCAGACCCGCCCTTCCCGCCATTTGCCGTGGCCTGCTCGGCTCGCACCCACCCACCGGCCTGACCGGGCGCCGGGGGCCGGGCCGGGGCCGGGCCGGG
>VZZY01025657.1:44638-156874 GCA_013400335.1 Eurystomus gularis | reverse complement strand
GGAGCTGCAGCCGCCCGCGGCCGGCCATGGCCGCGCTCCTCTGGCTCGGTAAGTGCCGCGGGAGGCGGGGAGGGAGGCAGCCCCCAGCCGCGCCACGACCCTCGCTTCTCTCCGCGGGTTCCCTTTACAGCCCCCTCCCCTTGCCTCTTCTCCTGGGGAGTCTCAAGGCGGGGGCCAGCAGGTACCTGTCGTGGGTTCACACCAAACCTCTTCCACCTGACTCCGGGTGTCGTGTCTGAAGCGGGAGGTGAGGCAGGGTAGCAGAGCCGGCACTGATAACGAGTTGAGCAGGCGAGGAGACCCGCAAACGGGATGCCTTGTCTACGCAAACAGCCAGTTGTTCGCTAAGTGGAAAGCGTTTAGTGCGGGCAGTGCTACACAGAGGGCTATGGACATTTCCCTTTAGGCCTGAGTGGAGAAAAGGGGAAAATTAGCAAAGCTAGTACCTAGGAATTGGTAGAAGATAATTCGTTGAGGCAAGTATATTTTAATTTATTTTATTCTCCTTTTCCCCTCTCTATATATTGTATACATGCTGATCTCTTTGACATCCTGCTATTCTAAACTCATATTCCACTGTTAGAAGCACTCTTCAGGTAGTTCTGTCCCATATTTTACTAGAATAAAGTTGTCATCACTTTTAAACTATATTCAAACTACATTCAACTATAGTTTACTTTTCTCCATGGGAGCTACCTAGCCTGGGGCCCTTGCAGTTGGATAGAAGCCACAGCTTTGATTCACATTATTCATTATTATCTGCCAGATAATAATTCTGCAGTCTTGAGAGACACTGTAATTCCTCTGTTCCTCAGTTCCCAGTCTACAAAATGAAGGTGCTAGAATCTCCTTCTTTTTTCCTCCTTTTCATTTTAGACACCGAGTTCTTCAGAACAGGGAATTTTGCACCTATGCAGTGAATCAATAGACACCTCTGCAAATACACAGACATGTGTAGAAACCTAAATTTATCTATCTTTATATCAAAATGTATCCCTCTAAAAGTGTTAGCTACAAACTAACTCTTAGATGCCCTGAACTCTTTAAAGTAGAAAGCAGTTGCTGAGTACCCCAAAGACTAGAACAAATAGCTGAAGTGAATGACTAAAGTAATTGCTGTTGATTTAAGCAATTGCATAAGCTACAGTGCACCGGATTCTAGAATCATATAGGCCACTTTATTTCGTGTAGGCTTGCCACAGTATGCTGCCTGCATACTGCTGAGGAAACAGAAGACTATAATATGTCATTAGATCTGGAGAAGCCTTTTCTTAGGCTGAACTAGCTTCAATCATAGCTTATTCTACTTGGCTCTTTATTTTGCAAAAGCACCTCCTTCTTTTTTCTGAGCACAGTTTCCAGGTGGGTTCGAAGTAAACACACTCTGAAACAATCCTAAGAAAGGAGCAGGAGCTGCTAATTGGCTGTTCAACCAGTCCGACTTTGACTCTTCATTTTCAGCCGCTGATTCTGAAAAGCTGTCTTAACAGGAGGGAGACAGCACAGAATCTTTCCACTTTGTATCCTAATCGGATGCATAAATCTTCCACAATATTAGTTGTTACAAAATAGGTAAATGGTCAGCCAGCAAAATACCTTTATCTTAAGAAGTTTCTGGGTTTGTAATTTTGGATTGTCTTCTATATACAGTCATTTTCACCTGTAAGATATTTGGCAACTTTTCTTTTCAATATTTATTCAGTAATTTCATAATTAGAAGGAACTTCTGGAGACAGTCCTGAGGACAACATGTTGTCATAACGAGCCAAAATTGTCACTTCGGATTAGCCAGCTGCACATTCCTCAGTGTCAAGTGGCAGGAGCCTTTTCTATTGATCAGTCTTCCAGGCTGACCAACAGATGCAGCCTAAAAGAGTCTTTCAGGCTGGAAATCACTAATCTCACAACCAGCCCTGCAGAGATCAGAGAACTGGCAGGAATAAGCGCAATAAGGGAGGGATTAGCACCAGCTATGCTAAGCACATATGGCCTCTTACGTGTCTCTGAGACACACTAGATGGTATTGCACCTGTCAGTTACCAAGTATTGAATGTTGCTTCATCTTTAATAACATGTCTCCAGAAAGTGTTCTCTGTGGCAGCACCGTTACATCACAGGTAAGCATCATTTCCAGAAGGGATGTGGCATCACCTCTAAACGGTCATATGTAAGATTATTGAGAGTGATATTTGATATTTTATCTCTTATTTCTCAAATATATCACTGAAAACACTTAATTTCTCTGGATAGGTTCTAAACAAGTCTTGAGGAAATACTTCATGCCTCTTACAGATGATGGCTAAGGAATTAAACAGTGCTGGAAATTCCTCAAATTCCACACGAACTTGCCTGAACATAAGGGGAAAAAAAGAGTCTTAGTCTGGAATGTGCTGTGTCCTTCACTGCCTAAGGAAAACCCTCCCATCAGGTGTTCAGCAGCTAGTATGATAAGGGCTGAAATCAGTGTCTGAAACTTAATTTTATAGAAAATTAAGACGCATGGTTTCCAATTAGAGGTTGGGTTACCATGGGAATGTTGATGAAAGAGCTAAACCCCAACGGATTTATCTTTTCTTAGCAAGGCAATTTAATTTTCTACTGATAAGTCAGAGGTAGTGTTGATTTAAAGTTCCTTACCTTTAAACCTCCATATCAGCAGTTTCAGAGCTTTTTTGTGCAATTAACATGGCCTTTAGGTTCAGTGCACTCGGGAAAGCAGATGAAGACATAAATGGGGGGGTTGCTTTCACAAAATGATGCATCTGTGAAGTAAAACCAAAGAGGGTGAAGAGTACTCTATTATGAAATAAAATCTCATTTGTTATCTAACAGCGGTGTAACTGTTAAATCTCTTTCACAGGGTCTATTCTTAGGAATTCCTTTGTGGTGCATTGACAAAACTGTAGTCCAAATAAAATGCTGTTTCTTCTGAGTTTTATACTGTCTTCCTTCCTATACTTATTATGGACCTCAGAACTGCAGTCATTCCTATGTATCTGGACTGATGTCATCCATAACTGTGGTTGATGTTATAATACTGGGATAAAAGCAATACAAAATATGCCACACTGCAATGTTTAAAATTTAATTTTCCAGTTGTGAAACTGATGGAAAGTTTTATTCTATTAAAAAGTAACTTGGTAGAAAATTTGAATCTATAGATAAACTACAGTAAATTGTACTGTTATAATTTAAGTGTAAATGAAAAAGGTCAGTACAATATCTGTTGTATTAGGTAGTCATTACATTCTGTTTTTCCAGTGTTGTTCATGTACTTCACAAGTATATCTACTGTCCAGACTACTGACTGTCTGCACTTGAGGGAGCAATGTATAAATGCTGCAAATGGATGTGAGGGTGTCTGGAATGTTTTTGAAGATGTCTGCAATATTTCAGGTAATTCTTTATGGTGTACACAGCTTTATTTTTAATTGCTGAGTGGTTGCATTTTCATCGTTTTTCATAATATTGCTATGGTAACTGTATGAAGTCAGTGAGATTTCAAAGAGAAAATGACAGCAGAATACAGTCAACTTCTGAAATCTATGATAGTGAGCAATATTATTTTCAGTAACAGTCATACTGTCTCTTCAATAAGGTGATAAAGGAAATTTCTGGACTACGAACAAAGTCAGAGTCTGAACCAGCTCAAGAAGTCTGAATTCAGTAGAAATCATGCTCTTCTGGGATCCTGCTAAAAAGAGTCAGCATGCAGCTGGAAAAAACTTTCAACCTTGCTTTCCATAATTCAAAGGAGTTGATCTGCGCTCTTTCTGGCAGCATTCAAGGCCAAGTTAGATGGGGATTTGAGGAACCTAATCTAGTGGAAGCTGTCCCTGCCCATAGTAGGGGGGCTGAAACTAGATGATCTTTAAGGTCCCTTCCAACCAAAACCATTCTATGATTCTGTGATCTCACAGGATACTCAAAGCAACATAGTAGTTACTTAGAGTAATTTTCAAATATTGTCCTGAAATAAGAAACAAATCAAATAAAGCATGCCTCAAAGAAAGTTGTGTTGCAGGGAGGCACATTGCATATATTCAGTGAAGAGTACTTACATGTCAGAGGGATTTATCAGCAGGGAGTGATGATATGATAAAGTGCAGGTTACAGCGTGACTAAGTCTCCTTGAATTGTTAAACAGTTTTTCACATAAATGAAAGCAGAAAATCAGTCTCCGTCTCTGTTTCTTGCACTTTCATTGCTTGGTGCATAACTTCCAAGTGAAGTATATTTTAAGTGGGGAAGACCAGGTATTATAAGTTAGACCTGAAACTCATCCTAATCTCTGTTGTTGTTCAGATGAAAATGTTCCTTTCTCCAAAGGTCTGTTATCTTCTTGAACAAATCTTGGATATCAGTCACCATCTCTCTGTTTAAATCCCTCCAAGACTTTGCTGTTAAATGTTGGGTATTAACTTACCAGGTGCTGTGAGTATGGAAGGGAGAAGAAGAGTGGTAGTGTCATTAGACAAAGCTAGTAATGACACCTTTGTTGACTGATAAATGTCAAGGGCCTTGATCTGCCAAGGCTACATCAGTACTAGCAAATAAAATGGGCCAGGGACTATCTTCTGGCCCTAATCTCAACTGTCATGGGGCAGCATGTAAACATACAACTAAACTGTCTCACCTCAATGCTTGCTGTGCAAAATTGTCTTTTGCGAGTGACTCCAGGCCCACACTATCTTCACAGTCTGGCTCAATCCAGACTGGGTACCATGAAAAGTGCAGCAGTATAGACACAGTCACTGGCCATTAGCCTAGATCATACCTTGGTCCTGTTCATAAATGCAGCCAAGGGTGTTTAGATACATAACTGCCATTTCTGATGAGTTAGTGACATAAGGCAGGTTCTCTGTCACTGGGAATCAGAGGTATCTGTATATCCGTGGAAACCTCCCTTCTCCTTATACCAACATTATTTGAACAAAACTAGCCATGTCCTGATGCCATAATCTGTTCTGAGCTTCGGCTGCAGCAGGGTTGATAAAAGTCAATGCCCCTCTGTGTGTCTTGATGTCAGGACCCAGTGCCACGTTTGGTCTGTGTGGGAAGCCAGGCAGCAGAAGATGCTGACTGAGTTCATCCTCAATAGCTCATTGCTAGAACATTCACCTGCAGTGTCAACTACTGGAATGCCTCTGTCTGTTGATTTGTTGAAGAAATTTGGACCCAAGTGTTTCAAGTCACAAGGCAGTATTCAAAATAAGTAGAGCATAACATTTTCTGAGGGGTCCTTCTTAGTGTGTCCTGTTCCAGATATGCATCTGCTTTGCATAGAATGGCTGAATACTTTAAAGAACAGACAGAATAAATGAGAAATACATTATAAACTAATGGTTACAGCAGTCCCCAAAGGAACTGGTTTTCAGCTTACGTTCTATTGAGCTTTTAAATATTTTATGTGAAGTGGAACAGTTTCAAAAGATATGGCTGCTGCCTGAAAAAAATAATACTGGAGTATGGAGTACTTTTAGGCTCAAGATAGTGACCTAAGGATGAGTTCTTTAGAAATAAAGCTCTTCCCCAAATTAGAAGAAGCCAAATTTGTTTCTCTCATCTCTTTCACAAAGGTGTTAGCACCAAGGCTACTTGACATAAAGATCAGGGTTTGTACTGTAGCCTACTCTTCATTGTACCCTGCATCAGATGAAGTGGTACAGCATGATGACTTCTGTGGTATCCCCTTTGGATTTGTTGCATTGACCCATAATATGTGATTTCCCTCACTTATTGTCCTGTATGCTTATTCACTGACAATAATGGTATTTGTAACTGGGTCAGAGAAACTGTCTGCAAATAAATTCTTCCTGCAATGTTTGTTTTTGCATCTGTATATTTCCTTAGGATAATAGCCTTTGGCAAGGACTCTTCAGCATTGCGAGGCACTCAGATATTGTGTTGATTCTAGGACAAATTATTCTAAATGTAGTTATTAGGTGCCATGACCCCAGAGGGTATAAACTCAGAGTCAGACAGCTGATGGTCCCTCTCAGAGAGCCAACAGAAACAGTGACAGAAAATCTACCAGCAGCATTATTAATGAAAATAACGTTATACTACCTATCAAGAGTAATCTACAACTGCAAGACTGAAAACTTCACAGATAAGCTGTATGAACGCAAAAGGCCCTTCAGTGCTGACCTTGAGCATGTTAGTTGGAGGCAATAGGCAATTGGGCAAATACCCTATTTGCTAGTTTCTTTATGAAAAACATAACTGCAAATTCTAATTGTGCTCCTACTCTGTGTATGAGTTCAGTAACTCAGTCTTCCATGCTGTAACCTGCAAATTAAACATGGGCATTATCAGGACCTCCATGTTATGTTCTTCAGAGCAGGTCTGGGGGCACTTGGCAGATGACTGCCTAAGTCAGTCTTTTCTCTGTCAAACTGTCCATCACTGCTTCTCTGCTACTACAGCAGCATTTTCAGAGTCTCCGTTTACAGTCCTCTGACTCCAAGCCTTCTTCCACTTCCTTTTGTGTGCCAACATACAGTGGGGAAAAAAAAAGAGGGGGATGCAGTGTGGTGAAAACATCTATGACTCAGCTTCCAGGTCAGGATGGGATGGATCAAAATATTTACTTTTGATGGAATCAAAAGTTTTCACTTTGAAAATGTCAAAATGTTTCAGCAATGCAAAATGAAGATTTTAAGGTTTGGAGTTTTCTAGGTTTTTTCCTTCTTTTATTTCACTAGAAAAAAAATAGAAACTCCTGAGCTCTGATTTACCCATCAGTAGACATTTTCTGAATTTTTCAGCCCTGGAAACACCTGGTTTCAAAAGAAAAAAATATCTCAGAACACTTAAATATTAAGTAAACACATTTTGAATTAGATTTGGAAGAGCTGATTTTTCTTAGAATAACAGAATCAGTGAAGTTGAAAGGGACCTCTGGAGATCTAGTCCAAACCCCCATCTCACGTAGGGTCAACTACAGGCTGTCTTCCAGGACTGTGTCAAGTTGAATACAGGCACCAAAACCCCTCTGGGCAACCTTTTCCATTGTTATACCACCTTTATATTAAAAAGTTTGTGCCATTTAAATGGAATTTCTCTTACTTCAATTTGTACCTCTTGTCCTGTCACTGGATATCACTGAGGAGTCTGTCCTTGCCTCATTCACACTCCTCCTGGCAGGTATTTATACACACAGAAGTGTGTATTTGTACATCCCACCCCGAACCTTCTTTGCTCCAGGCTGAGAAATCCCAGCTCTCTCAGTCTCTTCCCACAGGACAGGTGCTCCAGTTCATTAATCATATCTGTGGCACTTTGCAGAAACCACTCCACTATGTCCATGTCCCTCTTGTCCTCATGACCCCAGCACTGGACTCAGCACTCCAGATGTCTCATCAGTGCTAGAGGGGAAAGCCCAGTGTTTTCTTCTGCAGTCTTCAGATGCAGTTCCCACTTAGATGACTGAAGAGCTGACTGTTCAAGAACAGAGATGTTCTGCTCACCCTGGAAGTGTCAGCTTCTTCTCTGTCATGCTTCTATCTGTGGTCATGTGTAGATAAATTATGTACATAAAAATAAATTGAATTATAAATTGAATATGAACATTTTTAGTAAATGCCTTGGAAGCATATGTATAAGCTAAAATATATTACCTAGAACTAATCAATGCTAAAGCAAAAATAATTGAAAATGAGCAATAAAATATTTTCTGCTGTTCATCGCAGCTGAATCAACATTATGTACAAACAGACCAATACTGATAATAGGTTATTACTATACAGTTTTCAAGAAGCCAGGCAAGGGAACCTCATAAATCTGATGTGCTTCCTGATTCTGTCTATGCCCTTTGTATGTTCATAGCCCCACAGCCTACGTCTCACTGCCTGGTTGTCAGCTGCTGTGCTTCAGCACGGTGTGTTCACAGTGCACAGGACCACTCTGAACACAGCCCCAGTACCTGTCTCCTAACCACAGCTTGGTAGTGTCATGAAGATAGACAAGCTAAGTGAAGCTGGGGTGCTGCATAAAATATGCTGGGATTTGTGTTTCTCCTACCTCTACTCACCTCCACTCTTGAAGTGTCCTCAGGACCTTGAAGAAGACAGTAATAAATTTTGTAAATTAGCTGATTTTTATACAAGCCCCTCCTTATCTTTGTTGCTCTTTGTCTACCCATGGAATTTGTCCTCCTGAAATTGTTTCCCAAAATTCTTTTATTAGCCCTTTGCTCACTTGATAAAAAATAGAGTAGAATATTCACCCACCTTCATGGGCCTACATAGTTCCCATGTCACCACTTACTTTTCACCCTGTTTTATGGCAGGGACTGTCCTATGTTTCTGACCTTCTGTAGATCTCCTGAGCTCCTTGGCTACTGGAAAAAAAAAGAAATGTGAAGGCTAAGAATCAGAGTAATGCTCTACCTCTGAAAATGCAGAAGGCAAGTTGGAGAGAGGGCTGGAGCGATACAGGCAAGCTCAGGCACCATCACCTCCTCCTTTGCTGACACAAGGGTGAAGTGGGAGCAGGGGCTGGGAACTGTAGCTCTTGCTGGACTGTGACATCCCCCAAGTAGCAGTGCGCATTTTAATACATCCCCAAACCCTCCTTAGTCAGCAACAGCACCTGGAGAAAGGGCAATACAGACACTATTGGAAAAAAGGATTTGGGGGTGGCAGGATGAGGATGTGCACTCTGGGATAGCTGATGCTTATTTCTTCAGGCACAGGCAAAATGCAGTGTTTCCTCTTGCAGGCCTCACAGAGTGCCTTCTCCTGCTATTTGTGTCAACAACATATAAATAACATTAAAACTAATCACATTGAAGCTTGTCTGTGGTGGCAGTGACACATGACTGCTAGTTTTGCAGTTCTGCTAGGGCACAGGGTCTCTGCTGCTCCACACTAGTCACCAGGGAAGCAGCAAGGCAGGGAACCAGACATCACCATTGACAGGGCAGGGACAATAGCATAGGTGCTCAGTGGATTAAAACTGATCCTCGTGCTGCCCTGTGGCCAGCCTGGATCTTGTCAGCTACATACCCCTTATGCTACATACTGTGAGAAATTAATATCCATGAGGCAAAGAGAAATGCGCTGGTTTGAGGACCTGTGTATCTGCTTTGACAAGGCAGATCATGTCTTTCACAGAATAAAACTTTCTTAAATGGTATTAAACTGCTTGTTGTGCAACTTTAAGTAACTTGTAACTTTTTTTAAAGCAATAATAAGTCATTAAATATTTTTAAAACCATTATTCCATAGAGGGCTGATTGATTTATGTTTGTACTGCAAACTAGTACATGCTCTTTATTTTTGCCCCACATACAAGGAAATATGAGCTAACAGCCTGCGTGACTGTCTTTGTCAAGTCCAAGTGTACACACAAGCAACAGACTTGAAACCAAATTGGCAAACTAAGATTTCTGCATTTTTAATATTAATTTCTCTCTTATTTTTATTATAAAAAATAAAAACCATAATATTATTGGACTACTTTCAATTTGTTGTCATTGCCAAACTTAGGCAGTGAAATTCTTCTATAGGGTAGCAATTCAGGGGCATATCCAAACAGCCAGGCATCGGTAGGCTCTTGCCATCCTCATGTGAGTGAGGGATCTGAAGAAGAGGTGACATGTCTCATCATGGTGTTAGGCAGTATCATTGCCACGGGACTGCACCTGCCCTCCTATGTCCCCTCTTTTACTCCATTCCATGGCAGTACCTTAGCCTGCACTGTGAATTCCCATCCCTCTACCAGGTACCTCATTTCTACACAGGACCAAGCTGAGTCTTTCAGTGCCGTAGTTCAGGATATGCCCCTCAACTCCTATACACATTTTTGTTTTAGTCTCTGTACCTCATCTACTAACAATAAAAGGTATAAGTTTAAAGTCTTATGTACTTTGGAAATGAGAACAAAAACAGATGCTCTGGTCATGGGTCAGATCAAATAAAAGGCGACAATATTATACCTGTAACTTTATTATATTACTCTGAATATTATTTTTAAATTGTAAATTACAACAGGTTTTCAAACACAACTACGTTCAAATGATCTTCTTTGGCAAATCATATTAATTTTGTGCTTTAATTGAATTGTTTTATGTAACCATATTCCTTAAGCATTCATAAACCTTAACAACGTTACAAGTTCTAGGTAACAGATGCAAGGCAGAAGACGCCATTGGATGTAATAGAATCATCCAGGTCCTGGCTGATGAATACCCACAATTTAAAAACTGTTTCTGCACTACAGATGATTTCTGTAGCATCACAACTTTACTTGGGAAATGGTGCAGCATTAATAAAGGTAACTAAACATAAAGTTTTAATTATGAAGAGCAAAAAGAAATATATAATTTTATAACCCTCATTTTAATTGAATTAAAATTTCTTTGCATATTTCACAGAAACGATAATTTCCCCCCAGAATTAGTTTTTTTTTCTTTCTATGATATTCACACTCCAACATGCATATGAAAGCAATGCCGCATCTGCTTTAAAATAAACAAGACCAATAAAACACATGTGAGAAATTAAAATGGTTTCTAAAGCTCTTACTCAATCCAGTGGAAAGTCAGAGTGAAAACACAATGGGTATTGAGGGCTACTTGTTGCCCAAGGGGGCTTGAGTGCCATTGGATCTATGTTACGTCTGGAGAGCTACATCCACCTTGTGCATGGGAGCGTGAGCGAATGGGGATGCACACTGTGTTACAGGAACAACTTCACTATGTCTAGGAGAGGCTACTGGTTACAGAAAACACAGTTACTACCTTCATAAAGCTGTACATAAAATATAAAATGCATGCTTTTTAAAATTCCCTTATAATCAATGGGCCCAGCTCCTTTACATTTCTGTTTAATTATCCCAAGAGCTCTTTTTCCTTCAGAGAACTGTTTCTATAATTGAGAATTACTAGGTGCATGAAAGGCTTGCAGTTTCTCATCCAGTGTCTGCTGGATTAATAAGTAGCAAATCTGACATAAGAGAAGTAAAATCAGCCAGTGAATGTGAATCTGGAAAGTGAGCCCCAAGGCTGATCCCTGGAGCTGGCCCATCACTCCCTGCTGGCATCCATCAGCGTACATCATATAGCAGCAGAATATGTGGCTTTATTGCAGAGGAAATAATAACATCCTGATCTGTTACTCCTTGCCCCAAACCAGAAGAGGGGGCATCTAAAACCTGATGTTGATGTCATTGGAACATTTGCTTTCTTGCGAAATGAAATAATTTTATGGTTTTTTAGCTGGTTGAGATAACATTTCTCACTAGTATAGCCAAAAGTTTAGATTGAGTTACACTACTATCAGTTTTACCTGAAGATGATAGTTTATGGTGTTGGTAGATACTTTCAGGAGTAATTCTCCCTGTCAAATGACTATTTTAGGTAATGAATGAACCATGCTCTGAAGTTGCCATTCTCTCTTTACAAATTCTGCATTGAATTAAAATGATAAGCCATGATATGTCCAATCTGTAGGTGGTTAAAATTATGTGAGATTAATCTCTTTACGTAGTAATTTTAGTGAGGGTTATTCAGATTACTGTTAGCCGATTAATTGTTAAGGTAGACTGTGTTGCACAGCTACCAGGACACAGTAAGCATTTGTTAGGAAGATTCATTAGTCTGCAAGAACAAAATTGTTACGGATTTACATACAGCTCAGAATGAAACTAGGGCTGTCTCATTCATTTTATTGCATTAAGACAATTAATGCTTTTACTGAGTTTGTTTTGATCTGACCAGTGGATGATGCTTCATCTTCCATTTGATTTATCACTCTGTTTGTACCTATTTGTACAGAATATTTGGAAACTTCCTCAAGATCAGATACTGAACTGAGTTTCAGGCAACACGGAAACCCCAAAGACCAAAGACACCCAGGAGAATTCGAGAACGACTGCAGTGTTGCAAAACAACGCTGTCGAGAGAACCCGTACTGCTTTTCAGTGTATAAGAGCTTCCAGCGAGCATGCCAGGTGGAAGCAACAAAATGCAGGCTCCTGATGGCCAGCCAGGAGTGTTTGTCAGCGTGGAAAGAACTGAGGAAAACAGCACTGGGAGAGTGCAAGTGCTCAGAGCCACTTCAGATGAGATGCGTTAAAATATGGAAGGGAATATTTAACAACCCCTGTTTACAGTCTTCTCAAGAGAGCCAGCCTTCACCAGCTAGTGAAAGTGATGATGATGATGTTGATGATGAGAAAAATCAGGACACTGACACAGGTTATTGCTATTCCAGCAGTCTGAATGCTTTTATACATAACAGTAGCATGCACAAGTCTGTGAAAAATGTTTTCTTAATCGTTTTCAGTTTAACGTTGGAAACAGGACAGTTTTAAGAGGCTTATTTAGATGCAAATGAATAAACTGATAGCGAAATGATAGCCTGAGTGCAAATACGTTAATTAATGTTCAATGCGTTAATTTGATACAACCTGATCCAAATCAGTCTCTTTTAGTATTACACTATAATTACAAACAGTATAAGACCAAGAACAGTAATTTTCTTACAGCAAGAACTGTCTACCTGTCTTGACTTTAGATAAAGACAAGCAGTTAGTTGAGCTTGAAAACTGTGTGCACTGATGAACACATTAAGGCCTCTGGCCTTTATTCACAAGAAATATGAATTTATGCTGTTCTGGGAAGCTCTAAAAACTCTTCTTGAGCTCACAGGATCTATAATTACATAGAGAATGTTATCAGCAGCCATTGATAAACTGTGCTTTCACCCCAAAACTTATGAATATATGTAACAGTGATTTTAGAGCTTGTTAACAAGCTGACAGGTCCTATATGATCAAGCTAATTTCTTTTATTCTTGTTTATTTTTACTACTGGCACTATGCCAGCAACACTTCAGCAATACTTCAAAGTTAAAAATAAGATAAGACATTATTTCTCACTTATGCCTGTATCTGTATCTTTCTGTTCTAGACAATATTAGTACAGAAACAAAATTACAATGGAGTTTATCTGCTCTCTCCAAACAAAGTAAGTCTGAATACACTTGTGAACCCTAATAACTAATTTTAGCTCTGTTTTCAGATAGTGTACAATGTATCTTGGGATTAAAATTAATACTTTTCTTTCAAATCACTGTAGAAAACGGAGTCAATAGATCCAACATATTTTCAGTTAAGCTACTGGGTACATAAGAATCCAAAAATGTCAGGTAACAGTCCCGATCCTGTTAAATTTACAAAAACAAATCTTGTCCCATAAACATTTAAGGGCCAGAATTATCTAGATCTTTTTGGAAGGTTTATAGCATGGGCTAGAAATACCTAAACTAACTTTTAAAGTGCAAAAGTGCCATTTATTTTCTCTTCCCCATGACTTACTATTGAGCCTGGCATAAGATTGCATGCTGGAGATTTCAGCAGTTTCGGGTATCGACTAGCCACTAGCTTCCAGAAACTGTTACATACCATGAAGAAACTTCTATCTTGCCAGTTTTCACTTTCTTCTCCTTTATTTATCAGGCAGGGGCAGAAACTTGCCAAAGGGGTGCCAAGCAGTAGAAGGGAGCAGTATGAAGATAACACAGTCAGCTTAAAAGAGGTAGTGCTAGAAGAGCTGCATTAGAGTTTTAAGGAGTCAGACTTGGTTTCGATGGGAATGTTGCAGGCAGGATGACTACAAATCATCACTTGAGAAAGGTTTGCTTGTGATTTCATTTTAAAAAACTGTTATTCTTTTTAGCATACACAGCAAACAGAACCTGTTTGGATGTGAACAAGGAGTGTGTTGAAGACGAAGTATGTAACAAACAGTTGTCCCTGTACCTTAAGGTTTGCCCAGTAAATAAGAAGTGCAACATGGAAGAATGTCAAGCAGCCATAAGATTCTTCTATCAAAATATGCCTTTTGAAGTTGCCCAGATGATGACATTTTGTGATTGTATCCAGCCTGATGAATCCTGCCATAGAGCTGAAGAACTGCTCCATGGCAAGCCCTGTGCAGTCAGTGTGGTTCCACCCCCGTCATGTCTGAATGTAATCCACATGTGTGAGGAGAATGACTTGTGCAGGTAAGTAGAAGAAAGATTTTGCTTACTAATGTGTCTGGGAATTAGAATTTGATTAAATAATTTTTTAATATATGCCATATATCTCATCTATAGCATTTCTTTTCTGCACTGTCTCCTATCACTTGTGTTTGATGTCTTCACAGATACCTGGATCGCCTGCAGTCATTCCACAAGTAAACTCAAAAGGTTCATTTTCAGAAAGGTCTAGAAGCTAGTGTGGGCTTTGTTTCTGCCTCTTTCATGACTCTTAACACCATTTCTGCTGGACAAACATGCTGTTGCGTATTTTCATTACCACTTTCTTCAGATAAGGCCTGTCAGTCTGCACCTTTGCTCTCTAGCACTCTGCACAAATTGTGCAGCAGACTGGACAAAGTTTGTTTGGTTACAGTAATTACTTCTTCCACCACACAGTCTGACCCTTTGTACCCAATGCCCATACAACCAACCTGACCCATACAGAAAACTGCCATCTTATTCTTTTCATCTCAAGCACACTGATACTTGAAAAAAACTGTCCTGAAACATGCACAGACCACCAAGCTCATGAAGAATAACATAGCTTTCAGATTTGATTTTGTTTTAGAAAACACTCAATAGGATTAGCCCACATTCATCATTTTAATTAATTGCCACCATTTGTGCATACTCAATTGGCTCACTTTGGATTTCAATGCAGTAAACAGTTCCCTTGTGGGTTAGACCTGAATTTTACCTCAAAGCTGTGCTCAAATTAACCTTCAGTCAACAAACCAGGGGGCCAAGAGACACTTGTAGTTCTGTACAGGTTACTCAGACTGACCTCATGCGCATGTGTACACATGTAACATCATAATGGAGACTTGCTGAATTACCCATTATTTTGGGAACATTAACGTTTCCTGGCACTGACAATAAGTGGATATAATTAGCAAAATTAGTCTGTGAATTATGGCTGCCATATCTATAAATCAGGAGGTGAAGAAAAATAATTTAATTAGCACAGAGGTGGCATCTGCTTTGAAACCTTTGCTTCTGTCATGAAAATATTTACAATAATGTCCTAGCTTGTATTGTAACAATCAGTGTTTTTCCTTGAGTTGCTTGTTACAGCTGCACAATATCAACAGTAAGTTAATAGCCTAATTTTATTATTAAGGAAATAATTTTTTAATATATTAATGTGCAATATACAACAATAGTCTACTTCTATTGTCCCCTAACATTTAATGTAAGTGATGGATTGGTTTCTAATTAACATTACAGATTTCTTAGTTAACTTTTAATATATGTTTTCTGTTGTTACACGTGGGCCAATTTTATTCTATCCTAAGAGCAAATAAACTGAAATCATTTGAGATTATTGAGCTGGGAAACAAGTTAATTCTTCTCATAACTTATCTCCGCTATCAATTAATTTGTAAGGTCAACTGAATTACTTCTAATTTTTCCTTAGCCCTGGACATTTTGTGTTTTGTTAGCATTTGAGGTGATGAGGGGCTGGCATCAGATGTAGATTATCTTATGTAAAATAAGTTGAATATTCATTCTTTCTTCACACTGCCCAACAAACTGATCCACTAGAACAGCACCTGTTTTGGTTTCATTTTGACGACTGGTCTAATTCCTCTAGCCGCATTTCTTTTCCGAGGATCTGAGACTGTTGGCATTCACGCTGATTTTTGCTAGACCCTGGGAATATCTCCACAGATGCTGATTAGAACTGCCGTTGCTTTTTCTCAAAAACTTTTTCAGTAAAGCCAAGTTTTTCCTTAAGTTACAGTTTTGCAGATTTCACTCAAACCAATTAGGTGCAAATCAGAGCTGAATTTAGGTCAACTATCACTGAATATTTTTATTCTTAAGGCTTAAGTGGCACCTTGGGAATACACTTTCTTTTCAGGATGACCCTTAAATGTCTGTTTGTGAAATCACAGAGGTTTTAAGCTGTCATAGTACACTTCTTTTCTTTCCACCAGGAAAAAATACACAACTTTTTGGTCAAAGTGTTGGAGACACGTGACAAAAAAGTGCTATGATGATGAAGCTTGTCTTGAAACTTTAATCAAGGGTGATTTGCCCTGTTCGGCAAACTCTGATTGCAAAGAAGCCTACATTAGCAACTGGGGCACACTGCTCCGTGTGGAGTGTACCTGCCAGAATTTATCTCCTGCAGAGCAGTCTTTGTGCAAGCTCTTCCATCACATGCTTCACAGCAAATCCTGCTTCAGTGAGTTACGTGAGTAACACATATTACTTTAAAAAACAGTTAGTTCTAATGGGTATTCAAATGCTGACACACCAAATCTTTGATATATCTTTGGTACTGGTATTTCAGCAAGATTTGTGTCTTTGGTGTTTTAACTGAAATCAAAATGTTTCTCTGGTTTGGGGAAATATTAGTAGTAAGTCAATAAAATCAACAACATGTCTCATTACATGAATTTGCTGTAATAACAATAAAAGAATGATTTCTGGGGCCTATAATATTATGCAGATTAGAAAAGTTCCAAAGCCTTCCTGTCATTGGCTTCATGTTGTACCTTGGTGCAGTGTTTTTACAAATAATATGAGGAACAAAACACTATGTTGTCTTGTGTGTTTCCTCTTGGAGTCTTAAGTATTAGTATAGCTTACACACATTTAGCAACAGGCTTCATTCCACAGAAAATAACTTCAATTCTTTCAACAGGACCTCTCAAAGAAAAAGCTGCTGTGAATGGAGGCTTCAGGATTTGGCCTTCAGTAAAAACAGAGATTGATTCAGATTAAATGTACGCATTTTCTCAGAACCTGTAAAGCTGTTCATGTGTGAAATCAGCTACTTATTTTTCTTAAATATGACAGTCCTTGCCAAGTCTTTGTTTAAGAAAGCATTGTTAGTGCAGTGAATGGCAATAAGGGAGCAAATATTAATGTTTTAGTCTGAATCAAGAGTGTGCCTGCAAAGCAAATCCCCTGTTTGTCCTCACGTATTTAGCTGTGGCTTACAACACAGGCTGATTCTACATCACAGAGTGGCGTCTGAACTCCTGCAGCCTAAAAATGAACCTGAAGGTTCATCTGCCATCTCTGCAATGCTCCAGCCACATGCAGGCATCTTGCCCATGGACCACATCAAAGAGAAAAGTACCCTCTTCTCCTCAAATCTCTGATCTATCACGCCAGCTATTTTTCTGGATAAATCCTTTTAGAATATACTACTTGCTAGTGCATCATACCCTATGCCAGTCTTCTTCTATATGTAATTCAGTAGATTCTCAATCCAGTTTGGGAGAAACGATGATATCTAAAGGTTTCAATGCAAAACAATGACTATGATATAGTTCCATCTGATGGACTGTCTTTTAAAACTATGTATTAATTGCATGCATGCATTTCATTGAATGAATTAGCTACTGTTTTAGTTTTAGCAGAAAAAATGTTACCGCTAAGGGTGTAATTTTTTCTTGCCACTCAAAGTCTACCCAGAAATTAAAATCAAGTTGCTGAAACACTGCCTTTAAGCTTAGTTAATCACTACCAAAATTCAGAATCTGAGAGAAGTTTAGACGTCATATGCAAACTCCCCTGGAAAAGTGATACCATAACACTGGCAGATTTGAGACCACACTGCTGGTGTTCTGTGATAAGCATTATTTTATTGTTTGCTTTATGGCTGTATCTAATGGTCCAAATGATTGATCACATCATTTTGTTCCTTATTCTTTACCTATAACGCAAAAAGATGACGCTCATGTCATAATAATCAAATAATTGCTCATTAGCTTCTGCCATTCCCTGAAGCAGTCTCAGGATAAAATGTTTTTTGTGATGGAAACTTCCCTAACCTAATTGGGATTGAAGAACAGAAGCTTGCTGTGGTGAAACGAATTCCTGCTAGTTAAACAAGAACAGTCTGGGGATCCAGGGCCTTTAGCTGCATAAGGGATTCACACCTGCTCTACAGAACATTTGCAGTGTCTTGTAAATCTTGCTATTGTTTTTTCTAGATGTTTAGTGGTAATGCAGCTAAACTGAAGAGGGAGATGATTATGGGTTTGATTGTAAGGCGCCACGTTAAACACCATTATCTGCATGGCAGAGATATGGATTGAGTGCTCTGTTGCAGACCTCATCCAGCTCCTCCTGCAAGCTTATTAATCTGGCCTGGGTGCAAACTTTGGATAACTTTCACTCTTACATTGCTGATGACTTTTAACACTGAAGTCTTTCTGAATAGGCAAATACCCAGGGCTAGCAAAAAGTATCTCTGCCTCTAGGTGTGAACAGACCTGCAAGTGGTGTCTACACCATCACACCTTCCCACCATCGCCTTGCTACAAATGTTTGCTCCTGGGGCTGTGCTTAGAGGATTAATGCTTGCTGTGGGCTCAGCAAAAGGCAAGAACAATGAGGCTGCTATATGAGACAGAGGAACAGCATGGATCAGTGCCAATGTAGGATCAGTGTCACCATGGGAATAAGCAAAAATGTCAGTGACAGAAAGTAAACAGTTAAGTTTCCAAAATATTTTAACTCTGGATTGTACTTGGATGTCATAGAAACACTACACTGGAAGGAGATTTAGTCCATTGCTGTTTAGGTGACATTCCAGGCTGCAAACATGAGTCTTTCTGATACTATCTTAATTCCTCTAGGGAATAAAAATTTCCGATCTTATAGTTCATGTGAGTTACCATGCATATTCTTTACTTCTCGTTTCAACGGAAGATACATATTTTCAGATACATAATGAAATTATGCCCACAAAGAGGGCAGTCCTTCATGAAAGAGTTGAGGTCTAGCAATCCATCTGGAAAATATGCTTTGCCTCTTGGAAATTATTTTGAACTACTACCCATTTCTCATCACTTTCATACCAGTTTAGTGAACCACTTCTTTTGGTGGGCCTATTTCTAAAATTATTTCTGTGAAAAGAAGCTGTTTTGAGGCAGAGAGTATTTTTAAAGCACACTTTTACCCCATAAGACAAACTACGGGGGAGGTATAACTGGAATGTCAAAGGAAGAACTTTCATTCACTTTGTTCATTGAGTAGCAGTAAAAATACTTTTAAGTATCTGCCTTTATAAATTCTGCGACTCACTGAACAGTAATATTCACTTAAACTGTTATTTTAAACTAATATTTTGAATTAATATTTTCTTTCCTATGTTCAGGTCAAATTTCCATTAAGAAGAAAGGTTTTCAGTGGGTAGATACAGAAATACCAGGAGGAAAGCTGTCCAGAGCAGAGTTCCATTCTTCTCCAATTAATGGTGAGTTTGAGCAAATCACTCCATGATTTTAATAGAAGTACTCTAGAGATTTCCTTTACCTATGATAGGGAAGACTAAAGGTTGGGTCCCCTGGGTGGGTTCAGGCAAGTGAGCTCTACCTGTAGCTCCCCCATTCAGCATAATGTGGAAAAATCTCTCTACTGGTTTGGCTTAACTTATATAACCACAAAATAAAGATAAAATGAGCCTGAACCAATTTCTCTTACAAGTGGATTTGAAATAGATGTCTCACAATCACTGTATTATAATTGGCAAAAAATTAAGCTGTTAAGCCCGCCAAAGCCTGACTCTTCATACAGTCATTAGAGAGTAGTAGTCATAATGTGTAATACAAATTATTAGCTTTGATGTCACGCCTACTTCCCACCTATCTTTCTTGACTTTTTGTGCCATAGTAGTTACAACAATGAAATTAGGAAACTACAGTAAGTGGTCTGAAAAGGGGCTTGTGTTACGCTCCATCAAATACGCTCCATCAAACTTTACCTTCTCATGCAACAGAAGGGCACACAACTGCAGATCATCATATCCCATGGGCTGAAGAGGTGCATCTGGTTTTATTTCCATGTATTTACAGTAGCAATTAAGTGACACAAAGTTAAGGATATTGAATTAATATACAAGTTTTCTCATGGTTAAAATAATATTGATTTTATATTTCCTTTTGAAGGACCCAATTACAGAATGAGAACACTAAAGAGCTTAATGCACAAATATCAACTCTAATGAGAATGACCTGTTCTACCTTGTATGGAGTAGATTACAATACTCTAGAGATTACTACAAATTAGTTCCCAGAACTGTTCATACCAAACATCTTTAAAAGTAAAAAAAAATTAAAATCATGCTTTGCATGCAGCACAAAATGAAAGCGTTTCTATCATCTCCATCTTTCAACTATTGCTGAAGTGGGCAATCTGGGAAGTATAAAAACAGATTGATGGGAATGGGACTCCTGAGACTTGTTTGTGTACAATCAAGCATTCAGCTATAATTCTGGCATTAAAATTACTTACCTAAGAATCATGCATGTTATCTAAGTGCTCTGTGTAGCCAGAGAAGAAAGTCCGAAACACTCAGAGGAAGATTAATCCCACCTTTTCACGTTGCGTTTGCTGCGTCCTGGAAGCGTTGGCTTCCTTTTGACAGCTACAGGAGGAGCCTGAATCTCTAGCTGGAGTGAGACTCTAGTGGTTAAATAATGCAAGTTATAATGCAAGAATTCCCGCTCTAAGTGAGAAAAAGTAAAATGTGAGATATTTCACCCCTATGACTAGTTCTAACTGCATACCTTTCTCTCAGAGAGCCAGATACGTGTTTGCAAAATGCAGCCTGCACTCACTTAATCCTGTTCCCATTGAAGTCTGAATACTTTCCAAAAACCTGTCCTTGAACTCTTAACAGAATTTTGGATAGCCTTAGAAAAATAAGAAGAATGCTGACCAGCCTAAACCATACAATAAAATATTTCTTTTATTGGAGCTGTCATGTATACTAGCTGGGAACTCTCTAAGCTATAAATGTCTCATAGGAAGCCAGGTCAAGGAGAAGAATCTGATTCAGGATATCTACCTGATGATAAAAACCATATTGCAAATTGTCTCATAAATCCCACTGCCAAAAATCTAACCCAGTATCCTAGATTCATATGCTAGTAAATGTGCATTACTCAGGCTGCAAAGGGAGTTATCATCTTTACAAAATATTTATCTTTACTGAAATCAAATCCCAAGAAGAATCCCAGGGAGCAGAGGCAAAATGGTTAAGCTGTCAAATACGGCCTTTTGGATGTGTGAAGATATTTGAAGATATTTGCTTCTTGGCTATTTTCTGCTTGGAAAGCAGGAGATACATTTGCCGATGTCTTGTCCCTACATCAAAACCTCAGAAGAATCCTTTACTTAGCTTGTCTTTGAAAGATACAAGGATGTCTTTCACCAGTCCAAGTTAATGACTGTCTACAGATGAACAGGCTTATAGGAAACTCAGTATTTCTTCAACTGTGTCCTAATTTTATAATTAAAAAAACACTTAGTGTTCAAAAATCAGTAAGATTTTTCCATTCCATTCATTAGCATTGCAAATCATGCCCTTAGTTAAGATTGGTTTTAGTGAAAGGAATCTATCATAATAATAAAAACTAAACACATATACACATATATTTATATATTTGCAAATAAATATAACCCTGTTCAGTTGGAAGAATATTATTGCAGCTTTTGATGTGATAATGGGATTGTTTAAAGATCTTGACTGGATTCACACTATTCACATACCCAGGAGGGTACAGGCCAACCCAGTCCTCTGTGGGCTCATACAACCCTGTTAACCAGATGTGAAGTGGGTTGAGTCCTAATCACATAAAAGTCAAGAAGTCTTTTGCTGTAAGCTTAGATGGGGCCAGAATTTAAGGTCATTTTGGAACAACATCAAAAAGTGACACAACAAAAATTCTCCAAATTTCAAAAATGTTGTTATTGCCTACCTAGTTATGCACTTTCAGCCTGGTTTTGACTTTATGTTATGCACATCATTTCCATGATTTTGCAGATCCACATAATTTAAAAGATTGCTTCCCACACTTTAATTTGAAAAATGATTCATGTGTAGAGATAAGCAGTTACTTTCATCAGCATAGAGCTTTGGAGCTAAAGTGATTTTTGACTGGAAGAAGAAGCTAGAAATACAGAACTCTTATCCTGTTCTGAGATACAATAAAACTGGGCTTGACACAAAACTGTTGAAATTAATCTCATTTCATCTTAAATTGTAGAGTTATCAAGTACTTCCTACTTAGGGTTTTTGCTATGCTAAGAATATAGATAAACAAGTAATTGGCAGAGTTTATCTATAATTATACCAGCTGCTGTGGGAACTGAGATTAGTTCAGCTCCAGCGACTTTAATTGGTAAAGTATGAGACATTGTCAATCTGATTGTTTTATAAATGTAGAAAAAAGCCTGTGACAAGCTGTTGTTAGCCAAGAAACCTCTGAACACCAGCCGGAATTAATCTGTCCAATGAATATTCACAGCCATTTCACTAGGTATACATAAGCAGGTAGATTTACACAAGAGTGTAATCCCACTAATTATTGCAGCTGCTGAGCCCACAGCCATCCTCTACCGAAATTCATCACTGGAAATGTCTGTGTGTCTATATAGACAGCTCCAGCTAGTGCTTCAGTGATACCTGAAGCCTCAGTTATTGTGTCCCTGAGGTTTGCAGCCCACCCTAGGAAGGGCAAGATATGCACCTACGGAGAAACACAGCCCTCGACAACATTTTTAAGGGAAGGTGAATAAGCACATTCAAGTAGTTAAACCAGAAAGAGTATATAAAATGAAGAATTAGCTCTTCAGCTACAAAATTGTGCCCTCTCCTAGCCTTAAATTTCCCTTACTTCTCAGGAGGCAGAAGAAAATATATGGCTTCTAGCATGATCTCGTCGGTAACATCTTTCTTGTGTTCCCCATAGAACTGAAAATATTATGATCAACATCTCTTTTACCAACAATTACTTCACCAAAATCATAGCATCTTATAGGATGCCCTCCAGTTCAAGAAGGACAGGGAACTGCTGGAGAGGGTACAGCAAAGGGCTACAGAGATGTTTAGGGGACTAGAATGTCTTCCTTATGAAGAAAGGCTGAGGATCTTGGGGCTTTTTAGTCTAGAGGAGAAAAGACTGAGTGGAGATCTTATCAATGCTTATAGATACTTAAAGGGTGGGTGTCAGGAAGATGGGGCCAGACACTTTTCAATGGTGCTCAGTGACAGGACAAGAGGTAATGGGCACAAACTTGAACATAGGAAGTTCCATCTAAACATGAGGAGGAACTTCTTTACTTTGAGGGTGGAAGAGCACTGGAACAGGCTGCCCAGAGAGGTAGTGTGATCTCCATCTCTGGAGACATCCAAAACCTACCTGGATGTTGTCCTGCACAAACTGCTTTAGGTGAACCTGCCCTGACAGGTGAGGTGGCACTAGATGATCTCCAGAGGTCCCTTCCAATCCGTATCACTCTGTGATTCTGTGATTTTGTCAAAAAAGTTGAACACTTTGATGTAATTTGATTGTTCCAGAGTGTTTTGTTTTATCAAAATCAAACTTTATTCTTCAACTTTTTAAAGAAAAGTATCACAATGTTTTGGTGAAATTATATTAGCCTTTTCTTAACCATCCATGACTGTTGCTCCTAATAATTTTCCTAGATAAGGGATGTACTTAAAAAAACATGCATTCACCTTAAATATGTGTGAACCTCACCTTTCACTTCAAAAAACTAGGAAACTTTTGCCCCTGCAACTTCTCCTGTAGTTGTAGAAAGTTTTAAAAAATGACTGAGTGTACAATTAAGATTCAGAAACTGCAAAAAAAGCCTAAAATTATTCTTTTCCTAAAACCCATCATCTTAAAGAAATGTTAGCACTTGAGAGGAGGGCCAGCTGCTGATTTATTTTTTAATGTATATTAGCAGTCCTGCTCTGAGACTAAGATAGACCCCACCCCCCTTCCTTCAAAAATTCTCCACATTAAGTATTTTGCAGTATCTTGCTACTTCTAGTGGTATGTTCACTCTGTCCAACTTATGATGGTTCAATCATTGCTTCGATTTTTCTTTTATTGGAAAACTTGAATTTGGGTAGCTTTTTGAGGAAAAGTGATAATAATAAAACCCAGGAATGTCCCACCCCCTGCTCAGCTCTTGCCTGCTGCTTGTCTCATTGTAGAATATGAATTCACTGTCTCCCACTGGAGCTGCTCTAGTATCCATACTGCCTGTGTTTGTATTACACTATACACTACATTTGTTGCATATATGTCATGTACAAAGAAATGTCTCATTTAGGGACTGTGTGTCCATATGCACAAACACACAGAATATATAATAACCAATAACTGATTCAGAGACAAGAATTTCACCTTCTCACAGCCCAGATAAGTGGTCTGTTGATAGGGCTGGGATTCTGTCTCTTCAATGAATATTTCACTCACTGCGTAAGGTGGAGTACCCTGGGAACAGCTAAGGCCACATTTTGCCACTCTGCATTTGAATTCCTGTATAAACAGAATTTATTTAACTGTACAAACATGACAGAATCAGTGCAACAGGAAAGCAACAGAAAGGTCTCATGTTTTATGCTTATGGCTCTGGATTTGAGTCCTCTTTTCAAGCCATCTAACCTCTCCAACCCAGGTTCAGGGCTTATGTTACATTCCTAACTGAAACTTCCTTCAGAATATTTGATCGAAACTGATTTTCCTACAGGAAAAATAAGTTTCACCTCATTTGGAAAACAAAAGCTGAAACAACTCCCAGTTTTTTAAGAGTTTGAATTTTTAGCATGTAAGCCATCTAAGTGACTTCTTGATGAGAAGCTTAAGAGAAAGAGGAAACTCCACAGGCACGGGGCTCAGCAGTGTTAGATCCCATTTTATATTAATTAGATTCTAGATCAAGTGTTGCCTCACAGTGCATTTATGGTAACATATGGAAAAGGAAAAGAGGTCTAGCAAGTAAGTAAGACTCAGTTCTCCTCTGATACACAGAATAAAATTAACACCTTAATATCAAAGGGGAAAATATTCCAAAACACAAATCAGAGTTTCCCTGGAGTGGAATAGAGTAAAAGGTAGTGCTACAAATATGCAGTGCAATTGGAGCTGGTATTTACTAAAAGGAGTCTGAAACTTATTTTGCACCAACTAGTGAAGGAAGAATCTACTCCTACCTTTGGCACACCATCTAGGTCTTTTCCCTTCTGTTAATTGCTGATGTCAGAACTGATTGCTAATTTAGCTTGCATATGTATGCATTCCAATTCAGATCTCAAATCTTATTCTTATTAATGAAGAAGTAAATTTTTCAAGGCTGCTTTCTGTTTTTTACTTATAGGTGAAACAGTCTACATTATTGCCTACTCCTCCTGCATAGTTCTCATCCTAGGAATAGTCCTGTTGACTCTCCTAAAGATCAGGTAATTTGACAGGGATATTAATCATTGGTTCTAGGAAACTGGAAAAGCAGAAAATAAAATGTTTTGACTTAGTGAAGAGGTTGGCACTGTGACTGTCTTTAAAAGCAGTCCAGCATGCCCCAGTGATGGAAAGAGCTGACATTGCGGGTGTCAGCAAGAAAGAGTGAAATATGATGCGTATCTACAATGCCCTCCATTCATGAAGAGATCTCAGGCTTCAGGAGGTTTCATTTCCTGTCCCATTGCAGGGGAAGGTGAAATCTGAATTCAAAAATTCTGCAGAGCTACCTTCCTAGCCCTGTAGCAGGCA
The DNA here is from genome assembly GCA_013400335.1 of Eurystomus gularis. Lineage (NCBI taxonomy): Eukaryota > Metazoa > Chordata > Aves > Coraciiformes > Coraciidae > Eurystomus > Eurystomus gularis. Next base: position 131,307 of record VZZY01025657.1, on the reverse strand, counting down.
GAGCTAATGCAGAAAGGAAATGAGAATATTCAACATTATAACATATTTAGAAACCGGACTGTGAATGCTGCTATTGTAGTTAATATTCTTGCCAAACACCATTTTTGTTGATAGGATTCTGTAAACATTCCCACACACACAGTATGAGAAAATGCCCATACACCAATGCTTGGTAAGAAAACAGAAATGTGCATTCACTTAGTCAAATGAACATGGCCTTTTCTTAAATGATACATTTTCTTGGACCAGATTAAATGGCCAGATTTCAAGAGTTACACTGTCAGATGATAGGTAACAGAACATGATGTAGCAGGAGTTATATATGGTGGGAGGGATATTGAGTCAGATTTCATTATTAAAGTCAGAGGCAGATCAAACAGGAATCATGCAGAAAAATGCAAAAGGCAAGTCAAGGATATATGGGAACAGAGGCTTTCTCTTTAGGTTTGCAGTTACAGGAATATCAGCATATAAATAAAAATCAGATTTAAAGAATACCAGGGATGGAAAGAACAGTACATTAATAATGGTGAAGGGAATTATTTTATACGCCAGTGTTCATCAAAAGAAGAGGGGAATTTTGCCACTGATTTCAATTAAGCCGAAGTTCAAACCAAAAGTTGTGTAGTTAAGTTGTTAAATGTATGCACATTGTTTGTTTCAGAGCCTGCAGAACAAAACATGAGTCAAGAAGCCTCTCACCAGACCATTCTTCTGAAACATTTATGGTCCATTATAAAAGTCACAGATGAACTACTCCGTTGCTTATGCTTTTTAAGGCTATTCTTGAAAGCCAGCCTGTTGTACATATGCGATAATAAAATATATATTAGAAAACCTACTATAAATTATGGAATTTTGTAGTTGAGCATACAAAGGATTTTTATATTTATTAACACATACTAAATCTTTCACATGCTAAAAAAAAAAAAAAAAAATAGAACTCTACTCTCTCTTTTTCCTGTAAATTCACAGATCTGTCCCGAACTGCACATTTCCTACATCTTTAGATGGTATAAATGCTGTATCAGCATGAATCTGCCTAGCAGTGGCAGTTTTTGACACCCACCTTTTTGATCTGAAGTCATCTGGAGGAAAGGAAAAATTTCACTCTGAAGCATTTCAGAGAGCTGATAAAAAGTACATATGTGGTAGTTTTGTGCTCTAGGTTCCCAAGTACCAAGTACCTGACGTGACATTTGTAAGGCAGCAGTAACCGGTAGGCTGCCTATAGTTTGATGATGGAGTGCTTGAGGGGTAGGAAGAGATCAGGATTACAACCTCTTTCAATACAAAGAGGAATTTAAATTCCGACTATCTGGGATAATGCTTTGACACCAGTATGTTGTTGCTGAAACTGTTTTCTCTTTCTCCTCTAATATGCTTCAAAAAGAAATGAGTGATCCTTGCCAGCTGGAATACAGTAATTTTAGAAAGCATTTTGTGGTCTGAATGCCCAGGAGAGAGCCACTTGCTTGGGGCTGAAGTGAAGTGCCTACTTCTCGAGAGAGAAGTTACAACCTGTCTCATCATCCGTGTCTCCTGTTCATTGTCTCTCAGCAATACCCAAAGTGCCTAATTCTCCCCATGCACTGTACTGGGAGTCATGGTCCCTAGCACACCACTCTGGCTATAAGTTCTAGATTGCGCCCCATAGCTGAGTTGTTTTTCTAGATTTAAGCTTCTATTTACCATTGGTTGTCTTTGTTTTACCCTTGTAACAAACTAGTTCTGGTCAGCTGGTTAGACCATTCTGGTCAGAAAATGGACTGGCATTTCTTATACAAGTGTTACCATAAGTAGCATATGTATTGTCTTGTTACAATAGCATCTGATGAATTAATTTTATTTTTAAGTTGATTTATTTGCATTTTATCTGAATTCCCACTAAACATAACTCACACAACAAACAGTATCACGAATGAAATACTGATTCCACTGAATTCAGCTCCAGTTTTGACCATGATCTAGGGCTAGAAATTTATGATGTGATTAGAAGAGCAGGAATCTCTGCTCTTCAGTATGACTTGCTTCTGGCTTTGGTAGCTCGTGAAATGATTTAGTGTGACAGCAAAACCTTAGGTGTGCAGTTTTACTGGGGAAAGTTTTAGAAATTTTTAGAAATTATTACAACATGAATTTTCCCTTTCTTTTGGATCTGCATAAAGCCAAAAATTCCTTCTTGTTTTGCAGTCAAATGCTCTCTCATTAGTAAATCAGCCTTTGGACAGAATTACATCAGAAAAGTGCAAATTGGTTCGTTTGTTCATCAAAACTATCTCCTTTACCAGTGCAGCGATTTGCAGCATTTAGTTTATGCTCCACCATGTAGGTATTTTGAAAGTAGTTTATTAATATACTTTATCTCAAAACTGTGAAGAGGAAAAAGTTCAAATTGAAAATCCTGTTGAGAATATGTTCTCATCACTGTTGGATAAAAACATTTCTTTATATAGGAAAAATACATATGAAGTGAACCCTGTGTTGGTTTTCAGTCTGACTTCAAAAAACAAGCTGAATTCTCCGTGTCACAAAATTTGAAGAGATCCATTTATATTCAGATTTAACTAAACCTCAATCATAAAAACGTCTCTTGCAACATTCTGTCTTACAAACTTTTGGTTTTCTAATTCCCTTATCTTTTGATACTAGGAACTCTGCTCATATATGTGCTTAGACACTTACACACACATAAAATACATAAATGTATTTGAAACTGAGGCTATGTGAGTTACTCCGAAAGACAGCAAGATATTTAGTGGCTATTGTGGTGCTTCTCAAATTTTCTAGGCTCTCTTAATTAGAACTGACTTTAATGCTTCATGGGAAACTACATTTCCTCCATTATACATGCACAATTTATTGTTTTGATTTATTTTTTCTAGTGACACTGTATTCTGTCAATTGTAACTAGGTGTTAATTACTAAATAAAGTAATTTATGCTGGGATAATTTGTATTCAGGTGATCATGATTAGACTCTGTTTCATGATAGAAGAAGTAGTATCTTTGTAAGAGCTTCACTGTTAAAATCTTTTGCCCTGAAGTGAGACATCTGCATCTATTTCCAAGCTGAGGAAAACTGAGTCTCACTGATGACTTGGGATTCCCAGGACATAGGTCATTTTGGGTAAGGATGAAGCGTTCATCCCTCTTCCACTGGAGCTAGGACATCACGAAGTGAAGAAATGAAGACTAATTAGGCTAGAGGAAGAAAGCATAAGCTTTAGCTTTACAGCATGCTCCTTTGACTGGGGGAATATGGGGTTCCATTTTTTTCTTTCAAGATTGTTTATACAGTTTATCTAAAGACATTTCAGATTAAATGTGTAGAGTTTTTGAGATAATTTGCAGGACTACCTGTTCCACATGCAGCATTGAAGCTATAAGGCTGTAAAGTCCAAGTCTCCATTTCTGCCTTGCCACAATGAGTCTTAAATTCTTCAAAAGGAAGATTTTCCTCAGCCACCTCACCTATTTGTGAGGTGACAGAAAGGGCTGCTAGGAGAGACAAGGTGTGGACTCAGTCTTCTCAGGCTGTTGTGGGAATTGCATCCTATTCTGAGCTAGATGTCAGATCAAGCTGGTAACACAGAAGATGGAAGGAAGCAGCACTCCAAGATGGTGCCTTAAAAGTGAATACTGTTAAGTTCTTTTTAAAAAAATACTGTGTGTGTCTTTCAGTAATGGAAAATACTAACTGTTGGATTCAGGCTGGTGAAGACCGCTAACTGCAGTTCATGTTGAGGCACTTCAGCTGTAGCATGGGGTACAGAATTCTACAGACTTTTCTAAGGAAGTTCCTTGATCAACACACTGATGTTTCAGACCACATGCTGAAGTCATTCAGTGTGTAGGGGGTCTTAAACATCACTTAGAGGGCACAGATTTCTACTCCGTGGTGGAACATCTGACGTTAGATAATGCCTCATTGAATTTTTTGACTCCTATTTCCATTCCTGGCTGTAGCTTTTAATGCTAATGGAGGGAAGAAATGTTTCCCTAGTAACTTAGAAGAGATTTGTCAGCTATAAAAGCACACAGGAACAACTGATAAAAAGGTAATTCTAAGAAAATGCACTCCAAATGGATTACGAGGTAACAAAGTCAACACAGGCATACATGTCAGAGTGACAGTTTATATTTGCTAATGCCGTATGTGTGAGCTGGTTAGTCAGAGCTGCTGAATCTGGCATAATAGATGAGCATATCAGTTTCAATAAACACTGAGATAGATTTTATTTCAGCTTTAACATCACATATTGCAAAATCACAAATGCATTAAGCCAAGAGGGTACATGACAATTCCTGAATAAACATATCATCTTCTTGACATCAGTTTCAAAGGACTAAGTTGACTTTGGCTATAGTCCTTCTGCCTGCTGTGTTATTGCAGCAATGAAGATCAACACTGCATTAGAGCAAGACCGTACAGAAAAATAATCTTCAAAAATATAGCATAACAAAAGCATTGATTAGCAAGTAACTGGAAAGCAAGTGTCTTTCATTCACTTCTCCAGAATGATTCTTCTGTTTAGTCAGTTCTCTAGACTTTTCCCAATCAATACAAAGAACTTAAGGCAGTCTGAGAAATCATACAAAGATTCAGTGGCAGAGAATACTCATTTTAAGTTATCACAGTAACTAAACAATATTTCTACCCTTTAAAAATAACTTCCTGAAAAAATAGGCTGATTTTATACATTCACACTAACTCTTTGGATAAGTATTATTTCATTTCAACAGTACTGATCCCAAACATAGGAATTTTATCTCACAGAATTGCAGTCTTCATATTGTGACTCCTTATTACAGTAATAAAAGTTTTATGAACTCAAATGATGCTATTAAGAAAGGAAAATTAGCCAAGGCCTCTCTGGACTTATTTACAAAACCAGAAAAGTCACTTCTTATTTCCATAAACTCTAGTTATACACGAAAATGAAACATTAAAGTGCTGGTCCAGAGCCAGTTGCCCTAAAACATAGAAGTCTATACTACAAAGCAAGCTGCTGGTGGAAGATACTAGCACTATCCATGTATGGGATCCATGTCATTGCTGTCTTGTGAAAGGCACTGAAAAACAATTATGCCCTTTAGTAATGGAATTGATCAACTTCTCCAAGAAAAAACACACTAGCCATGCCTTGAGAACAACATAGTACCTTGAGCAGCCAAAGAAGCCAGTATTTGACTTTCTAGCTATTATGAACAACATGGTAAAAACTACTGTAAAAATATTTTTTTCAAATTCCAGCAATATGACATTGGTCAGCTGTTGAACCTTCCCTGGTTCAGACCAGGGCACAGACCAAAGGCTGCCCTGGGAACTCCAGTTTACATACTTCATGGCCCTGGCACATGTAAGGTGATCTCCATGCTTTTCTGTGAGATCTCTGCAGTGACTTTGACACAATGAGCTACAGAAGAAAGTCTCCAAAGTATAGAAGTAAATATTTTGGTATATCTAATTTGCCTCCGATAAGATTCAGCGAGGGCAGTCAGTAACTGCTTCCTCTCTGCCACATGCTCTCAGAGTTTATGCTATGCTCTTTTCAGCATTTACAGAGGACCATCAGCAAAACAGACAGGGAGACAGCACGTCCCCACATTCCAACCATGTGATAATGATATTCAGCACTCTGTTGTTTTTTCATGGTACCTTTCAACAAATATATATATATATATAATTTTTATAATGACAAAGCCAGCTACCTGGATCCAAGCCTTCCACAGCCAGAGGGGTACTTTAGGGTGAAGTGACAGCAACATACTCCTTGGAGGACACTGGTAGGGACTAAAAGAGCAGGCACCACTAGCAATGGGGCACTCTGAATATAAGCATAAGGATTTAAGAAGTCAGACGCACTGGAAAGCAGTTGCACCATCCCATGACTTGCCATGTTTATGAAGGGATGTAGTCTCAACTGCTTTATTATGTGCTGAATTCAATGCTGCTTATGTGAGTGATGCATGCTCGTAGCATAGCTATTGGATTAGCCCCTGATCTTAAGGGCAATAAATGCCTATTTTGCCCATGATTAAGCATTAAAACACTCTGCACAGTCAAAATGATGCCAGCCCAGGAAAGGAGAGAAGCAGCACTCTATGTGCCTAACAAATTTTAGTAGCAAGAACCAGTCACACTACAAGTAAAGAAGGATTTTATGGGGATTGCTCACCTGGACCCACAGTCCTAAATTCATCCCAGGTGGCTCTTCTGGCACATAAACGTTGGGGTTTTTTGAATCTGGTTCTATGTTTCTTCCTCCCTTGTAACAATCCTGACAAACAATCTATTTGTCTGTGACCTCCACCCTGGATTACTATAACTCACTATGTGGTTGAAGCTGAACGTACGGGTAAAGAACGGGCTCCAGATGTGACTGTTCATCTTTTCCAATGCTCACATCATTATAGAATAACAGACCTGCATTTAAGGCTCTTCATAAGCTCCCAAGTAGTTTCTAAACAAGACCCAATAAAGAACTGAGGCATTTTAGGTTGTTCATCCTTGTGATTTAATAGGTACCCTGTTGCAGTGCATAGGGAGAGTTAGAAGCCTTAGAACTGCAAACTGGACAGGCCACATGCTGAGAAGCCTAGGATGCACTATGCACAGAGATATATATGAAAGCTATTCCAGAGTGTAAGGGTCTCCTAGCACCAAAACCAGCAATCCTTCATAGGCATCTAGCACACCCAAAGAACTAAGCAGAGCTAGCTCTTTTATTCTGTAGTCTATGTTCTACACAGGTCTTTTATTTAACATAAAAGTTGTGGTAGTAGTGAAACCACCACTTTTACCTCAGATGTTGTAGTTAGTATATTTAGCAAAAAAGTGGACAGTATCAGTCCAGTTTCTAACTCGGCCTACAGTTGAAGCCCTCACCATCATCTTCAAGGAAAAAAAAAACTTCTTTGTTGTAGACGCCTTTTTTTCTTGCAATCATTCTGGTCTCAGGAATTCTTAATTCCATCCTACCCAGTGGCACAACTTCATCTAGATTTACTAGCTAGCACATTCTTTCAGTTCTGTGTATTGCCAGGTGGTTAGAGCCATTGATTAGGACAGCAAAAAATGTTCATTTGAATCTTCCTAGTCTGACTTGTAAGCTAATCTCAGATCAAATGTTTAGTCCAACATTCAGGTTAATATTTAAAAGGTTTGCATCACAATTACTTTTTTCAGGGGGTGACTTCACCTTTGAGAAGCTCAATCTTGCTTATGTTGGTTAAACATCCTCACGAGATCTTGGATGGAAGAAAATTCATCAGGCCCTACAGGAGAATTGCATAGTTCATCTCAAAATAATTCTGTGCCTGCACGGAATCAAACTAAAGATGAAATTTTATTGTTAAACAGGAAAGCATTACAGTATGGTTAGTCACCTTTCAGGAGTAAATGGCACCTGTCAGAATTTTAATTCTGACACCTTGTTTAGGCTTAACTACTAATTATTTGACTAAATACAGCCCAAGTACTGCTGCAGATTCCTCACTTCTTCATTGGATCCAATCCATTACATAATTTTTAAATCTGTTAGTGCTTCAAGACCTGGTTTTATTAAAGTTTGTGTTTTGATATATGAGTCCCAGTGGCTGCTAAATAACAAAGCCCCGGCTGAAACATGGAAAAATGAGGACAGAGCATTTTCTGTGGTGATCCAACTACACATCCAGAGCACATCAAGCAAATCAGGGTGTTCACATCTTTAAGAGTCTTGCTACTAGGTACTGCAGGAAAGGATGCAATTTAGAATTTTGGATTGACAGGCATGATTTTCCCGCCTCACCTGATACATTTCTTTGAAAATTCTTTGACTCTTACCATGAGAAGAGTGAAATAATGTAGTTTATATTAATTTTGACTGTCATTACAGCATAAACAGGATAGAGGTTTTATACCAAATTTATAGCTTTGAGTTATCTAGCCTGCAAAGTTTGGCTTTCTTAAACTGTGCCAATTCTAAACTACAATATGGGCTAAAAGATCTCAGAAAAAGTTTACTTCAGAATTTCAAAGGCAAACTAAGACTCAGCTGTAACTTGGCAGAGCTGAGTTCCAGACAAAAATGATTCAGCTTTTTTTTTCTTTAGATGTTATCTTTCACTTTCTTTCATCTTACCTTTTCCCAATCTTCATATTTTGAAGTAAAATGGAGAATATGGAAAAAGATCATAGTCCAGGGTTTTAGATTTTAATGTTAACAGGCTATGTTCAGAAAAATTATAGATCAAGGTTAAGCACACAGAGAATTACAGAAGGATCCTACACAACAAGCCAATAAGAGTACTGATGTTACAGACTGAAAAAATGACAATATATTCATGACACATTTAAACAGCTTATAAACACGATAAGGCTCTTTGAATTTGTCCATTATTGATCTAAAAATGACAATGCCATTCACTGGCATCTTGCTGAACTAAGACATTTAAAAGAACAGTATCACTATCAGTAGAACACAGAAAAATTGTGATGCCTTTCATGTAAGCTAGTCCAGCAGAACATTATTATCCTCAAAACCTCATTAATTGTAAGTGAGAGTGCCAGTTCATAGACTATAGAATAAAAAAATGAAATTGTTTACTGAGACCCTGGACAAAAAAATATAGCCCCTTCTACACTACTACTAGCCTGAATGATGATTGAAAACCTTGCCAATCTTTAATTGTTTCACACAGTTAGATTTTAATACAGTTGACGAAAAAAAGCAACTACAACAAATTTAACATATGTATCAAATAAGGAAATTTGCATTAGATTTGGAGGATCTGGCAGACTGCCATTCACCACAAAGTCTTGGAACAAGATAAAGTCATCCATAACTTAACAGATGTTAAACAAAACAAAAATTTAAAAGTGCTATTGCTAACAAATTCTTACAGTGAATTCAGATTTGGCTCCAAGTTCATAACACACTGACTTGATAAAAAAAAGTAAATATTCAGATAAATAAAACACATAATAGAATGGCCACACACAGTGTGGGATCTCATAAACTACTGCAAATATTTGTACTGTTCTAAAAGTCATCTTGGTTTAAAATTAACTATGTATTCACTGCCTCTATCCAGTTTTCCCAAAAATAATCTAAAATTTAATTTAAAACATGGTAAAATGACCCAGTGTTTATAATTTTTCTTGTCTGTAGAAGTACCAAGCACAGAGTCCTGTACTACAGTCATTTATTTTACTTACAAATCAGACAATTCTTGACAAGACAGTGCAGTACAATAACTCTTCCCATAATAAAAAGTTATATACGGGTACTATTTTGATTCTTCTCTGAAATTGTTTTCTTATATTTGTTTTCTGGATATAAATGTCCATAGTCAAGGTAGATGACAAATGTAATTAAGCTGCAAGAAAAATCCATTTAATTGATAGTTCCAGTATTGAAGGAAGCTTGTGCAACTTTTGAGTTTGTTGTCTTGTTCAAAGCTGTACAGATGAAGTTTCCAGCTTCCATCACTTTATAAAGATTTACTCCCTAAAAAAGAGGTGAAAAATATTAAGAATAATAAAAGCATATGTTGAAAATGCTTAATTCCAAGGTATTTTTCCTAAATTTTTGCAAACAAAGGGCCTGATTCATGTCATAGGTCAGTAATGGAGATCAGCAGAGATACAGTGACTTACACAATAGTCACATCTTCCACTTGTTTGGAGGGTTCTACCACTTCAAGAGTGATTCAAGAGTAGTGGACAAAATACTTGAGTAATATCTTTCAAACTCAAGAGAATCTGGAATAACAACTAGAAGTAGTTGGAAGAAAAATACACTGTCTACATGTGTGCTCTACTTTATTACCCAACACTAAGAAGCTTCATGCTTAAAAGTATCTCATTTGTAGCTCAGGAAAACTGAGGAAGCAACTGAGTTCAGTGGGAAATGGTATCCTGCATTCTCTTGAATAAATATAATCTCCTTCTTAACAAAATTCCTTTCAATGCAAAATTACAATTTATAATCCTAGCACAACTGAGCAAAAAAACCGCAGCTGTTTGATCTGCCCAAGTTAATAGAATGTTCCTTGAGTAAACAACTGCTTTTTAAGTAACATAAGATATGTATCAGTACTGCTTGATTGCTAAAATGGAATCAGATCCCTGATTAAAGAGAAAAAAAACTACTTCATTACTAGTGTCCTGGATTACTCACGTATAGTAAAAGTTTTAGAGTTAGGTTGTATAAGTGATGTAAGTACTTGCTTCAAAGACTGGAATTTAGAAGCCAGTGAAGTTCCTGTAGAAAGGATGCAAAAGGGACCTTTGAACTACCAATCCACTGAGCAGTCACATAAAACTGGGAGAAGTGTGTCACTCAACATTAAAGAGTACACGATGTATTGCACCAAAAATACACTTACAGATTTATGCACTAACATTCAGACCAAGACCTGATTTAGATGCTTAATCTTTTAATTGGATCTAGCCCTTATTTCCATGTTCTATGGAAAACTTTGCCTTTTTCATTCTTGGAACTGGCTAAAAATGTCAATAAGAATAGAAATTACTTCACAGAAATGTAATAAAAAACATTTTTCACTTGAAAAATAAATGCTTCCAAGTTTCCAATCAGCTCTAGTATTTAGCATGATCTAAAACATGCTGTTCAAAGACATCCTTTTATAACTGTCTCATTTTTATACTGTTAAAACAGAGGTGATTCCAGCTTATTCTGTTTATCCTTTAATGGTCATGACTTAGGTTTAGTTTGTAGAGTGCTAGTGCATATAACATAATCTAAAAAAATTCATAGAACATCTGTGCTTTTTTACTAGGAAGAAATGAGAAGCATACCACCATAGACATACTTGGTAGTTAGATTTGGAAGATGGCAAAATAAAAACCCCAAACAATACAAAATTCACATTTTCAGCGCTGTAACACTGCATAATGTGGTATGTGTTGATAAGAAACATATGTTCACAGTTCACATTCATTAAATTGAATGTGAGCATCTCTGCCTTTTACATTATCTTTCTTGTTAAGTGTCATGAACCAAAGAGGATTACCATGAGGGCACCAAACCCAGTATTCACAAGCATGGTTCACGGATGGGATGGGAAAAGAGTAGTGACACGTGTTTGTAAGGCTGTTGAGTAAAAATAATATCTCCAGATAGACATTCAGAAATGTACTTAAGTGTACTTTGTAACCACCCCAGATATCCAGAATTATTCCTTGACACCAAGGAATGAAACCACGAAACACAAAGGCACATACCTCCAATAGTATCTATGAAATTGGCTAATGCCTTAAGTCAGAAAAGCTTCTGCCAGAAGGCGAAGTCCTTTGACTCCCATTGACTTCAATTAACCAGTTCTCATTCAGTATTCGTAAATACCAAGTCTATTATCTCTCTGAACTTCGGCTTCAGTGTCAGTAACATGAGGCTAACAGGACTTAGTTGCTTCTCAGAAAGGCTTATTGTTTGCCAAGCACTTTGAAGGCATCGTAAGCACAAGTCCTATTACTGCAATTACAGAGGAACCATATAGAAACTGTTTTTATAGAAAGTACACATCTCCCTACAAAGTTTCATAAGTATTAATGATCTATGATATAATTATCTATCCATTACCATGGTACAACCAATAAATATCTTTGTAGCTGGGCTCTGCTAGAAAATTATTTCCCATTTACCCTGCTAGAGATTCATTTCACACGTCACTTCTTGCTTACATTTTCTGAAGAACAGTATAGAACAAGCACCAATTATTATTTTGATATATCTAGTCAATTTGAACTCAATAATATACACTTAAATACTGTCTGTCCTTTGGTTGACACTTTAAGTGTCTTCAGTCAACAAAATATTTAGTGCATAGCTGAGAGGAACATGAGAAAGTGCTCCTTGCAAATGGATAGCATTAGTAATTATAATTTAATTTTGTGCCACTATACAGAAAGGGACATATTAATAGATTTTTGCAATAATAATTTTACGGAATTGGCCATGGTATCAATACCAACCAGCACTGCAAAGACCAAAGCTCATACATAAAGATAATAATTTTGAGGCTCCGTCTGTCTCATCCAGTAAGCCACTCTTAATGGGTTAGAAAAGGGGCAAGGAGCAAAGCCTTGTGTTTTGCTATTGCATAATTTATTGATTGGTGTTTTTTAAGGGAGAACTAAATGTTTGACGGTGAGACTCTTATCTCCATGGGATTTGGTATCAATGTTTAGGACAAGCTAGATTCCTTCTTGGACACCAGCTCACATTAACAGATTAATAAACCTTATCAAGAAGCCTGGAACAAGGCACATTTCATTTAATCAGGCTATTTTTATTTAACTTATTCCTTTTGCTATGAGCCAGCTTGAAAAGTGGGTATTTTGCCCAAAGAAAGACTATACTGGAAGCCTAAGGCACACAGCAATGTAAAGTGAAATGCATGATTTCTCCTCCTTATTCCAAAGAACTGTGTAGTTTCAAAAGAATAAACACCTTTGCCATGAAAAAAAGCTACCCCAAAGCACGTATGAACACTTCAAAACAGAGTCCACTTGTACCATGGACACCTGTGATTAAACCTTTTCTAAACAGATATCTGACATCTACCCAGAATATCCTAAGAAGCACATGAAAGCAGATAAACATCACAGTGAACTCTGTAAGGTCCTGAATATGCTGTAACAGTGCTCAGAGGGTGTGCAGCTCAGAAACAAGTTCCATGCCGGTTTATGTCAAGGAACGTTGTCAGCCTGTAGGCCACACTGAACTGCAATCTCTGGACGAGCAATAAGCTCCCCAGTGACTTAGATCTTTGTATTTCAGACATTAGGCTTTTACATTCTTCCTGCAGTAGTTTAAATACAAATCACACATGTTGCAGTTTTAGCAGCTCTTTATATGTTGTCCTTTGAACTTCACTCCCAAAGTCTATATCTAAGTTAAAGGTAAAGTCACTGTATTGCTTGAGTTTGTATGAACTCATTAGACCACATTTCGAGCACAACGATGACCAACAGGAAGATCAAAGAGCACATTCTTTGGAGAAGGCAGCAGGACTTGGTTCCCAGGAATACAGAATAATTAACATGTCAACCAAGCCAGGAATGCTGAATTTGTGCTCTTGAAGTGTGGATGCTCACTGGTAAGGTTCATTAAAGTGCAGCTCAGTGCAGATAAGCTGCTTTTCTCTCTCCTTCAGGAACAGGGCTGAAAATAATAAATGACTGTGAAGCCTGCTAGCCAGTAAAAGATTTTGTACAATTTTGAAATATATTAAATGGATACGTAAGAAATAACAATGTCTTGTGCTTGAGCTGCAAACACATTTTTTTTTCTACTTTGAAGCCAGAAAGATTGACAAGAAATTAATATGTACTATGAGCCAAATCCAAAGCTCTGTGAAAAAAACCTGAAGTCTGCTCAGTCTTTCCACTGAAGAGCTTATCAGCCTTCTGGGGCCATGTTGACAGTAGTGATTTTTTTGTGGTTACTGAGGCAGATCAATGACTCAAAGCAGTTGCTACTGAGCTCCCTATAGCTCCAGGTAGGCAGAGGGGGGTTATTCAAATTATTGTCAAACATGCAAACCAGTTCTACTTTAAATTGCTAGGGAAGACAACATCGTTCATATTATGTGTCAAGCCATGTTAAAGCACTGAGTTTGCAAAAACTGCTATTTACTCCCAACACTTTATTGTACGGCACAACTAATTGTCAGGTATGTATCATATGTTTTCTAGAAAAGTATTTTTGTTTTCCTTAAAGTCTTAAGTAGAAAGTAAAAATATCTTACGGTATTGATCCCCAGGCCATTAAGCATGTATATCACGTCTTCTGTGGCTACATTTCCAGTGGCACCTTTTGCATAGGGACAACCACCCAGTCCTGCAACAGATGAATCCACTACAGCAACTCCCATCTGGAAAACAAAAACACAAAAATGCAACATCGGCACAGAGTGGTATTTATAATTATGCAGCATAAATAGCAGGCTATACATATTAGTTACCATGGATAAAATACACATTTCTCCACAAATGGATGTGTTCCTCAGAGGAAATGCCTTACAATGGCCTTAGTCCTGACATCTTTATAAGGTAAGTATGGAACAGAGAACTAATGGTCCATTACTTGTGATTTTGGCAGATAAGATGATTGCTGTTATAGAGCCAAGCAGAGTTTTATGTCTTTTCTCTCTTTATCTCTCTACACATTGTTTTTAAGTAGTCTGCATCTATTCGTGCAAAGGCTGACATGCAACCAAATACAATCAATGCCTTTATTCAAATGTGTAATTTTAAGCATATGTATAAGTTGGAAGTCTTAGTATTAGGGTCTGATTTATGTGTCATCCAAAAGATTTTGGGACATCTACCCTCTAAGATGTGTTTTATAATCATGTCAGTTCTTCCACAAAGAACTTCCCTCTTAGCATTTTCTCTCTTCTCATTCTATATTCTTTCCTCTTTATTAGACACCAAGAAATCATCATGTAAATATAGTTTTTGTTCTTGTTTTAGAGGAAGACTACAAGGTACTTTTGCCTTGTACTGGTTTTGGCTGGAGTAGAGTTAGTTTTCTTCACAGTATCTGGTATGGGGCTATGTTTTGGGTTTGTGCTGAAAACAGTGTTGATGATACAGACATGTTTCCACTGTTCCTGAGCAGAGTCGAGGTCTTCTCTGTTTCTCACACCACCCCACCATCAAGTAGTCATGGGGTGCACAAGAAGCTGGGAAGGGACACAGTTGGTACAGCTGACACCAGCTGACAAAACGGATATTCCATAACATATGACATCATGTTTATCTTATAAAGCTGCTGTAAGAAGGAGAAAGAGGGGACATTCAGAGTGATGGTGTTTGTCTTCCAAAGTAACTGTTATGTGCAGTGGAGCCCTGCTGTCCTGAAGATGGCTGAACACCTGCTTGCTGATGGGAAGCAGTGAATGAATTCCTTGTTTTGCTTTGCTTGTGCACACAGCTTTTGCTTCACCTATTACAATGTCTTTATCTCAGCCCCAGAGTTTTTTCACCTATACCCTTACAATTCTCTCTCTCATTCCACCGGGGTAAGCGAATGAGCAGCTCTGTGGGGCTTAGTTGCCAGCTGGGATTAATCCACAACACACTAAAACTGAACTCTACAATGTAAGGAAAAATTAAATTTTGGCAGATCCCTTTAAGAGTTCATGAGCTTATATCAAGTTTAAAGAACTTTATCCTGGAGAGTCTGACCCATTGGTTATTGTATTCACCAGTCTAGAAGAAAACATTATCCCCCAAATAGCAAATTTCACACACTAGCATGAGTCCTGCAGCAGCATTCAAAAGCCTAGTTTTTAAGATGCTTGGCATAACTGAATAGCTTGGATGTCATGGAAATTCTCTATAGATATGGGTTCCAATCTTTGAATATTTTTTTAAGGTAGTACTTGATGCATGGTGTTAAGCTTTCTCATTTAAATTAAGACTTGAAAAAACAGTCAGTTGCCATAAATTTGTAATTCTCTGTTTTATTTTCTTCCTACCGCATCCAATCTCATTCTCTCTCCTGATGTCCTCTCTGCATATTCATGATAAAGAAGAGTAAACTAATTACCAACTCCACCCCAGAGAAAATAATAAATTTCCTATGGGATAAAGCCTTCCCTGGGAGATTGTTCGAGAGGGAAAGGAATCGAGCTTGTGATTTCCATTGACTTGTTCAGTGAGCTCTTGCACACCTCTCCTTTCTGTGATTAGGTTTTAAAATAAAGCTGAAATTGAGAAACACTTTTTTCTGTTTTAATATGTTAGGTATGTGATCCAGGACACTGGTTCTCCCTTTTAGAGAAAGTGCTTCAGACTTCCCCTTGAACAAGATTAGATGCCTTTGGAGACATTCAGGCTCTAGAGATAATCAGAGGCAGGCAATGACATTAGGCAGACAGATTATCAGATCTTCAAAGACACCAGCTTCTCTCTAGCTTAAGAACACTAGAGGGTTCTCCTCCCCCTTGGGCTACTTTAGGCAGACACATACCAAAAGTTTAGAAGAAGTTAGGCAGCCTGAATCAGGGTGAAATCACAGCTCAAATTCAGTACAGGAGTTCCCGTGAAGAGATATTTTCAAAACACCAACTTTGACTTCGGGTCTGGAAAGATTCAGTGGCTAAACCATGCTTGTTAGACACATTTGCAAGCCAGTAAGATAAGCTTAGCTGCCTGACTGCACAGAGAGCTGATTTCTGTTGCTTTCCTCCTGAGGGACCTGCCTGTCCCCACAGCTAGTCTGGGAGCCTGAGCTTCTCCTTCATAGTCATGCATACAACTAGCTGGCAAGGTAGGCAAAATATGACAGCCTGCATATTTCAGGTGCTAAGTCCCCTTTCCGAATATACCCATCAGGGTGCTTTTTTAGTTCTGAAATAAAATTTCTATGTATTTTGTTGCATTTGCTTCTAATCTTAACAGTGCTTTCCATAGTTTTATCATTGGCCTTACAGGCTCTTTGAAGTTCTAACATTTCTGGAGGGCAACAATACAGAGTAATCCCATGCAGTGTTGTCCCAGGTCCTGTTTTCAGACAGGGAATGTTATCTTGAGCTAGGTAGCTTCTCAAAGCCTGTAATAAAGACCTCAAAGGAGCCAAGGTGCATAACTGTGACAGGCAAGACAGCACTCTTTAACATTGCTCACACAATGAGACTTTCTAAGAAAGAATATTGTACTTCAAAGTACACTAATCTGTGAATTATGGAGTGAATCACCAAAGTACGTGTTTCACATTTCAGTCACTTGTCACACACTTTGTTTGTGTAACCCACCGGTCAGAGAATGTGTTATACAACACATCTGTGTCCAATACACAGAGGATATGCGTTTATGATAGCTTTCAACTGGAAATTCTGTTTCTTTTTGCACTAGCTGCTAAGATTCAGATATATACTCTGGAAGTCATTGCTTCAAGCTCCACAGTGGTAGTTTTCAGGCTTGCAAGTGTCCCTGCAGAAACACACCTAAGGCCTCTTAGTGGAAAGACCTAGAGTGTGGTGAAGGTCTGGGGAAGAGAAAAGGGAGACTAACATGTAGAACTGCTGGTATGATACAAGCATGCATCCTACTACCGTGCCTGCGCTCTCAGTTTGATTTTAATATTTCCATCAGACGTGACTGTTTCAGAGATTAAAAGGTAGAAGAAATTGTCTTTCATGGAGTTTTTCCCCAGCTCTAAGGTTATGTCATAACTGCTAGATCATTCTTCTTGATGTACTTTTTTTCAATAACTTTTACATGGGGATAAAAGCTACAGGCAAATAATGTGCAGAGGTACATCCCGGCTGTTAAACTCCCTAGGAAGATCAACAGGCTTTAGTAGCATATAAGCAGTCACTGTCTAACTCCAGTGAATTATCTCATGAAATACTTGTCCTTGTGCAAAACTGGGAAAAATATCAACTAGTTTGCATTTGGTGAAAACAGCCTGAAAAGTTTGTCAAGTCAAAGCACCTCCTCCTGTGATGTGTATATTACTATCAGTAGCCTGTTCCAGGCCTTCACAGAGCTCTCACTGTGAGAAAAAAACAAGAAACCATATACTGTCAGTATTAAAAAGGTGTGTCTTCTAAAGGCACCGGATATATATGTATTAATTTCTTCATGATTGTGCAAACAGTTGTGATGCCACCATAATTCTGCACTTGCAGTGCAAGTTTCATAACAGTGGGGATTATATTGCTTATTATTGTTTGTTGAAAGTATTTGTGAATACTCGGAGGGATATGGGATACCACAGCAACATGAAGGTAACAATGAAGTATGTACCTTTGTGTAAGCACATCTATTTAGATTCTCAGGCAGCCTTGTCTGAGTTAATTCTGATTACCTCCACTGGAAGCTGGAGTAAGCTCAGTTAATTTAGCCTAACGTAGATGCACAAGCATAAAATATGAAGCCTTCTGCAGGCTAAGCAGCAGGAGCAGTAACCTCTAGATGATGGACAGTGATAATTGCTCTGTCTGCTAAACCATCAACTATTATGGATAAACAGAAGGGAGAAAGTCTAGGTACAGCTTTACACGGGTTACATCCTCGGTGTGGCAACTTTCATCCTAGTACAGGACACTTAAACCATTATTTCCCAGAAGCAGTGTATAAACATGTTTGTGTCTTTATAACGGTATCTGCATCAGGACGGATTTGCCATTTTAACATTCAGCCAGTTGTAGACAAGGTCTTGACATCGTGTATACAATACAGCAGCTCTGACTGACCTCCAAATCTAACACGTCTTCAAATCAGTGCTCCTAATATGCAATGAGCAGATGTCTCTGCCTTTAAGATACTGTCCTTTAAAGTTCTCTTCACAACACTTCTGATAAGATGTCTACTGCAACATACTGCTACTTCAGCCACAGCCTCAGCTGCATCTCTCTGCCCTTGCATGTGGTACGGGCAAATATAATGTGTTTTCTGATTTGTGTGCAGAATCACTACAGTTCGTCTCCAGTGTGGCCCCATTCAAAAAGTCCTTAAATAATCCATACTCCAAGCTCCACTCTAACAGTGATAAAAACAGATGTTGGAAAATATCCTTCAGCAGCACTACTAACTAATTTGGGGGTTAATATTACAGTCCAGCCTGCCCAAGCACCAAGAGTCTGAAATAGCACCTAATAAATAACTTCTCTGCAAGTTTAAGCAGCTATGAAGCTGTCTTGCTGTTGCAGCCATTAAAAGCATAAGGGGCTCTAAAAGAAAAGCTAAGATTTGACATAATGTGTAAAACAAGGTCTCTTCCTTCATCACATGTCCAATATTTGTCAGTCTTTTACAGGAGATAATGAGTTTCAAGCCTTTCAGCAATCTGAGCTTGCAAAACATTCACAGTCAATATGAGATCTTTAAAATGCCCACAGTCTCGTTGTCACTTCATGACAGGCACTAAATTGTGCTGAGATCATGAGAAGTTGCACTGCAGCTATTTTGTGGGATATGTCCTAGACAAGCGCTCGCTCACTTATGTATGGATGTGGGGGGGGGTGAACAATGGCTTGGCTTCCACGACAACTTAAGTGCTGCAATCTTTTTTGACGCTTGCAGAGTTTTGATAATCACTGAATTCCTGACAGTGGTTCCTGAACACCTTCCAAACTTTAGCTTTGGCTAGTCTTAGTTTATTCTCTAGAGAAGGCAAAAGACTTTTGCTTTTGTCCCATGCTAACTTCCTAATTCCCCAATGAGAGAGCAAGGAATTAAATTCATCACCTTTGTCAAATAGCCAGTTTTAACAGGAAACTATTATTGCCAGTGAATAATAAATGCTTCATGTTTCTCAGTTTGCTTTACTACCTCCCCATAATTTCTTGTTGGGACAGTTAGTCTCCTTCCTTAACCAATCTTTAAACCTGGCTTCATCTGACAGAAGTTTAACTTTGTCTCACTCCTAAAAATGACAAGGTCAGCATCAGTAACTCCAAAGATGCATGAGATATAAATCAGAAGCTATAAACCAGGTCTCTCATGAATTAGGATTTTTTTTAAACTATGACATTTTGAAACCAAAATACTGAGGATCCCCTGGTATGCATTAAACAGGAAAATACTTGTTGTCCCACAAAGTTTAGGGGCCACAGCATTGTGAAGTTCAGTACCACAATGCCTTAAAGATAGGTGCACATAGATATGACAAAGAATCACTGTATTAGTTCAGCATTCAATCAAGGAAGGGAGAAGGAAGGGAAGAAGTAAAAGGAGGACCTACACATGGTAGGTCAAAGGCTATCCACACAAAAGGCAGCACAAAACTAATATTATTTGATCCTGCAGCCCTGTCAGGGCCTAGCTGGCACTGTTGGCATGGTGTGGTACAGTCATATGACTGTGTCTCTTCTGGCATCAGCTTGCTACTCAGCATCACTTGGTATATCAGGAAAAATGCCTTCTCCTGTAGAGATAACCATAGATTCATAAATAATTATGCTAGCAATGCTTTGTAGGGTGGCTGTGCCCACAAATAGCCTTCCATGAATTACATTATCAAGTCGTCTAAAATCAAGGCTTGCCATTCTCCTTTATTTTAATTTTAAAAAATGTATGAAAATATTATTTTAGTATTTGAGCAATTAAAAGCATAAATTTCTACATACAAGGCAATAAAATGGGGCATTTCTCTGTGGAAAACCCTAAAGGTTAACTGCATTTCCTTCCTGCTTCTTTTTCTCTTCAGTCTTGCTAAAGACTAATGCATCACAAAAGAAAACACTATTCAGGGTTAACTCCATCACTACTGACCACAGGGTGTCACTGTTACATTAAAATCTGTCATTTCCCAGTTCATTTAGTTAGAAAATTAATACATTCAGTGAAAAAATAAAATCCGTTTCTCCTGAAACATACTGAGATGCAAGCAATTTGTGGGCAGACATGCTGCATAAAATAGGTTTATACAGCATTCCTTCAACTTATTGCACACATCTTTTCATATTGCTACTGACACATTTATTATAAGCAAAGCTGGCAATGACATCTAAAGTTCCCTAACACTTTCCATCATAAGGCCCTACTTTCAGTTGTTTATTACTTTGTCAGCCTTTAACTGCTAACTGCTTATATTTTCCATGCCTCGTCTCTGCCTCAGGCTGGATTGTTTTGGAAAGTTTTAGTGAAAAATGGGGTTGGCCACTTCCGAGAACAAGTTTTGAGGAAGAAAAACACTTTGTTATGCTAATATTCAATAACTCTAACACGAGCTTCTTGCTGATCTTCTTGTAGCTTTGCACTCTCATATTTGGCACAGGAGGAATACTGATTCTAAGACATCACACAGTCTGGACTTAGTTATGAGCTTCGGAAAGTTCCATTTCATTGTCAGGAACTGTCAGTCTGATAGCTAAAATGCCTGAGGGTCAAGAGAGAAGCAGCTGACCATGCTCTTTCCCTCAACCTCAACAAAGAATTGTGAGGCAATTACTCTGAAACTGAGCTGGAAAATCTCTGTCTCTGGCTGACGGTGCACCACCTGCACAGGAAGCCTCTCACTGGCAGGCTCGAGCAGCTGAGATCTAGCTCGCCCATCCAGTTCTTCAGAGAATGTCCACAGTTATTTAGGGGGAATCAATGCCATCAAGCATGAGACTGGTTTTGAGATTTTGAAAGGCTTAGAAAGTCCTAATAAAAATCCTAGGCCATAACAAAATAAATATTGAGATGGAAATGTTTAGAAATCACTATCAATATTGCCTGTGCAGACTTATTTTGCTCATTTTTTGATTATGTGCACTCTTTTATTTACAAGACACTAGAGTTTGCCAACTCAGGGTTGTACGCAATTTGAGCTGGTCCTTTGCTAAGGATCACAAAACCTGCAGGGGGAGCAGAAGACACATTTCAAGGTCTTGTGGAAACACATGAAGACGCGATGATCATCACAACACTTGGTAACTTTCCTGTCTCCCTTCCTTCCCTACCCAAGCAACCCAGCACATTGCCAGATTTCCCAGTTCAGCTGCTGTTGATTGGAAGTAAGTAGTTATTGCCCCAGCTGCTCTTCAGCAGAAGTTGCTTCTCCCAGGTAAACCTCTGCTGGTTCAACAGTTTTGTCTGCTTGCTATGTCTTGTGAAATGATGTGATCTAAAAATGCAAGATATTAATTTTGTAGATTTAATTTTGGGCACGGTCAGAAGACCAGTTAAACAGGTAAAGCAGAGAAGACAGTAATCTTGGGATCTGGAGGAAAGGCAAAGGGCAGTTTCAGGTTAGGCTCCAGAGGTGCAATAACTGCACCAGGTTGTCTGTGGCCTACATGCAGCCAGGTTTTTGTCACATGCTACATGCCAGTGTAAATGAATAAAAATAAACTGAGGGATTTGAACGACAGGGAATACAAAAAGATGACATAACCTGATGGAAAAGTTTCTGAGGGTTGCTCTGCAAGAGGGAAATTTTGCTGAGACTGGAGAAACCATGTCTGGAACCGCTGACAGTGAAGGTCCAAGGAAGAAACAAAATCCACTCACTTTGCAAGGGATGGCTCACAGAATAGAGATGTACCCACCAAAATAAAGTGGCTGAATTATCATAACGGCTGAATTCTGGGATATCAGCTGACTTATGGGAGAATGAGTTGAATGAAGAACAGCAGGTAAAAATCAATGTTTGAGAAGCAGGCTGCAGAATGCACACTTCACTGAGTTATAATATTGAAAAAGGACAGAGTGCTACTATAGAGTATCAGGGAAAGGCACTAACCTAGTATTTGAAGTGCACATGGAAAATGTGGACCATGTGAATTCATCAATGAAAATGTCAAATCTGACCTGAGCATCACGGTATTTAAGAAGACAACTTTTAAGAAGTTAACAGGGAATGTATAACCTAGTTTATCTATCTTAGGTACCTCTTTTATTGGTATCAATACCTTATAAAGAAACTAGAAATTCTTTGGATCTTGTTCAGTCCTGGTTAGCTTCTGCCAGCTCCCAACTCTTCTAGGTACTGGAAGATCAACTTCTGTTGCTTTACTCCGTGGCTTAAGCTAGGTGGCCAAAAATGTTCCTGGAGGTCTAATTTTCCTCAATTTGTATAAACAGAACACTTTCAGCATCATGTACCAAGTGGCAGAGGACACTAGCTTGTACCAATGTGAGCAAACAAAATAGGTGGGTGGCAGAAAACATCTATTTTTATTACAAAAAAAAAATTGTAGCAATGATGGCATTTATAAGAAAGCTGGGGAAACTGAGTAGAACTATTTTCATTCCATGGTGGTATTATGGTATGTCAGCATCAGGGTATCTAAGGAAATGAAATGGTAACAGCATTTAAAATCCCATCTGACTTCAATTCAGCCAGAGCTCTCACACAGCAGCACCTGACTCCCCTAGAGCCAGGAACATCACCCACCCACAAAATCTACTTTGTTTGACTTTCATTCCTCATATTATCTCTGAAATCCCACCCACCTGCCACTCAGCAAAAATGGGGACCTCCTGTGCATCCCTGGGGCTCATCTCCAGATATACTGCGGAGTCCCACAAAAGTATCAGCTCTTTGGGGCTGATCACCTACACAACGTGTGTGGTCTTCACAGCCTGAAAACTGTCACTGGCTCCTTGGCATGGAAGCTGGGGAAGCTCAATGGACCAACATGGGTGGCGGGCCACCAGCATGACATCAGGAATTCTAATGGGTTCTTCGAGTGTTTGAAAATGTATCCTAACGGCTGCCTCTTCTCTGTCTTCCTCTGTGTAGCTTTCTCCAAAGAATGCTAAGGAACACTAAAGGCGAGACCCCAGTTTATGTTGTTGGACATTAAGATTGATGCCTGTTAGTTCTAGTACAAGGACATTTTCTTTTGCAACTAATTCAGCTTTACCCAGTGCTTCCCATCTCATCTGCTTAACAAGTTTCCACATTTAGAGTGCAAAGATCTTTTCAGCTATTAGTGACTGCTAGTATTGTTCCAACTCACATCTTGACAACTAGATTTGCACTTGTTTCTCCTGGATGTGATGGTATACAAAGCAAGGGAGCAGTTAGTAAATAATCTTCAGTCCAAGCCTCCTTTGTCACTGCCACATACCAGAATGTCTGCTGAAGGTTTTGGCTACTATTTCAGACATGATGGCAGATCATAGTAAATGATCTGTTGCACATTACAATTTAAAGTAGATGACTAATCCTATCTTATGCTTCCAAGGCTTTTCCTCTGATTTCAGTACCTATGCTTTCCAGAAAGTTGCTCAGGTTAGTGTTGTAACTATTATAGCATCTTCCTTTCTATTTCACCTATTTAATAGGAATCAATCTAGGCTAGAGTCAAACTTCCCCATCCCATAACCATCTTAGAAAGATTTAGCTGACTTAGAAACGGAGTATATTCAGCAGTGGAGCTAAAAAAAACCCCATACATGCATCCAAACACATCCAGTAGTCAAGCAGTGGTACTATTCTACCTAGGGCTCAGGTTTTTTCTTTGCCTTCCTTCTAACTGAACGTCCTATCGATTGGGGAAGGTGGGACACCCAGGTAGTGAACCCCAAAACTCCTGCCTATGGCTTTTTTCTCACTTGAGATCCAAACTGCGCTGTGCTTCACAAACACATGGCAACATCTAAATGGAAGATCCTGCTGAAGCTAAAGTTTTCAGCAATTTCAGAAATACCAGGATGGTAGTAGATTCTGTGCACATTCCTCAAAAGTCTAGCCCCTCTCTAACTACATGTTTGCCCCTCCAGTTTTCAGTCAGATTTTGCTGCACCTTTAATCTCCTTATGCAACATCAAGGTAAAAGGCCCAGGTAGCACAGTTCAACTTCTTAGAAGAGTCTGGCATTTTATACAGATCCAGATCTCTTGAAACTCCTCAACTGCACAAAAATGGATTAGACTAATTCTTACTTTACTGACATTATTATTCACTGGGAGTTTGCTTGAGCCAGGGCATGGACCTCAAGACTGTATCATCATTATTATTACTGGTTCTAACCTGCAGTTGGATGTCATAGATTTGATTCCTTTTGCAGATCTCAATTGCAATCAATGAAATATCAAAATTCATTAATAAGCAGGCAGAAAGGAAAGTACCTGATTGCATCAGAGAACAAAAGCCTGTTTTCATCTCTTTAACTGTTGTTACAGTTTCCATATTTTTTTGGGGGGGAGGGGGCTGTAAAAAAACCAAACAAACAGCATCTCTCTTAATTCCTGAGGCTGCTTATTTTGCAAAAGAAGATACATGAAGCTTTCTGAAGGAAGTTACATAGTTCCAGCAGGGTACCTGTGTTATAATGATATAATTTGCTACTTAGAACTGGGTTAGAACTGGGAAATCACTTTAACTTTCATCAAGTGTATAAAAGTGTTATCTTTATATATTGTTTTAGTTGTTCAGATTAATTTAAAATGTACTACAAGTATGTGCAGAATTCTGAATCCTAGTATAGTTTTTTCATAATCCATGGTATCGTTTGCATTTTCTAATAATATACACAATATATGCTTCACACTTGCAATACATAGCATATGCTCACAGTAGTCATTTTCTAATGTGAGCAATTCCTCTTCTCATTTCTGGAGATACATCTAACAAGAGAAATGAAGAATTGTGCATCCTATCTCAGGCTGAATAGATGTATATCTCCATCATTCACTAGCACTCTGTATTGCAGTTAAAGTCTAGGCCAAAAATAATTTGTGCAGTTAATGCTGTGAAATAAAACCTGCATTTTTTATTTAGACATAACTATTTTGAATCTCTCTTAATTCTATTTTCATAATCCCCTGAGAGAAACAATACTTTATTTTAGTACATAGGATGTAAGGAAGTTCAGAGATTCCGCTCCTCAATATTCATTGACAAAACATACTCAGCATAAAGAAAAGTGGATTGCCAAGATATATGGTAAACAACCCTTAGAAAAAACCTCCTGGCATTTATTACATCATCTGAATTACACAGGTGCATATCTATCTTCCCCTATATTTGGAAAATGAGACCTGTATTCTCCATTCAAATACCTCTAACTTATTTACAGCTAGATCTGGAGACTTAATATTCATCATCACAAAGTATAAAGCCAAATGTCCTTTTTTCTTCAGGAGCACCAAAGATTAACAGATTAGAATGTTTTCCACATGTCCATTTTACTGTCAAGAGAATATTAAAGAAGTTTTCCAGCTTCCGCAGCTCAGCCAGATGTCAATGGATCCCACAGTGAAGCAAAATTGGCAGAGTAGCCTTCTCATGACCCCAGCATTGTTTTATCAAGGATCAGTTTAAAAGTATAAAGGGCCATTTCTTGCTGAGATCTGTAATGTTTTTCAGCCCTTTTCCCCTGCAATTACACAAAAGTGCTGACTTTGTTGAACTACTGATATGCAGTAGTATTTCTTATGACTTCTCTCACACTGTGCTGTAATTGCTGTTTGTGTTGGCACAAGAAATGTACCACGTCTTGTTTCCACTGTACATTTCCGGACTCTGGTTTCAGTAACATCAGTGTAGGATATTGTACTGGGCATACGTTTTGTTGTGTAAACATTAGCTGGTAATTTACCCTGTCAATCTCCACAGTATGGCCTCTAATTACGAGAGGTTGAGGGGCTTCAGATGGACATTTATAGAATATTTGCAGTAGTTATGCTGCTTCTTTTTTTCCTTCACTGGTATCTGTGTTCTGAAAATCATTGCAAAGGAAAAAAATACAACCACCTCAAAAACCATGAAACAAAACCCAACAACAAAACCAAATGTTTTCATTCTTGCACACTTCATTCCCTAGAGGGACTAAAGACTAGGTTCCCAATTAGTTACGCAAAAGTTAGGGCAATACTGCAGTAGACATTACAGTGTAATAAAGTATTAGATATATCTGTTTCCTTTCAATTTGATTATTCCCTTTTACATCTTTTGTAATAAAAAAGGTATATTTTTTCCATCAGTACTTTTTTTCTTTAAATTCATTCTCACTAAATAGTCTCTGAACTTGCAAACAGCTATGCACATGCTTAACTTGATTCAAGACTCTGACAAATGCATTTAACAAATGGGACCACTAAGGTCTTGTTGGAAAATGTTGCATCTACTGCAAAGATTCAGAACCAAGGAGCAACCTCCCCTTAAGAGCTCTGGAATATATGTTTTAGTCATTCATCTATATATTTTCAAGGAAGCAGAACTTTCCACTTTGTGCTAAAATATAATGTCCTGAGTAGAATTCCAGGATGAGATTAAACAGTTAATAATTATAGTAATGTCACCAAAGAAGATTCAGTCAAATAGGGCATCTTTTTGGACACCACAGGCAGAATGAATCTTTATTTCAGAGAAAGTTTTCACCATGATTTTCATCATAATGCAATAAACTAAAAAAAAGTGTGACAGTTTCTCAGCTCCTACTATTCCCTTACGACTGTATCACTTTTGTAATATTCATTACATTACCTTATCACATTACAATACCTCCAAAAGAATCTTCCTTTCCAATACATTGACTAACTAAGTGATAGCATTAAGGTGGGAAGCCACAAAATGTAATATCTTGCAATTTTTCCCCCTTATTCTGAATAAAATCCCTTTTCTAAAAGGAACAGTTGGAAATTGCTCATCCAATATATCTGCTAACAGTAAAGCCAGAACACTTATTTTGTTTAAAAAGGCATTCAACTTAGCACCTTATCTTTTGGTACAGATGCACATTATATTGCCTTGCTAAATTTACTTTTTTATGTTTGCTCAGTTTATTCTTTAGAGGAAAAGATACTACATAACATTAAAAACTGTTACTTATTGCTGCAGTTCTTACTGAAAGCAAAATCTTACTGCTATGAACATAGATCAGAGAAAAATCTTTCTATAATTGTTTACTTTATGTATTTGAAAGGACTCTGTGTTAAGCAAATCACATCATTTGCCTCTGACAATCTGTCACCATATAGCACTTGCACTAAGCAACAAAGGAGAAAAAAAATAAATAAAAAGCAAAATATGCAAGCTGGCAGAAATTATGGAGTGTATAAAACCATCATCCATTTCTCTTTAAAAATGATCAAAAAGGTTTTATTTCTGAAAGCCTGGCTGTTTCAGTTTGTACTGTGATATTTAAAAGAAAAAAAAAAAGATAAATGACAAATTAATTGACTCAGGAGATTAGTGCAGTGTTGCTTCAGCACAGCACAGAAAGAAAAGATAGTTGTCATACTTTAAGTACTGCATCAGCTTTGGTTTCTCTCTTCACTGAAGAGTCATCCTCGACTTATTCCACTTACGCAATAGTCACTTTTTCTCATAAGGCTACAAAGAACCACCCAACCCATTCATTTAGACTGAGTTCAGGAACTTCAGTCTGTCTGATCATCATCTCTCCAGATTTTTGCAGTTTAATCTATCTTGGGAAGCACCTTGAGAGCTTGTTCAAAGCCTCCTGATGTATCTCAGCAATAGGAAGTAACTCTCCCTCCTTCACTGTTTGCTGGATGATAACAAAATTCGTTCAGAGGACACATAAATATGCGAGAACTGCCAGAAGTTTAGTTACACCCCCTCAGCACAGCTGTCTGTAAAGCCACCCAAAAAGGAAGCATTATCCTGTAAACACTGCGCTACCCTACTGGAGACACCAGGATTTGTAATTTCCCATGACTGTTCCTGCCATGGCAAACTCCTCTGACCCTTGCTTGGGTCTGAAAGACAGGTTGCACACAACACCCTCTTTTTTAGACAGAAACTAGAACATACTCAGAAAGAATGAAAGGTAATGAGAAGAAACACTTATTTCCAAGTGGGAAGCACTTTAGTGATTCTGTCCTTATTTTACATTTGCTGTTAAACTTCAAGAAAAGCTACTTCAGGGTAAAAAAGGAGGGGGAGTCATTTCCATTGAGTAGAAAAATACACAAGTCTAAAAGCCATTTATCTTCTTCTAGTTGATGCACGCAGAGTTACAGCCTGATTAAAGCACAATATGATTATAGGGAGAATTTCTAAAAACAAGCCAAGCAACACTTATAGAAATAATTTATTTCGAAAAAAACATGAAAATCGAATGAGGAATTAAATCCTGAATAAAAACCTGTTTTTAAAGGTACTTAAAGTAATTGTATCCTCAGAAAACTTTTGAATTCTTTTTTCACAATGGTTTTTAAAATCATGTTGAAATATTGTATGTTATTTCTGGCACTGCACCGCATACCGTTTTAGCGTGCAGCATGTAAGTTCAAAACAAAGAGAAAGTGAGAGGAACAAGACTGTACCACAGTCAATGAAGGAGACTAGCTGAAAACACAAAGCTAGATACATGGCTACTGACATACTCATATGTTCTAGATTAGAAACTATCTAAAACTACATATCCTAGAATCATCATCCTAAGTATATCTTAATCACAGGAATGAACAGGTGGTCTAATGAACATAATCCTACTATTAATCTACAGCATGTTTTAGATGGCTATTTTTTAAAATGTAGACAATACAGAAATTTAATTTAAATTGGCATGTTAGCTATGTCAGTTACAAAGACTGGCCAACATTTTCCATATTCAGATCCTATGGTAAGCTGCTTAGAGCTTTGCAAGTCATTTACTAATCAAGCTGATATTCTGTGAGATGGATACCTGCCCTGAACTACAGTGCTCTATAAATACTCAGCTGAAACAGTTCAGCTTTACAGAACAACTTACATGCACACTTAAATGCGTCATGCTAGTAAACAGCGATGGATTCCTCAAGGTCTCATGCCCCCATGCCTTGAATCAAAGACGTGTAATGTAGGGAGTCCCATCTTAGCTGTAGAGAGGGATGCAGTGTACAGATGTTTAAGGAAGGCATGTAACAGTTCTGCAGTGGAAATCCCCAGGGATGCCAGCAGCACACTCAGAGCTGACCACAACCTCTGAAATCTCAGCTCTGGAGACATCCTTAAACAGCCATGAGGAATGACAGCAAAAATCTTTCATCTGTGCTGTTAATACACAGGAACTTGTGCTCTTTTATGGATATGACCAACAAACCACATGGCATCAGGACTGGAACTCAACTCACCACTGTGTGCAACTCTTGCCACAGCCCCTGGCATAGCTTTGGCCTCAGCCAGGTACTGCTCCACTGGCACAGTCTGGGAACCAGCATCATTTAGGGATCATTCGTAGTTAGCAGTCTGGAAGTGCTGACCTTGTTTTGGAGGGTGAGAATTTGATGTTACGGATGCAGATGCCAGAGAGGCCAGGAGGTATTGAGACCAGGAACACTTCAAAGGAGTGATATAGCAACTATAGGAGTGCAAAGTCTATTCAGACATGCAGTCTCATATCTAAAATGAATGTGACAGCTGACGATACAGAAACTGATTAAGAAATGCATGTTGTAGGAGGGGTGCTGAGATGGGAGAATGGGACAGGCTTACAAAGATGGAGAAATTCTGAGATGAGCCAGTTATGTAAGATACTTAAACCTGTGGGAATCCCATTTCAGTTGTTGTGTAAGTTGGAAGGTGTGTGAGAGACAAGCAAGACACCATAAAACCAAAAGGGACAGGTAACAGCTGGGGAGAACTAGCTTGTCTTTCTGTCAACGAGAGACTGCCTATGTGATACTGCATGAGGAACAAAAAAAGCCCTTCAGGCCAATGAAAACTCTTCACTTTTCAGAAACTTTCCATTTTCTAGCCTCTGATTTTCAGAAATTGAATCAGAAACTGTTGCAAAGTAACAGTTACCAGTTCAATTTCTGATTGCTACAGGCAGTCATCTCAACAAACCTACGTCCAGTCATGTAGTCTCATGTGAAAAAAAGAACAAAATACTACCTTTTCTATTCATGCAATCCAGTTGAGACACAATAGAAATATGCATGGGAATTCTGACACCAGTGTACCTTCACCATATTTTTGTGTATGCTACAGATCAGTGACTTCAGTTTTCTAGCACAATATTTGCACAACTCTTGAAAGTACTAAATATTTATTTTTAAATTGGGCTTAGTATTTTGAAAACTATTTTATACTATTTTTTTCTATAAACACCTGAAAACCTTTTCTGAAAAGCCTTCTTACACTTCCAGCATTTGGAAGTAATTTGTTTCTAGTCAAAAAAAAAAAAGAATGTCTGCCTCTAACAGAAAGAGCTGGATAACTGCCCAGTCCACTTCAGAACTGGATGATGCTGACTCTTGGCCATTTAAATAGTCACGTTAAACAAGACACAGTTGGGATGATAAAAGGAGGTCTGCAAAAAGACTATTGCTCTGGCCACATGGACTTACAACTATCAAACAATGACGAGGAAAATAGCAAAAGGGGAAAAAAATCAACATAAGTGCCAGGGAAAATATTAAGATTAGGTGAATGTAGGCGTATCTGTTCACATTATTATACCTACATTATCTGTAGGTATCTGTTCACATTATTATGCAATAGGCATAAACTGGAACACACAAAGTTCCATCTGAACATGAGGAAAAACTTCTTTATTGTGAGGGTGAGGGAGCACTGGAGCAGGCTGCCCAGAGAGGCTGTGGAGTCTCCTTCTCTGGAATATTAAAAACCTGTCTGGATGCAGTCATGGGCAACCTGCTCTAGGTGAACCTGCTTTAGCAGAAGGGTTGGACTAGATGATCTAACAGAGGTCCCTTCCAACCCCTACCATTCTGTGATTCTGTGAAAAGGTAAAATAAGATAGAATTTGTTCTCATATTTTATTAATACTATTTCTTTTCCCTTTTACAAACTATAGTTCTAGAATCCCTTTTATGTACCAGTCAACCAAATCAATATGGCCTCAATGCTTCTAGATTTAATGAGTCAGAAAATGATCAATGAAGCTGAAACTGGAATGTACCACCAACACCGAAGAATGAAATGTGCAAATGAACACCACTCACAGGATGGGAAACTCATAAAAGAAAGTGTTTAAGCTGTGACTAGGAAAGCGACAATAAAATAGCATTGCAAGAAAACAGTAGAAGCATGCAACGAGGATACAAGCACAGAAAAAGAAAAGAGCATAAAATATTTGGGCCAAATTCATTCTTTCTAAAAATCCACAGCTTCAATGCTATTAGTATAGAAATTATCTTTGGCTTTAAGATAGAAAACTAAAACCACTTCAGATTTTATTTCTCAAGTTGCTGCAGTGATTTCTCCATTCATATTCCATTTAGACCTAGAGTGATAAATCTATATGCACTTGCAGAGATATAAAGAAAGATGCATAGATTTGCATGTGAAATTCAAGGTTTAAAAACATTTTAAAAGAGAGTTGAGGTTTGATTGTAAGCCAAAAGGAAGTTGTCTCTACTGGTCCAAGTCAGCCTTAGTGAGGGATTTTGGAGATGAGAATAATCTACAACGGATGAAGGATCTCTTTGTCTGATTAGTATCCTGAAACAGACTTAGACTTGAGGTTTGATGGTTCAGTAACTAGGGTTGAAAGCTTCTGAAATTCAATCATCATATTAGAGGCAGCTAGAAGAATGTAGATTTCTACTATTTGGTAATCATTTACAATATACTAAGTTTCATTTAGAATAAAAAAACCCACAAAAACATACACACAACCTTTTGGTATATGCATGTAAATATACCTTTGCCTCAGGAACTCCAGCTGCTATTTCAGTATACAACAACAAGTATACTCATTTTCCTATACCTTTGTCTTGAAACAAAGCCTACTTTAAAAACTTTATTTTTCCTAGTAATAGTGTAACAGTTGCAATAATAGCAATGAGGAATTTATCTGTGGACTACCAGGCTGTTAAGTTCTTCTGAAGCACAGGGAGAAAGGTCAAAAACCTTGAGCTCCTCAGAAACTGCATACTATGTACGTCCTGTAAAAAGAAGCAGAAAGCACAAAAATAGGGCTGCTACTTCTTTTGTACTGATCTGAGAAAAGAGCAAGAGTGGTACTGCCTGTTCATCTGCTTACACTCTTATTTTGCTGAACTTACAGGCAACAATGTAAAACCAGTACCTATAAAAAGGCCAAAAAAGAAGAGAAAATTCTGGAAAACATCTCTCAGATTTTCAGTATGTTATGTTTTCTTCCCATATGTAAGTCTGATTCATCCATTTGTGCAGTATGTTTTTTCACTTAGAAAGGTAACTAGCTGACTGCTCATAGTAGCAATATTAGTTGATAAAACACAAGTGTTCACAGTCTCTTCACAGAAACCTTGCAGTCTGGTCCCTTTGCACAATTCTCTTGCCATTTTCCCCCCTAACTTACCTGCTTTCAAATACAAAGTCTAATTAATCTCAATCTTGTTAGCTTTCAATCTTACACAATTCTACTTACTTACACAGATTTACACTTACAAATTGTGCTAGCTATCCTGTTTCTCACAACAGAAATTTAAAATTTGAAGCATTTAATTTCTACAGGTTAGAACAATAGCCCCTAACACGGGCACTGTGGTATTGCAAGTTATTCGTTTAAGCAGGAAAACCTGGGACCCACAGGCCAATACTTCTACAACCCTGCCGATGGGTGCTTTCCAGCTTGAAGAAATTCTGTTTCATAACTCCATTTGTTTCCTGCCATTTGGCCAACTTTCCACTTTTTACATGTCTCCACGCCTTAATATTAACTTCCAGTGCAGAACACTGTAAATTGTTTTCTGAAAAATCAAAGCATATGATGGCCACTGTATATCCTTTGTCTTCTTTGGCAGTGACTGCCTCAAAGAATTCCAGCAAAATATTGAAGCATGACCAGCTCTTCCTGAATCCTGTACAGCTATTCCCAGTCAAGCTGTGTTTTCTAACATTTCCCTATCTGAACCTTGAAATTAGTTTCTGGAGATCTCTGTTAAGTCTTCTGCAGTTTCCTACCATATCTTTGTAAGCAGCAGAGGAAAGTAAACTTGTGAGGTCTGCTGAAGCCTTTCCATTTCTATGCATTTCTCAAAATAGGAATGCAGAACTATTTACATTTTTTCAAGATCCCAAAATATGTGTATGCTTCATACGGCAAGTCTGTCCTACCCTCACATTGCACTACATAAATTTGGAGTGCCAGGCTGTGCAGGGCAAAAGCGATGGAGTCTTCCGGAACTCAGATAACTTGACTGGGCATATATATATTTTGACTGCTTGCCCACTCATATATCTTAGCTTTTTTACTCTCAAAATTACATTCTATACTAAACCTAAAATCTATTCCCTTTCTAAACTTCAATTTCAAAAATAAATTTTAAATCTAGACTTCATACAAATAATTTGTACTTGTCTGATGCTCTTCCTCTGTAGATTTTTTTAGCATTACACAAACTAAGATGGATGAGCTTTATCCCTGTTCTACAAACAAAAAATTGAAAAAAAGTTATGTGCACAGTGACATGTCAAACAAGGAAAAGACAAGCCAAGATATTATGGTTCCTGCCTCCTGTATTTCATTAATTTCATACAATTCCTCCCTATTGGTTTAAAAAACCCTTATCTGTACTACAGTGTCAAAATTTAACTAAACTATCATGACTATTTTTGCTCTGTTAAAAACTAGTTTAGATATAATTTCATTGCTAGGCAGTGGGTATCCTAGCACACTACGGATAATAAAATAAATTTTGAGTGGTATTTAGTAGATCATTCAAGCAAGAACTTTGGTAGCTCACTACATACAAGTTCATTTCCTCAGTTACTATATAATTCCCACAAACCAGTATTTTATCTATGCTGCAACAAACAAAGATGGCTAGACTGCCTTCCTCGGCTAGGAAGTCCATATTCACATGAGTCTCATTTCATAAGAGAAATTCCTCACTGAAGTCTAGCACAATAAGTACATGCAAGGCTTCACACTTTTTCATGGTTGCTTATCTATCTTCTCTACCTTATAACAGAAGTGTCAATTTTGTTCTATTACACTATAGTGCTGAATGATTGTGCTTTGCAGAGAATTAAAAAGTGAAGGAATTCAGATGTTGGTTAAACCTAGAACACAGGCAGATAAAAAGTAGTGCTAAATTTTGATTGTCCAAAATGGTGACCATTTATATCAGCACATAAATAAATGTGCATACCTGAATTAATGATGCTTTCAGTTAATCCTGCTTTTTTTGATATCTTTTAAAATCTTTGTTTTGTTAGCCAGCATGCTGTGGATTTTTTGATTGCTGTTTCATACTTAGAAAATCAAGGAACCAAGAGTTTTTCATTTTACTGTTTAATTTTTACTTAAATAACCTCTTCAATGCTCTCTTCTAATGCAGCATTTTGCAACAAAGCTCACCTACTTTTTAGATCTCTCTTAATTTTGTGACCCTGTCCAAACAACCATCCAAAAGATCACAGCCCAGATATTATTTTGCATTAAACTTATGAAAGGGGGAATTTCAACATAAATCCAGGAGAAACCTGCTAGTTTTAACTTTGTATCTCTTTGGCAATTAACTTCAAATAAGAAATCAGGACATAAAGCTCATGAAAACTAAACCAAAGGAAAAGGTGCCTATGAGTTTTTACAACATAACATTTCCTAAAATTGTACTTCAAAAACCCATACTTAAAAAGTACAAAAAATAGTACTTAAAAAGACCTGCTAACTCTCACAGCTGCTGTTATCTCTCAGCTCAGCACACACTCCGCTACCTGCCATTCAGAGCCATTCTTAAACCTCAAGATACTGGTTGTTAGCCTCTCCTCTAAAGACTTAACTGTCTGGAGCAGCAGCAAGGACAAACTGCTCCATAAAGGAATGTAAGCCAAGAGTCACAGCTAGGCAGGCAGTGGTGACAGCCTCCAAAAAAAGAGCCAGGAAGTCCACTCAGTGATTCGAGGTCAGGATTGGGTCTGGAAACAGTAACCAGTATCAGTCACAGATCTCCCAGGCCTGAGGCTAAGCCAGTATGTCATGCCAGTGGGTGAGGATGAGGGTGAAAATCAGCGAGGTACAAGACTGGGAGCAAGTTCTATTGCAACAATGCTGCAGAGTAGCTCAGAAGGGGGCCAAGCACAAGAGCTTCAGCTTTAAAGCCACTGCCAAGTGAAGGAGAGGGCGCCTCCACTGAGGCTCCTTAGCAAGAACGAACTCCTGGACAAGAGATCTTAGCAACAAGCTGGCCTCTAACCACCTGCTGAAAGGGGTCCTGACAGCCTGTCACTACAGACAAGCTCAACGGCCACAAACAGCAAATCCTATATTTGTAAAAAAAAAGGGCAAGCTAGGTACTTATATCTAGGAGGTGTTTTGGGGTGCAAAATTCATCTCACCTAAGACTTGACATGTAAGCTCATATGAACCATAGAGGAAGGAATTTTCAACACAGTCTTTCTTCAGTTGCTTAACTTAGGCTCTACCATTTCAGTGTGCTAGCTGTTGTGAACTCTATTCCTGTAACACAATGACCCTTGTGAATTAATAAACCATGAACTTCAGCATCTATGTTCAGGTTCCACTCCTGGTTCTCAAACTTAAAACTTAGCCATATCAACATTGAATGCCTTTGTGTGGACCTCATCCTTACTACATAAAGAAACTGGATGCATAAAAATATGCAAGTTGATTAGTCTCTCCAGCATGCACCAAAGGGGCTAGAATCTATTTAGTTAAATGATGAAAGGAAGAGGTCAGCAGGCCATCACTTCTATTTGGATTTTAAAAGAAAAGAACAGTTTATTTAATCTTTAAAATTCAAGAACCTTAAAGACATTAATGAAATATTATTAAATATTTTAAACTCTCTGTAAGGGGATTTATTATAACATTTGTAATGAAAACCTGTATTCAGAAATTTGGATTTTGCAGTCTGAACCTTTAAAGTTTAATTAGAGGCTTGATAAATTCTGGTTTTGGTACTAAAGTGTGCATTTTATCCCACGACTCCTATTTTCTGGAAAAAGCACTAATAAAAAGTAATTTCATTTGGCAAATCATCAACCTCATTCATCTCACTGTATCCAATAAGGTGGAAATGATTATACAAGGTAGTAAAAATCCTTGCTCCCTGTAAGTCACTAGGGTTTTATGCTTGTTTTCCCTAAGTTAGGATTTTATCCGAGTAATGTAGGGATCGGTTCATATTAATGAATTATGATAGTGATTTGAATTTGATAAAGTTCTATGGGATTGCCCATGTGCTTGTTTCCTTCATTGAGGTATCACTGCCTGCTAAAACTCCTCTTCGCCTCTCAGCATACTCCTTCTCATGTTCAGATATGAGCTATGAAAACAGGCAAAGCTATTTCTGGCAACTACACAAGCTATGCAAGAAAAGAGTTCTGTATCACTTCCATTAAAAAACTTCCCCTTTCTTACCCATTCAGTGCACGCTATAGGAGTCAATCGTCAAAGTAACTCAAATCTCCTCAGATCAGTGGTCTGCCTTACTGGGGCCTCTCCAGCACAGAAGTTTCCTGACCCATCTTTTTACCCTTCCTTGGAGGTCTGTAACATTTTCCTATAAATGTTTTACTACTTCTTTTAGTTACATTTTGTGTTTGTCACATTAGCTAGCCCACATATGTAATTTTACTCAAAATACCACAGCCTCTAACTACATTGCCACATCACTTCCCATCCTCTGAATTTTTCTCTTTGGTATATTGTATACTCTGACATTTTTATATTCAAACATTTAACTAAGAGAAAGACAGGTTTCTGCTTTAAATGTTTACTCTTTTATTCTGAAGCAGCACTTCATGTTCCTTACATTTTTACACAGATTCTCTTCATAAAAGAAAGTGAATTTCCTTTCTCTAGGCAATGCATTCTATCTATATTATTTACTTCAACAACTTTAAAAATTACTTATCCTTTAAAAGTTGGCTAATCTATCTCCCATCTTTCATTACCTATTCTTTTGCTAAAACAACACACATAAAACTGAATACTAAAATTACAAGACCACTTCCCTGCTAATTTCTTATACAGATACGGCCTGTCAGTTCTAGATGACTTTGGATCAGCCCCAAACAAAAGAAAATATTCTGGGTAGTATAATCCTGCATGGAACAATGTGATCTGTATAAAAAATCACTTACTGAATCACCAGCACCTCTTTCCACTCCTAGGAGATCTCCCATCGAAGCAATGCCTGAATTAGTGCAGAGTGATTTGTGGTTTTCCAGCTGTCATTCATTAATTCTTAGGAAACACAATATACAATACAACCCAGCCTGAGGTTGTGGTCTGCAATGTCTTAGGAAGAGTGTAAATTGCCTGCTGAATGTTCTTTAACCTTGTTTTCAAACAATAACCATAGCCCATTATTTCTAAAACCCCTCAAACACATTTCACTCCTGATGAAATATTGTGTCAGTCGCACAGACCCATAAAGGAGGAAGGGTAAGGAACTGTGTGGAGAGCCTGGTCTATGAAATGAATGGTTGAGTTGAAGACAAGGGGTTTTACTCCAGTACTTTGCCATTCGTGTGTGTTTGTCCGAGACAAAAGCACAGGCAAGACTGATAGCAGGGGCTAGAAGTGACCTGGGTACTCTAATCCACTGGCTTTGGCACTTTACCATCAGGATGAGCTGTAAAAGTTGTCCTGTTTTAGAAAGAGTATTGCTTAGCTATAAGTCACCACTAGCTGCCTCATTTCGTTGACCAGAGACAGGAGAGGATGTTGTAACGTGCAGGCCCCGTTTGAGGATCCAAGAGCCTGGAGACCT
Organism: Eurystomus gularis; assembly: GCA_013400335.1. Classification (NCBI taxonomy): domain Eukaryota; kingdom Metazoa; phylum Chordata; class Aves; order Coraciiformes; family Coraciidae; genus Eurystomus; species Eurystomus gularis. The sequence continues at coordinate 93,249 of VZZY01025657.1, read as the reverse complement.
ACCTTAAGAGTGAGCCAAGGAGCTGCCTGCACAAAGCCAGTCTGAGAGACTGTGTAATGCCTGCTTCATCAAGGACTTTTGGCAAAGTCTGTGACAAGTTCAGCTCAGCCAAAAACACCGCACCTTTAGACATGCACTGTAGCAGAACTTGAGCGCTAGGGAAGTTTTCTGGTGGGTCTCAGGCACCCCTAGCTTCCCAGAAATCTGAGAAGGCTGTACAGGGATTTTTTTTTTTTTTTAATGTCTTTTGCACTCTTAGATTTACATGTTAATTAGCCTGAACTGCACATTAGGTACTTAAGAGTTTTTTTCCCCTTCAACTCTTACACAGCTGATTTAAGAAGTAAATAAAAAGAAGCAGGAGGTAAACCCGCAACAAGAATCACTTACAACAAATACTGGGGTTAACAAAGCATAGCCATTGTTCAGTGTTTAGTAGGCACCATGACAGTAATTATTTTAAGGAAGGATTTGAAAAACAATGCTTCAAGTATTATTACAGCAAACTCCTCCCGTGCTCAGGGGTTTTCATGCTTTTAGCTATTGCACATGCAACTGAAGCTAACTGTGAAATTAGCAATTTATTTATCCCATGGTGAATACACACACATTTACAACAGTAAAAGTAAGGGTCAATAGAAACTGTGAGTAAAAGTTAGAACATTTTTTTACCAGATTTTGTCATTCAGACAGAGATTCCCATATTGAAACATTTCCCTGTTGTGTTCCTTATGCCACTAATACTGTTAACACACTGCTGTTATTTCTAACAACATATTATCAGCCAAAATAGCAAGTCAGGACAAATGAAAGTCGACCTTAAGAATGGCTCACTGAATTGCGAGGAAGCAGAGGATGCTGTTAAGTACCAAGTCGAACAATAAGGTCTACAATTTGTAAATAGTTTTTAATTCTGTAACATTTAGTAAAAATAGGTCTCTTTAGGAATGCATGCACACATTAAGATATTTTTCAAGATTACCTCTTCCCATAAACTAAATTCAAACTTGTAGTCTCTTTCTTGCATTGTGTACTATTCTTAAAAATATATAAACACAATGGGAAAAAATCTCCCTCGTGGAAATTAACTATTTCTGATTATTTAGCCACAGATTTGAAAGATTTAAAAGGATATAAAGTTGTTGCAAATCTTATTTGGAAAGTATAACTGATAAACAAAAAAGCATACTAAAGGGATGTTAACAGTGATAAAATTATCTAGACCACTCTATGTGCATAATTACCAAAAATTTAGATTTATCCATCCGAAATCAAGATGTAATAATGCATTATTCTGTGTTATATTCAGATACCTCTGTAAAATAGAAATTTTAGTTTAGTGAATAATGAACATACAGATGTTCCTGAGTGGTATGTGAGACATCAGAAAAAAAATGTATTTTATCTCTCTCACTCATCCAAAACCAATAGAAGACAATAACCACCAATGTTTCTTAGTGATTTTGTATGGAATTGAAGGTAATAAGCAGATAAGAACGGAAATTTTCTTGCTAAAGCAACAGCAGTAATACCTGTAGGCAATCCAGTGTGTGAGCAATACTTCCTGAAAGTTTAGTGACTGCCTCTTTCCTTTTCTAGTAATTTCTTTAAGGTTGGAATTTTTTTAAACTGTGCATTTGAATTAAACTAAGACTACTATTACCATATTTACAAAATGAGAACCTGAGTTACCTGTATGGCTGTGAGGATATTGGCTAATGCCTGACCATATGTGTCATGACAGTGAACAGCGAGAGCACTCAGAGGAATTTCTTTCATAACAGCTTCCAACATTCTTTTCATACTTCCAGGAGTCCCCACACCAATTGTGTCTCCCAGAGAGATTTCATAACAGCCCATGCTGTAGAGCCTCTTAGATACCTGAAAGATGAAAGAATATAAAACAGGATCAAGAACATATATTAAAGAGACACGCTTCTCTACAGGTTTCAGGTTTTGACCCACCAAGGTGGACCTATGTATCAGAAAGCTCTATTAATTCTTGAAAATTGTCACCCAAGAAGAACATCCCCATAGATCCTCTTATTTTAAATTTGTAGTTCTGCTTCTGTACATGGAATAACCAACCAAGCCAAATCTATCAAAAACTTGCTTTTTGACTCTCCCACAGAATCCAAATAAGCAAGATTTTACACTATGAATTAAGTGTCTGTCAAGCCCTTTCCCAACATTTTCCTCTCTCTGGGGACTTCCCAGCTGTTTAGTTTTCTCCATGTACTTTTCAGCTTACAAGTTGTGCAGGGTAAAGACCTGCCCTTTTGTTTGCTTATTACACAGAGCAAAGCACATGGCTGAACTAAGATAATAAATAATTAACAAGAAGCCTGATCTTGCTTTCACTTGGCACTGAAAACATCAATGAAAACAGAAGTTTTAACATGTAGTCAGTATTAATTTTGCTTGCTTTTCATGAAATCAAACATTAAAATACTAACAAAGCAAAATTGTAACTTAATTAATATTCTACTCTTTAAGTTTTAAATTTTTGCTTAATATCTAACAAAGCCCTATACAAATAGTTCTTACTTATGTAAGTAGATCCTGAAATGTTTCTGCAATTACGTTTTTGAGGAGTTCTTTGTATAAGAGATTTGAGGTCTGGCTTCATAATTTTTGTATCTCAGAAGTACAAACTAGGCTTGCACCAAAAATACTGCTTCAGAAATTGAATGTAGGTTCTTTCCACCTTAGTTTTGTTGAAATTATTTGGAAAGGGTTTCACCTTATTTTCAGTTGCTGAGTATGTTTGTCCCCTTTAGCATTCCCCACTGTGCATCAGCAATCCCGAAAGGCCACTCCACTCAAATGGAATCCCAATCTGGAAATTAACTGTTTAAAAATGAAAAAATACAACCCCTTTCCAAGACATCTTCAGTTGCACTGCACTCTGCTGTTAAAGCAATTCCAGGACTTCATCAGTGGGATTGCTGTGAATATGTCTGAGGAAGCTGACAAAGTGCTGCACCAGCAGTCTCGGAAGTGCTGGATTAATATTGCTGTTCACCTAATTCAAGGAACAGCTGAAAAAGAACTTCAAGTAGCAGGCTACTTGTTGTTGGAAGAGCTATGACTATAGCAAAGGTAGTAAAACTTTGTGCTTTAAAGTCAAAAAGCCCCTGGTTCACATCAACATAAATTCAATATACTCTTTATGAAAGGAACATTCACTGGATTGCAAAGAAGATTATATCTTGCAGCATATTTTTAAATCATCAACACAGGGCAGGTGTTTTAACTGGACTACTGTTGTAAGAAAAAAAAAAACGATCATCTGCAGTTAGTATTATATTACCTCTAGTTAATCTCCAAACAAGTTTTTATTTAAAATCAGAGTAAAAAAAGCAAACTGCATTTTTTTCTCATGTTCTTCTTCATTCATGATACAATTTTTTTCTAGATGAGCATTTTAGTGATGACAAAGAGACTATATAAACTGCTAGAAATCATGCTGCATTCACATCTTTCTCATGTTCAGTACTTAGGTCTTTCAGCTTCTGAAAATAAAGTTCTGAAAGATGAATGAAGAGAGGGGGAAACTCTGCTAACAAGCTGAGCATCATCACTGACTTATCATGATCTAACCTTAAACTGACCCTTAAAAAGAGATCTATATTTAATTTCAAGAAGAATGTGCATGCTTGGAAGCTGAATCAGTTTTTCATATTGGACTTTCTATCCCACCATAGTAGGAGGCAGTCCATTAGTTATAGTTTTGTAAGTTTTCAATGTGGATTTTTGGAAGGAGGGTGGGGGAGAAGAGAACATACTGTTTGGTCAGCACAATCAGAATGTAATTATGAGCTTGCAGCTTTGTTGACTGAAGAGCATTGTGTTCTGCACCACTGAGCAGTTTTACTACGCCTGAGTTTTGTGCTGCTCCCCTTGGGATCACTGCCCTGACACTAAGCATTGATCAAAATGGGAGTTGCTGACCCAACACTACAACCCCTTAGGCATGTGAACAATCCTACTGCTAGAAGTAATATCTAAAACCATATTCTTAAACTGAATACAAAAGGTCACAATTGAGTTACAGGTGATTTAAAGCAAGTAACAGCATAAACCCACGCTGCAGTCCTTGTGGTGTAAGAGAAACTTTGTAATAATCCTCCAACATTCAAATAAGAATAGGCACATTGTCTGTAGCCTCATCAGCCTCTATGCTGGATAATACTTGTATGACTTCACTGCTCTAGGTCAAAAGGAAGCTAAGGAGAGAAAGAAGCAGACAGAACAGTCAAGTATATGACTGGAAGACAATGAGTAACACAACTGGCTTCAAGGACATTACACAGCGCTTCCAACAACTTTCAAGCCTTATTTGCCTAAGGTTGAAATTCACAAACCACAGGATGATAAATGGTTAAACAGTTACTCCATTTCTAGAAAGAGTGATAAAAAAGGACTATGCCATTTATAAGAAATGCTTCTCTTTTTAAAAAAAAATAAAGAAGCATATGGATGTACCAGACTAGAAGTCTGAAGGCATCTGCAATTTGCACTTACTACATAACTATGTATAAAAGTTTTGTACCAGAAATGCATGTAGTTTGGTTAATGAGCCACCTCTCCTAACTGGTGTTGCTTCAGTTAAAAGATAGTTTGCTTAAAAAAAAAAAAAAAAACGGTCACTGACATTGACTGCAGAAGAAACAGTCTAAACCTTTCAAACACAGCTACTGATGGCAATGCATACTCAAGGGAGTCACACACTCCCATCCTAAAAAAGATGATGACCAGGGAGGCAACCCTCTGAAAGGGTTTAGCAAGACAGCCAGTAATTTTGATAATTCTGCTTCAGCAAAGGACGAGTGCGTGTGTTTATGTATGTTCCATTAACAGCTAATCAGATGCTTCTATATAAACACCAGTACTTGCTGAATCAGGGCCTCAACAGTTTTAATGCGGCAGCCTTTATTCTTAAGCACAGGCACAATGGTGTACACATACACAAAAAGGCAGTTATTAGGATGAAGAAAGAAAATATCTATGTGAGTAAAAGTTTGCAGGTTTGGAACATTAAGTAGCACTCCCACCGGTAAACTGAAAAGAAGCTCTTCTGTGTAAAGAGAGTAGTTAAAAAACAAACACATGGAAAGAAGCCTATTGGGGAACATGATACTGCAGTAAGCAATTTACCAACAGCACAGCTGAATCTGTCATCACCACTCTAACTAAAGCTGTGTCACTTCTAACTTTCACTTCATATTAAAACCAATTAATTTAAAAATACTGTGTACCTTCTGAATTAGCTATTTTTGTTCAAAGACTGTGAGTATATGTGGCTGCTGTGGGAGAAGTATTATCATAAGTTCCATCTGGAATGTATACTAGAAGAAGATGTAGGAGAACAGGACCTGAAAGCCACCCACGCAGAACGCAATGTATCAGACAAATGTTGACTAGCTGCTAGCGCTACAAAGAGAATAAAAATGGAGATTCTGCTAGATCACCAAAAGTAGATGATTAAGTGTAACAGAGAAGACAAGCCTTTCACCAGGAGGAAGGCCAGAGTGCCTGCCTTGTGCCTCTTCAATTCTCTCCACTTTCTTCTCTGCTGTCCATTTCAGCTTTGATGCCCTCTTTGCCTTCCTGCAAAATTTAACACTTGTGTTTCAAGTGTTCCTTCTCTCCTGGAAAAAAAGGCTGGACTAAAACATTATCTTTCTTCTTTATCATAAATTGGAAAAGGGGGTGAGGAGGGAAGGTGCAGCTTATTCCACCACGGCAGCAGAGCAAGTTAAGCAGTAGGAAATCATGTTGGGGATGAATTTTGGTTCATGTCTCAATCACACGACACTCACCAGAACCACGATGTTGTAGTAGTGCGTCCACCAGCTGACAGCACAGTATGCTTACGCCAGCATAAAACAGATTTAAAAGCAGATATACCTTGCAAGAGGTGCTGGAAATCATCTTGTACAATGCGGTCCACTGACATGTATGCTTGAATCTATTTCCTTATGCATTTCTTTACCTTCTTGTTGGAGGAAATAGCACATAATATTTTTCCTCATGACTGATAACGATCAAATCATGCTATTTTCCTAAGATTTGACTGCATACGGTTGAGTGACGTTATGTACCCAGTTTTAGTATTAGCTATGTGGTGTGTTTGTTTTCCTTAAATTTTATCCATTAATGATCTATTTAGGATTAAGTACTGAATGTTATTTATAGACATTTTAAAATGTATTTTTGATGCATTAAAAAGACAAGCCAGAAGTTCACTCTTACTTCTGCCACTTTAGCTGGCCTGATGTTTCCTTCATATGGGCATCCCAATGCACATGACACATACCTGCAATAAAAAGAACACATAAAGATACTTCTGTTTTATATATGCATATCTACATCCATCCATGTTACATATATAAAAAAAAAAAGGTTAAATATAATTCTGATTGCTTAAGCCGGTCAATGTAGAACAAATATTTGAATCAAAAATTAAAATTACATCAGATGAAAATAGCAAGTTTATCAATTTTATTCTGAAATCACAGAATAGAGATTTATAGCTTTATTTATGCTCAATTTATGTCAAAAGTTGTAAAGAACTGGCAGTGCAGCCAAGCTTACACTGCTGCAGGACACTTCCATTTTTCTTGGTATTTCCTTCTGAAGTTGTGGGAGCCAGCTCAAGTTTTGCCTTGCCTTGCCCACACAAGGTACTCAGAGGAAGAAGTAATCTTCTTACTTGTGCCAGCTCCTGGGGTCATAGAGACACGAACACAAGCAACTTATAACAACCCCACCACCTCATAACAATCATGGTGAATGGGAAAGCTTTTCTATCTCTGTACTGGCATTTATGTGCCAGTGCCCCAGAATAATTACAGTTCCATTGCAAGCTGTAGTTTAGGTATGCCTTGGGACAAGAAACTGAGAAGCCAGACTGTGTCTCTCAGCAGCTATTGACTCCACAAAGCACAAAAATTTCAAAGCCACAACCAAGCCTCCATTTTTCAGTCTTAATGCTGTCTTAGCATAGAATTTGGTTTAAATTTCCTATTTTAAATGACAATTAAGAGCCATGAAATTCCAATTAAACTTCTAATTGTTTACCTTAAATTGATTAGGAATAGGATTAAACTAACGAGAAACAGCCATTCAAAATCAAAATAAGTGTGGCTGTAGAGGGATTTACAACAGATTCAGAGGCAGGCAGAGCCCCAGTCCCAGTGGGAGGTTGTTCAGCTGCTTAATAGAAGAACAAGAGCCTTCATGGATCCCCCATTATTCCTTTTCCCTCAACACTGAAGGATATAATGTAAAATTATACACTACATAATGCAAACAGGATTGAACAGATGCCAGTTTGTATATAGTCAAGGTCTGTAGGGTAAAGGATGTATTATTTCTTTGCAGTTGAAGGAGAAACTGATTGATAGAATGTGAAATTAGGATGGGTAACAGGCAAAAAAAAAAAGAAAAATAAAAATAAAAGCAAATATCTTAATGCGTAGAACATATTCCACCCTTACATAAAGGTACGGTGTTGGCACACTGGAAGTACCAGTAAGAATGAAGCAAACCTTGAACCTAAAAAGAACTTGATTAGCCCTGACAAAGAAATGGAAATTAATTTTCTTTCCACAAAAGTGGTTGGGTCCATTACATCCCACTCATAATTTTAGTCCAGATGCCTACTAGGCATGATTTCAATTACCTGTATGTCATTATGAAAACCAGGTTTTTGAAACTTGGCCATAGACTTCATTAAATATCACCCCCAATTTAGATGTCACTGTTTACATTTCAAAGTTCTACATTTTCTTATCTACAGTGAAGATTAAAAAAAAAAGTAACTACTGTTAACAGTTAAACTGTGCCGTGCTTTTCAGTGACACATATCCCAAAAACAATTCAGGACAATTTACTTTTTTTTTTCTTTTTTAATGCATAGAGATGAAACCAGAAATTTCAGACCCTTTACATAACACTACAGTGCCTCAAGCTAGTGAATACACAGACTTTTACTGAAATTATTTTTCAACACCAGCCACAGGACTTACTATAAAGTGAGCGAGAATAGTACTACATACAAAGTAAATGCAAAACATACAGGACATATGTGCACGTTCCCTTTAATTACATCTATCTTTACATGTTCCTAAGGGCTACATATGTTAGATCAAGAAGACGTGCATTTGGTACTGATAATGTGGCATGAATGACATCTGGAATGGAGTAGGGCAAACAAAAGTAAAAGCAGGCTGAAAGGTATCTAGAGAACAAGGGAATACTCCCTGTGGTTCATACCAGCAAGCAGAAACTCGCCTGAGCTCACATAACTCAGCTGGGTCTGCTGGGGTATGAAGGTATGTAGTGACCTGAGGAATCTGCCTACTACAATGTACAAATCTGTTTGAGATTATGAACTCTGCATGCTTACACCATTGTGACTAGACTGACACTTTAAACAAAGAAAATATGACAGATATAATCTATCTGGGCCTCTGATATTCAATATTAAACCAGAGAAAATAGGGATTACTGAAAGAATTTGACAGGTAAAGAACTTCCTACCAGAGAGAGAACAAAGTCCTGTGGAGCATGAAAGAACTGCTTTTCAGCAGAGTTCATCAAGGATAAGCCTGGCAGAATTTTATATATTTTTATTTAATGAACTGGCATAAAAAGTAGAGATGTGGTGAGAACTTTAAATTTCTTGGTACTATCAAAAAAGCACATTACGCCTCTATGGAGAAAGGACGGGAGCAATAGAAATAGGACTTAGCTGATTGCAATGACAAGGAAAGTAAAATGCTTAAAATAAGGCTGTAAAAGACTAAAATGCACTGTAAAAAATTTATCAAGGTAAGCATTTTTAACAGACGACATAAAATAAGAATTCCATTTGACAAGGTCTTGCTATATTCTTACTGGAAATAAGAGATACAATTTGAGTTATTTGTAGAAAAAGTAACGCAAGCGGGAGCAGATGCTGGCAAGGGCTGAGTGCAGCTAGCAGGGGTACAGACAGCCGAGCATATGAAAGGAGAAAATATGCATGCCTACGTGAAAGGGGGAGGATAATCGTGTCTGGTCTGAGGATTTGCCAAGAAGTCTAGACCTAAGGCAGCACCAGGTGGGATGCTTTGTAATTGCATTTGTGTGGTCCCAAATTAATAAGCTTAATTAAGAGGAAATAGGAGGAAATAGTGAGAGGAGAGATTTCAGTAGGAAGGTAGATCTTCTAGCTACAGATACATTTGGCTGTTAAAGTTTATTTTTTGTGTATGAAATAACTAATAAGACATTAAAAGCAAACGAGAATCCAGCCAAAGCAGAGCCCCAAGACATCCACCTACACCCCTCCAAAATGGGAGAGAACTTAGAAGAACATGCTGAAGAACTGCTTAGAAAGAAGAAAATGAACAAGACAGAGCCACAGAAAGAACAAAAGGCACAAGTTTAAAAAAGAGTCTGGTCAACTGCAGCAAACACTACTGACAAGTCAAGAAGAATGAGAATAGACTACTGTTTCTGAGATGTTGTCATTGGGGAGTTTGGTGAGAGCTGTTGCAGTTGCAAGCAAGGAACAGAAGCCAAAGTGTAGGAGTTATAGGAGGGAATCACAGAAGAGGGTCTCCAGATAATAATTATAAACAGCGCCTTCAGTGAGCTTTGGAATGAAGAAGAGATAGGCGATGAGATATGATATGAAGAACCAAGTAGGGTCAAAGGTGCAATTTTTAAGAGGCAAATGCTTGCTTTATATTGCAGTGGAAAAGAGCCAGAGGACAGCAAGAGGTTAAGAAAGAGAATAAGGGAGAGGAGAAATAAGAGGAAGAACAGAACATGAGGTCATTGGGGCAAGTGGAAGGGGTACAGATGGAAAGCAGACAAGAAACTCCTGCTGCTCAGACAGTGGAAGAGAAAGGATTAGGGGAGCGGAGGGAGAAGAGAGTGACAGAAGGAAGAGCATACTGTATCTCTTTTTCCTTAGGAGAAAAAGCAAGATCCTACACAAAGAAAAGCAGCAAATGGAAAAAGAGGGAAGAGTTTGCGCAATGAGTTACAGAGGCAACTGGGATTTAATTTGGGGATTCAATTAAGTTGGAGAATACAGCTGTTTTCTAAAAAGATGGCGGGACTGAAAGAAAAAAAAAAGACATTGTAATGAAAAAGACTGTCTTGGTCTCAGGATATTCACCAGAGACACTCCACAATATGAGAGCAGAAGCAAATATCGGGGAGTTCACAAAGCAGTCTCTGCAATGGAACGGTTTAATTCTTATGTGCTTAAATCTTTGCTGAATCAAGGCCAGACATTTTAGTAGCTTAACTATGTCTTTAGCAAGCAATTAGGAAAAGAACCCATGCAAACAGAGGTGGAAAGGAGGACCTGCAATGTGAATGTATCTACAGAGCTACTTTAGGAACACCCAGGTAAATGGTGTTCAGCTCCCTCAGGTTCTGCAAAATCAGAATTCCTCCCTTTAATAAAAAGTCACAAAAAGAAGTTCTCTACTTGTTTCACCTGCCAGAATTTACCCAGTCTCTTGACTGTTCTACAGATTTCACTGCAGGTGAGTATCATTTGGTCTTCTCCTAAATTGTTTTCTATGCAAATAAAAACAAAAAAATAAACCCCAACAACTTTATTGTGTAATATTTTGGAAAAAAATGCTGAACAGCCTCTAGGGATGGGGAGGGAGAAGGAAAAGGAAGAGAGTTTTCAATTTCTTCTAGTAAGCCAAAACCAAATTGTAATGTTCTACAAACGGTATAGACAGTATAACGTCCCCATGATCAAGGTCACTAGGAATGGTGATAATCACCACACCAGCCCAATGACTGTGAAGTGCAGGATATCTAACCACAAACAGGGTAAACGAGCAAACTTTTCATAACCAAAGTGTGTTAAAAGGAAACTGAATCCAAGCAGAAACTGAACTCCATGTTGTAATCAGCCCTGTGTCAGCAAGAGTTCCAGAGCCAGATCCACAGCTGCTACCACAGCTGGAAGCATGGAGCCTCCTGAGAAGCCAGTTGCAGACTCAGATGCTGCTGTTTCCTGTTTATTATTATAGTGTAAGTTCGCATATAATTTACCATGTTCACTGCAGATGTATTTATTTTTATTGGATGTTCGTGCTAAAATGTATATGCCTATCATTTGGTGGATTCATAATATTGAGGTTGATATATTCTGTCTCTTTGCAAAGGAAGCCATTTGTTAAAAACAGGCAATCTTTACTGTAAGGAGAGAGGAAACAAAAAGAAGAGAAGAGGGAAGGGAGATTCTTCCAGAAACAGAATCTCTAAGCCAAGCCCAAAATGTGTAAATAAAGCCAGGATTTTTTTTCCACATCTGATTTTTCAAAAAAGAGAGACTACCTTTCCATGTTGCAAGGAATACATATGCAATCCAAAGTGAACCCTATAGTAATAGTATTTGTTATTATTTTTAGAATGCCCAGAAAACACCATTAAAGTGTGAACTGTTTCAGAAAATCTCTAAAAACTTCTCTAAACTTCTCTAAAAACAGAACACCACTGTTATTATAATGAAGGGCCACTGAACCACTTTCAATAACATTATACACGGAGCTATCAGTAACACACCGGCAAACACGTTGTATTGTCACCTTAAAATTTCAAGTCTGATTTCATGCTACCCTTTAAGAAGAAACAGGAACCATTTTTACTTCCCACAGGCATCCATATTTAAATTTCTTTTTTTAAAGCCGTTCTTCTGGCCTACTAATAATATTTTGCATCTGTAGGCACAAAAAAAATGGGTAAAAGTTGGTATGAAGTTATTCCTAAGGAATATCTCTCCTCTTACATAGTGCAATCATCCCGTATGATAGACTTAGTACAATTTCTCCTCCTTCCTTTTCTTGTCTCTGCTACAGAGAAGTGCATCAAGTCCCCACATCCCAGCAATCCCCAGCTTCTCAAACTTCTCCAAGGGACTGTGACCAGCTGGCTGAATACTGCGTAACCATGTAGATTTGTTTACCATTCACATACTAAAATGTGTTGCTTCCAAGTCTATTAAATGGTCATCTACATTTTGTTGTTCCCATAATCTCAAATGTAGGCTCACTTATAGTGGCATGGAGGTGTTAATTTGGTTTTTACTACCTAAAGAAGTGATAATGGTATAAATAACCATAATATCAATGTAATTGTGACTATGCTAAACTACACAGCGTAGTCTAAAAATGGGGGTTTGAGGCAACACGAAAAAACATGTGTACTCCTGCCCTAAGTATACCAGAAGATATGAGTTCAGAGTTTCTGTCTGTATTCATAAAACATACACAGCCTTAAACTACCAATTTCTGCAAAACTTAATTGTTGGAGTTTATCTCATGGTACTTCTAATTAGGTATATAAAATATTGTAAGGCCATCCAAATGTCTTAAATTAAGGTATTTAAGATTAACTGTAATAAAAGAAAAAAATAGCATTATTGAACTGAATTATGAAGATCAGATTGTGTTGATAATCAGAAGTTTCAGGTAATTAGGGTGTTTATCTGTAAACAAAACAGACTTCATTATTAGTTTCTGGAATTACTTGTTATGTGGTATATTAAAATAAACCTGATGTGTTCTTCCACGTTTGTTTGTTTTTTTTTTTTCAAATGTCACTAGCACAAGGTAAAGATAACCGAAATAATTCTTTCTCTTTAAGTTTCCAGTATTTTTTGTCTTACCTTGTCTATTAGCATCAAACAATAATTATTTCCTATAATCAGCAAAGAATTACATATTTTGTAACCTGTAACTTTTATTATAAAATAATATAAAAGGTAATAATAATAATAAAATTGCATACAATCATTTGCTTGGTATCTATTTGTCATAGCAAAAGTTATTGCTATATTTCAAGTATATCAATCAGTATTTGAATTCTACACAAACACAGATGTAAGGTAAATATTGATACACTTCAATAGGCTTTTATGTATTCTGAACTTCACCATATTGCTCATTCTTAAAAGACATAGGAATATAAACAAAGGAATTACATACACCAGTTTAGAATTAATGGGTGATTACATATGCTTTAATTTATGAAGGAACAGCTTTGGAAGGAAATGCTTCTAGAGTTATTTTACAGCAAACATTTGCATCTGTTTTCCTAACACTGAACCTCTAAAAATTTGCACACACATTCCCATTTGCACATGCAAATAGTCCAAATGGTCTGGAATGGGGTAATTCACATGAACATTTTTCAGGACTAGGACATAAATACAGCTTTTAATTGCTGGTCATGGAGAAGACTTTTTCAATAGAGAAAAAAATTGCAACCTTTCAGCTTTTACGTTCCCAGATATTTTTTATTAGGACTAAGACCGTCCAATACAGAACTGAATGTTTCAGAGGGAGCTAGTCTGACTTTATCTCACTGTCACAGGACACAAAGTAGGTCATGAAGTACCATTTGTGGAAAAGGAGGGAACACCAGTCCTTACTTCCTTACTGTTCTACTGGACAAATTGCAATTTATTTCTGTGTCTTCTTAAATTTTGGAATACATCAACTTGGAAAAATCTAGCTAAATGAGAATTTACCTATCATTTTCTCCATATGTACATTAAAAATACATTTAAATTAAAACACTATCCAAGTGAGTACTTGCAATTACCATCTGCCACAGTTTTTTATCAATCCTGACTATTAGGCTTCATTTTTAATCACTGCAAAAGATGTGCTATTTTTAATAGTACCTGAATTATGCATTAAAAGATGCAATTCTAAAACCAACTGTATTTTGTGTCATAGTAGTAATTAGTTGACCACATCATTTATAACTGATTTGGCTCAGGGTCTTCATAGAATGTGTCCCAGATGGTATTGTAGAGTTTTTATGCATGTAAAAAAAAATAAAAATAAAAACCCCTTTATGACACTAATAAATAGTCTAACTTCTAAGACCATACACAGGATTTCAATACTTCATAAACATTTGAACTAATTTAGTAAACATTTAGAAAACTCTGTGCTGTGCTACAGATTTTACATGTGACAGCTGACAACATAAATTTTCTGGATGATGATGGAGTCAATGTTAGTGCAGCTGTAGCAACAGTAAGACATGCAAAAGCTTAAAGTTTAGTTTCAACTCTGAGCGCATTTTTCATAAGATTCAAGGATTGCCAATGACTTAGGCTCACAAAATAAATTCTAAATTGCCAGTAAAAATAGGAAATAAAATTTGAACTCCTTAAAATTATTTTTGGAATTATTTTTCAACTGCACAAATAAGGAGTTAGGGCAAGGCACTAAATTATCCATTTCCTGTGAATAAATAACACTTTACACAATAATAGTGCTTTAGAAAGGAAACAATCTCTGTACTGAAATTAATATAAATACAATTTATGCATATTATTATTTTTATTAGCTAAGTAATTCAAGCAAAATATTTAGCCTACAAATTTTACATTAGAAGCCAAAATGTGTAGTCCTGGGAGTTTGCTTGAGCAAAGGCTGCAGGTTTTGGCCATAGTTTTTTAAAGGTAGCTAATCTCTAATAGGGTGATTAAAACCAAACATTGATTCTCACTTCACAGGGTATAAATCTTTGTCCATTTAGTCCATAACTTCATTTTGTGTTAGCTCGCAGCACACAAAGCCTGTTAATACATTTCTTATATCTACTGTAGTTTATATAAATTAGAAGGTGCTAATCCTTAGCCTCTGCACAGGTAGGATGGGATTCACCTGCTCTAAATTCTGCTATCAAGGATAATCACCTACAGCCTATACCCTAGATAGGCCATCTATAGCATTGACTAACATAAGACTGGACCCAACCTCCTTTGCAGCCAAAAGGATGGATCATGTGGAGAGTGGTTTGTCTTATCCTAAGGCAGGTACTTTAAAAAGCACATACAATAAATCATAGCCCGAAGGCTGCCTATTTCCCTCTAGGAACCACAAGCAGATTTAGGATGACAAGCTCAGACTTGTTGTGTGGTCATGCTCAGACTTGCCTCATGTTACAATAGTACAACAAAAGTTGTAAACAATAGAGAATTATTTTCAGCAAATAGAAGCCACACAACAAAATAAAACCTGAAACTAATCTTTTCCTTGAAAATAAATAAGAACCAGTCAAATAATGAGCATTAATTCTGAATACTGAATGTCAACTGATGAATTATGTAACATCCCATACTTTTGTTTCCAAAATGCCAGGTTTGAAATCTTTCAACAGAAACTCCCAAATTTCAGTTTCTGAAACTGTTAGTTACTGCCCCTGCTTGACTTGTCTGTGTGATACTTACAGATCAGGATATAAAGCACAAAGAACAACTTGCTACAAAGCCTTGACTGTCTCAGCATTTAAAGAATTTTGCAGGGAATTAGGATACAAAATGCCATTTAGGTCATATGTTGCTAAAAGAGGCTTCTTTAGTAGCAGCAAAACATGGGATTATAAATTTTATTTCTTATTAATTACTGTTTTGGCTCCCCAAAATCTCCTTTGGAAGAACTTTTAAATAGTGCACTCAAAATCCAAATGGATTGTGTTAAGCAGTTCTCTTTTATTTTCTAACTTATTAGCATACTCAGAACTTTCTTTTCAATATTTTCATAAACCGAAATCCACGTTCAATGTATGTTTTAGATACTCAGAATTATTACCTTAGCTAGGTTTGTTTCTTTTTTCATTTATGAAATAAGGGTCCATATTCTGCAATTTAGATTCTCAGCAGATTTTTAGCATATTAGCTACTTTATTATTGAGTTATATTAGATCCCCCTGGACTTCCTAGACCTGTAAGCCTAAAGCTATACCTGGAGTGAACTTACATCATTTTCATTCATGACTTCCAATCCGTTCACTTTGCAGCACATCTCATAGGAAGTAGTCCACTGTTGAAGCACTGTGTAACATACTGCACCTGGCATGATAGACTCAATAAAATTGTCCTGCATGTACTGTGTGAAGTTTGCCTAGGTTTGCATACTGACGTGAAATTATGGATCTTTGTCCTGGATGCACGAAGTAAGCACTCTTAAAAAAAATCTGATTGTATTTTTCTGAGCTCAGTTACCTCATTTCTCTTCATCTCTGTATCGTTGTTTTTTCTGTTTGTTTATCTGGCTCCTGATACTCCTCTCTTTGTATCTCCTTGCTTTGTTTTCCTTCTTTTTATTCATAATTATTATATTTTTTTTTTCACTCTGCTTCTGTTTGACCATTTTCTTACTTCCCCTCTGTACATGCTGTCCCATTCTGCTGCTTTCTCATTTTTTCCAGCTGTGTGCAGAAAAAACACCTGCCACACAGTTCATCAGAGAGTGGACAATAAATGTATGGGAATGTTGTAGAATCCTATCTCGGGAACAGTCATCTCCATCATGTCAGTGTATCAGTGCCAGAATAATTGCTACTAGGATATTACAAATGCTTTAGACACACAATCTGTGGGGGAAAAAAAGCAGCAGGTTGCCACTTTCATTTTAGAACTTTAGAAATTTAAAAACTAGTGCACAGAAGATAAGTTAACATTTTAACCTCCAACATCAACGTAGAGCACACCACAGGGGCTTTTTCATCACCTACAGTTTACAACCAGTTGCAAAGCCCATTTGTTGACACCTATAGCTATCCAAAAACATATACAATGCACAGGCTTTGGGAATTCCCTTGACGGTTTCTTGCCTCTATTGCACCATTTACTTGAATTTTGTTAGTGAAATATAGGAATATGAAACAGAAAATATTTCCTGACATGCCTTGACATCTGAGAGAACCAGAAAACAACAAAAGTTTAATATAAAAATGTTCACCAGTGTCTAAGGTTTGTTGCTACATATGCTGTCTTTTCTGAATTGACTGCCTATTCCCTTATCTACACCTAGCTGGGACCTAAAATTCAGGCATCCCTGAGCTAAATCCTCCTGGAGAACTCAAATTGCTAGTTATGTTCTCAGCTCAGAATTCAGTTTCAGAAAAATGTGGCAAACAGCAGTGGCAGAGACCCTCTAAACAACGGATCTCTTGTAAGAGAAGTTGCTCAGGAAGGCAAACTCTGACCCTACCTGACAGATTAGCAGCTAAATAGAGTATTTAAACTCTGGTCCAAGTTATTGTTTCTTAAAACAGTGAAAGTCCTTATTCCTCTATTCAGGGATTTTCCATCTGAAACACGTAACCAGTCTACAGAAAAAGGACCCAAGCGTTTATGAACTATCCTTGTTTGGATGTGTGTGAATTAAAATTTTTGGGCTGGACAAGATGACCTCGAGAGGTCCCTCCCAACATACACCGTTCTGTTATTCTGTGATCCTCTGAGGCTGAGGTATAACTAAGCAAATGCTCAATCTACCACACTATTGTCCAAAAAGTGAGCAGGAGCATTACCTCATCACTATTTCTGGAGGAGATATCCCTATATTTCTTCCCAGACGGGTTTTCAAGCATATGGTCTCTGAGGTATCCACCTCTATCTAATTCCAAGTTCAAGTATTTTCTGTGTGATGGAGTTGCATTAGTAGTAATCCTCAAGCAATCTCACTGTTGAGTTTCTCCTTGACCCTGTTCAAGCCTTTCTGCATTCACAAGGACCTTCACAAATAATCTTAAATAATTAACTTTGTGTAATGCAAAAGAATATGGAAATGGAAAAGCAAGACTGTTCAAGGGCGAGTACCGTTCAGGATTATTTCAAGTTTAAAAGAAGGTACTCTGAAGAAAAATAAATACTGGGCAATTCCAGAGTTTCATGCACTAGAGTCTGCAACCACTTCAACGCCTGGAGTTTTCAGAGTAACTTATATCAATAATATTTTTTTTCTTAGGAGTAAATTTGTTCTATAACTTTTACACCTTGATTCTACAGGGTATGAGGTGATTTATTATCAACCCTATAATAAAATAAAAGCATGCAGGGTATTTTTTAAGGTGCAGTCAACAGTGTTATGAGTTCTCAGCATCACAACATAAATTTTATTCTGTCATCTGTGATGATAAAAATAAATGCGTAAAATAAAACAAGTATGTTTATGCACACAGCTTTTCTTTTTCAATTTCTGGAGAACACTAGTCACCATTTGTAACTACAAAGCATAGAGGAAAATTACTAAATATATTCAATCTTTAAAAAAAAAAAATCACAAAAAAGACTATTATTTCAATTAATATAAAACGTAAAAATTTGGTAATATACTTTTCTACTGGTACAAAAAACACCCCGTAACAGTGACTCCAATAACTCTATTATTTAAGAATCTTTATATTTACCCACGCACTGGAATATTCATATTCCTTGCAGATTTAGCAACTTCTTCAAATTTTTCCATGCTTTCTGCAATTGAACAATTGATATTCATTCTGCTAAAGGCTTCAGATGCTGCTCCAAATACTGAGACTTCTGTAGCCCCTGCTGCAATCTGAAAAATACATTTCAATAAAACAGAATCATAACACTTTATAAAAAGATTAGGTTAAGCATTCACTTCTGTATGACATTCTGGAATGGTGAAGTACATTATATCATCCATATCTAACATATAAGTTTCATTCCAATTTTTTAACAATCTATTGCATACAAACATATTGAATCAAATTTTGAGTTCATTCACTATGGCATATTTCCTACCTCTTCTTACCAATTACATAAACATATTTTTAAAGTGATAAATTATCAAGGTATTAAGATGTAGGAAATCACATGAACAAACTATGAAAATAACAATGATTGATACTTATATTAATTTTTCAGAAAAGGAAAAGATCATATAACAACTGTGAAATATCCATCCTCTGTACAAAGCCTGTTGCTTATGAATGCCAGGAAGTCATTCTCATGCTTTGGAAAGCTCTGTGCCTGTATGTGCCTAGAGCAGCAACCATAACCAACAGGGATTTCCTTGTCAGAGCAAGCTTTAGGATCAAGGCCTCCACTGGTCTTGGTGTCATAGTCGATATAGATACTATTGAAAATGTGTATGTGAAAGTCTGCTGAGAAAAAGTCTCAGTCCAAATACCAGTCTAGAAAATGTGTAAATGTGGTGACTCCACTGAAGGACCAATTAGCCTGAGCTTGTACCCAGTACCTCAGTACTCGGTAAATGAACTAACAGGAGGCAAACCAGAATGCTGCAAACCAAATGATAGGACAAGAAAACATTTAAGCTTAGGAGAAAAGCTAATTAATTAATTCTTACTCTCCAGTGAGAACAATACTCTTTTTCCATGAAAAAGAATGGAGCTTTTCCATTTACTCTCTGCTTCTGCAGGATAATGTCTAAACTTCAGCAACCCTTACGGGAACAAATATACTTTTAAATGGAGGGAAGAAAAAAAACATAGCAGCAAGGAAGAACTCAGCAATCACCTATAACTATTTGTGCATTGTTTTCCTTTCATTGTATCACTAAATATGGTATACAGATGTAGCAGATTTAATTTAAGCCGTGGAAGCTACCATCGCAGACAACATTGTGGCAATATAAAGCTGACTATTGATCGTTACCTTGCCTATGTACAGGATTCTGTTTTAACAGAGATTTCATATGTATATAGAAACTGAATGATAGACTACACCACAAACGCCCATCAAGCAGTGTGCTTTCCAAATACAGCTTGTCCTAATCAAGATAAAAGCATAGAAGCATGACAGATTTTAAGAAAACAAAAAAGTGTAAAGATTTGACTATTAATGTGTATGTTTTAAGAAGACTGAACTGCTCCATTTTCACAATTCCAAACCCTTCAAGTCTATAATTTTGAATATTTATTTTCTATGAACTGGAACAATCTAGACTTTCAAATCCTACCAAAATGAAATGCAGAATTTAAGAAATCTAATGCATTCCTGTAAAGCATTTTCATTTCAGTGACTCTTTCCTCATTCTTCTTCACTACTTTCCAATAAGAAGACATGCCTCAGAAACTTTTTTAGGGCCAACAAGTGAAAGGAGGAGAAGGAACAGTCTTTCTCTTTATACATAAGCATCATTTATAGGAACTTGCAAAGACTGATTGATACTTCCATTAAAATCTGAATATATAATTCACAATGAAAACTGAGCATTTTTAATTTAAAAACCCCATAGCTTAGTTCTAATAGGACAGGCTATGACATTAAATAGCTAGTTTGTAACTGAAGGTGTCTGAAACATGAAAGAGGTAATTGTGGACATCTTCTGTGAAGGCACTTACAGCAGAATGAAAACCTTGAAGATTAGGTGTGAGGACAGGATATTGGACTCCAGGATGCCGCTCAATGCCCCTCATTACTTCTTTGTGATCTGCCATCTAAAATATATAAATGTATATTTGTATTGATCAGGAGTTATTTTCTGATTTCATATAGCTAAGCAGAAATTGGCTTAGACTGTGTTTTTGCCTTCATTAGGTATACAGTTCATACAGCAAAAGTAACAACAAAGGTGTTAAATTGATATTGTACAAGCTGACATTTTTTTGATTTCTTAACTTTTGAATACTTGAGTTGCAAGCTTTCCAATTCTATATGAATACAGAATTGGGGGTAAGATTTCTACAGTGATTCTTTTTGTAAAAACATAATTTGCATCATAAATTGATAGACTTGAGATCATGCTGATCATCAACTGTTACTGCAACTTAAACATGCCTCAATGAACTCAATAGGTGGAATTAACAGAATAACTGACATTTTAAAACTATTCAAATCTTGAAAACTTCAGCACTTTGATAAATGTGATTTCACAGTCTTGAGCAAAAGTGAACCTGAATCACTCTAGACTGTAATCAGTATATTTGAAAAGACTTATCAAAACTCTATCCTTAAAAATATAGAAAATCCAGTTCTCTGCATAATGTAGCATATTAACATATGTAAAATTTTCTTCCAAAAGAAAATACTTCTTTATTATAGCAAAGGTCAAAGATCATTACTTTGTTCAAGCATTTGTTTTCCTTTGTCTCCCCTCACAAAAGAAACTGCCTTTTTAAGACATTCTTGTAATTTTCTCACTCAAGATTAAATATACTCCATGTACTAATCACGAACATGAATCAAAGGCTTACTCATGTAATAAACTGCAGATTATTTACTCAAGCACACTTTCTTAAAAGAAGTGGAGGAAAACTGAGTTTATTCTTTAATGGTGTGCATGCCTGAAACCAATACAGTAAATAAAACATCTCCCTCATATTTCATGCCTTACAGATTTGGGGTTCTAAAAAGTTAATAGTGTATTTTACATGCTTTCATAAAGGCAAACCTTCCAAGCAAACAGTATTACATTGGATTTCTGATTCTTTCCATGCTGATGAAAAAAAGTCATTTAAGAAGTACTGTATGAAAAGATACATGAATTACAAAGCTTTTGTTACTCTGTATTTTCAACGGATACTTTATTGATAGCTTGGCAGTACCACAATTCTATATATGTGATATTAAATTAGACCAGATTATGAAGTGACAATACTACTGGCAACCTGGAATCTTCCTGTCACTGATTTCCTACTACAAAAATGAATGGATTAAAAGTATCGGAAAAATGCATGTATGCCTCTTCAAATGCAAGCCCAACACGTATCCATAAGGAAGATACAAGTCATATCTCATCAGAAAACAAGTGCTGGCACAAAGCAACTTTTTGTAATTGCTTCTACATAAACTACATCAGTGTAACCACCTAACATATATGATAACCTCACAAAAAAAAATCAGTAATGCCATAGTTTTTTAAGAACAAATTTTCATTCCTTTATTTAATATAAATAGTATCTGCATCTCTCAGGGCTAGGAATAATGTTTCAAACCAAATGATTAATTGAATGGCAAATGCTGGAACTAATTCCATACTTTAAAATTATAGCCTGACTTAAAATACTAGAAAACCAAAATGAAACTTTTTCAACCAGTATAAAGCTGCCAGATCCAAACAATATTATATGTATTACATTGGTCCCATTACTATTTTCCCTGTAAGTAAAATCCCATTTTAACATATATAGCATGTTAGAAGATTTTAAATTGTAATAAAATATTTCTTTTCCAAATTTCTTTAAAAATAAGCTTTCTAATGGTAGGTATTTATAATTTTTGGCCGTTTAAGTTATAGGTGTGGGATCCTGTTTTATATGGCACCTCGCTACTGTGGAACTTTTTCTTCTAGCCATTTTCAGTAAAAAAATCTCTGCCAAAAAAAACAGTGGATGGGAAACCATAAAAGAGCTTTAAAATACTAAAAAAAGAAATAAGTGAATGAGTGATCTAAACATAACTGTGAATTCTATTCCCATGACTTATGAAAAAAAAATGAGCAAAGACAAAGTCAAGACTGCACTCCCTATCAAAGCAACACAATCTTATCTTTTAAACACAAAACATTTTAAACACAAATTAAGCCATTAAAATAAAGTACTCAGACATGAATTTAAGATAAGAAGGGACTGTTCGTTTTTTACAAATCTGACAAACCTGTGCTAAATTTGGTACTCCTAATGGCTCACAGAAAAAGGAAATAATTAAACAAGAAAGCAAGAAATCCACCTTCACTTTAGACTTTTCCTTCTAATGTTTAAAAACCTACATTATTCTCTGTTGCTGGTAACTGCCAAAGTTTGATGGCACTTGGAAAAATAGTCTAGTTGCTTTTAATGAACATAATATCATTGCCTCTGGCACCAAAGCAGTTCTGTATTGTCGCTGTTCTCCCCTCTCTTTCCTACTATCCTTCCTTTAGGCCCTTCTCCAGTGATCCCAAGAACACTGAAATAAATCAAAGGAGTCCCTCGGAGTGCTGTACAGTTTGCTCTGCTAACTCGTGGGTAAGAAAAGTATGATCGCACTGTTTTTCTCAGACGAAAGCCTGGAATACAGTCCAAGCCCAGAACGTATTCTCAGTTTAAAATGGACAAACTTTGAATATGTCTTCACAGAGGATGTGCAACAAACAATGTTAAAAATTGAAGTATTTTCTCAAATGAATTAATTTCATGTTTTACTTTGTAAATAACTTGTGTGGTCCTTACTAAATATATAAATACTCAAATGATTCTGCGCAAACAAGTGCATCACTTCATAGAATCACAGAATGGTTTGGGTTGGAAGGGACCTTAAAGATCATCTAGTTCCAACCCTCCTGCCACAGTCATTTCTTGAAAAAGAGTTTAAATCATATAGACAAGTATTGACTTATTTCCTTACTTGCAGGGAATGATTAAGTTTTCACAGGAGCTAGATAGTTTAAGCCAGAATTTGAAGTGCTAAATGAAAACCCAGCACTCCTAATGCCAATGTAGTTTTGCTCCTGACTTCAGAAAGGCTAGGATTTATGATGAATTATACCAAATGTAAACATTAATTTTGGAAAAATAAACAAATTACTACGATTTACCAAAACTCAGTATGGCTGCTGATAGAGTGCTAGATCCGCAAAATAACAATGTGCCTAACTGCTACTACACATACAAAAGTCCCAAATTTAGATCTTCCAAGCACACTTCCAAATGTGGAAAATTAAATTTCATTTAGAGGCAAAGAAAAAAGGTATGCTACCTTTCTTTTTTACATCAATGACTACTAGTTCTCAGCAAAGTAGAAAAGAGGTAGGAACAACATTAAATTATATTAATGATATGTCACCATCACAATTCTTTAGCTATAACTGAATGTTTACAGAAATAAACAGTAAAATAAAAAGCACAAGTACTTTTTTTCACCTCCATTCCACAGTACGATGTTAATACTGATTGTAAAGAATTTTCTGTCTATCATTAACTGCAAAAAGTCCCTACCGCTTTGTGAGCAAACTTAAAATCACAATAGAATCTGCAACATCTCTCCTTAATTAGAATCCTTCAACATGTAAGCATGTGCGTTTGTATGTGTGTGTTTATGTTAGTGTTTGGAAAAGGAGGACTGCATGGTTGATAGATACACAGAAATGTACCAAGTGCAGCAGACATTAAAAAATGATGTTTGGCTTCAGGGAAAAGTCAGGTTTCCATGGCAGTCCGCACAACCCCCAAGCCAGGGTGTCTACTCCCTTGGTTTGGTGCTAGGGAGCACTCCTGAGAAGTTTACCCAGTTTGCACAAGCCCTGTGCATCTAGGTTTTCCTGCCCTGATTCTAGGTCTCTGAATTGGTGTTGCGTCCATAAGAAGTCCATCCCCTCCACCATGACTGTTCCGCAGAGATCAGCCCCTCTGCTGTTCATCCAGATATTCAAACTCAGTAGTCTGCATCCTGACTGCTTCATATTTTCAAATCTTTATCATTATGTCTACACACAACATCCTGTAACCTAGCTGCCCTTTACTCATGGTGTTGATCCATCACCCCCACACCTCTTATCCCCACTCAGCATTCTGTGAGCAACTCTCTCACTCCCCTTTTACTACTGTCCCTTGCACATACACACACATACAAACTCCTACCCTCATGCTGCAAGTGGCAAATTGGGAATCACTTGCTAAATTATGTTTGGAAAGCAATGACAATATTTAAGACTTCTGACATCCTGTGCAGTTATCATAGCAAACTGTACTCCTAGCATTTCTGTTGATCAGGGCCTGGAGCGTTCCCCTCCTAAGAGTTTAGCTGCCTGCACACAAAGCCAGCTCACTGATAAGAAGACAGCAACTTGAGAAGCCTCAATCAGCCTTGGAGCTCATCAATAAAAGCTGGAAAGCAGAGGAACAGAGGGTCCCCCAAACAGCTCTGTTAAGAAGTCTCAATGTGGCCTAGCCTTCCTTTTAATAATATACAGGCCTCTCAGCCTGACCTCGGTACTGGGGAAGATTATGCAGAGGTTCATCTTGGATGCACTCATGCAGCAAGCACAGGACAACTGGAGGATCAGGCCTAGCCAGCATAGCTTCATGAAGGGCAGGTCCTGTATGACCAACCTGATCTCCTTTTAGGACCAGGTGACCCACCTAGTGGATGAGGGCAAGGTGGTTGGTGTTGTGTACCTGGACTTCAGTAAGGCATTTGACACCGTCTCCCGCAGCATCCTGTTGAACAAGCTGGCGGCTCATGGCATAGACAGGTGGACTCTTCACTGGGTTAGAAGGTGGCTGGATGGCCGAGCCCAGAGGGTTGTGGTAAATGGAGTTAAATCCAGTTGGCAACCAGTCACAAGCGGTGTCCTCCAGGGCTCAGTTATGGGGTCAGTCCTGTTTAATAACTTTATCAGTGACCTGGGTGAGGGGGTTGAGTGCTCCCTCAGTAAATTTGCAGATGACACGAAATTAAGTGGAAGTGTCCATCTGGTTGAGGGTAGGAAGGCTCTGCAAAGGGATCTGGACAGGCTGGATCGATGGGCTCAGGCCAATTGTATAAGGTTTAACAAAGCCAAGTGGCAGGTCCTGCACTTCAGTCACAACAACCCCCAGCAACACTACAGGCCTGAGGAAGTGTGGCTGGAAAGCTGCCTGGTGGAGAAGGACCTGGGGGTGCTGGTGGACAGCCAGCTGAACTTGAGCCAGCAGTGTGCCCAGGTGGCCAAGAAGGCCAACAGCATCCTAGCCTGTATCAGAACTGGTGTGAACAGCAGAAGTAGGGAGGGGATTGTGCCCCTGTACTCGGCACTCATGAGACCACACCTTGAGTACTGTGTCCAGTACAAGAAGAACATTGAGGTGCTGGAGCAGGTGCAGAGAAGGGCAACGAAGCTGGTGAGGGGTCTGGAGAATATGTCATATGAGGAACGCCTGCGGGAACTGGGATTGTTTAGTCTGGAGAAGAGGAGGCTGAAAGGAGACCTCATTTCTCTCTATAACTACCTAAAAGGAGGTTGTAGTGAGGCTGGTGCTGGTCTCTTCTCCCAGGTAACTAATGATAGGACAAGAGGTAATGGCCTCAAGTTGCACCAAGGGGAGGTTTAGATTGGATATCAGGAAGAAGTTATTTAGTGAAAGAGTGGTTAGCCATTGGAACAGGCTGCCCAGGGAGGTTGTGGAGTCATCATCCCTGGAGGTGTTCAAAAAACAAGTAGATGTGGTGCTTCAGGACATGGTCTAGGGGTTAGGGAGATGTTTGAAGAAGGTTGGACTAGATGATCCTAGAGGTCTTTTCCAACCTGAATGATTCTATGATTTTTTCACTTCACTGCAACTTTTAAGCTGAGACATACTCATGCTTCCTCCCTGCACAGCTGCAGCCAAGCCTGTGCTTGGCCATGCACCTTACTGACTTGATCCTATGTCTCCCAGACTTGACTTCCTGTCTTAACCTGGGACTGCAGATTCACCTGAAGATGTGTACTCTTGGCTGCCCTGGTTATCCTCACCAGACTTCCTCTGCTTTCATGGACTGCTGGACTGTCCTTTGGTCAACAAGGCTCCAACTTCTGCTACCCTTGTTATCACGCCTGGCATTGAGTTCCTCTTCCCTTTTGGAGCACCTGCTTTTGCTGCTGATGAGTTAGGGACTTAACCAGCTTTCTGCACAGCTTACTGTCTTTTCTTCAATTATGACTACTTTTTAATAATTAGCCCAACTTCAGCTGACCTGAATAAAAGCATAAAACTTGAAAACCGAGCAAACCATGTCTGACAACAGCATTCAATTTTACCAATAAACAACATTATTTCTGTTCCATTTTCCTATATAATTATTTGGGCTATACTACCAGAAAACTCCACTGAATGGAATGGCATTTAAATTGAAATAGCTTTGAATGGTGATAATTTTACATACCTGAGGCACCCATTTGGATGAAACAAAGCTGGTCACTTCTATTGCAGGCAGGCCTGTTTTGGAGAGCCGGTTGATTAACTCAATTTTGATATCAGTTGGGACTATCACCTATAGACATGGAGACATACTATAGTAAAGTATTTCATGTGGTATGGTAAGAAACTTTTGTAAGTGAAATGTTCTCAGTACCTAATCAGTATTTTTTCAAAAAATAAGAATTATTGTCATACATTATACAATAACTATACTGTTTCCTGACTGTAGGAAGTTACTGCACAAGGAAAGCACTAGGCAGTACACATGATCCTACTCCATTTTCTGTCCACCACAAAAGAACGGGGAAGTACTTCTGTGTAACTGTCTCTAGATCTGACCTCACTAATTGTCAGTAACCAAACATCAACCTAGCAAAGAAGAGACAAAGGAAATAGTAACACAGAATAGTCCAAACAGAGAAAAATGGGAAATAAAAGCTCCACAGCTGAGGCAGAGTAATTTCATTCTGTTAATACTGCTAACATTTTTGGTATCAGTAGCAGCAATATATGTAAGCCTATCCTCCTGTTTGTGGAAACGTTACTGTTTTGATACATGCACCCTATTTTACATAGTACCTTCCAATCTTCTTCCCTGCTGCCCTACCAGCCTTCAGGCAAATAAAAGTAAGTAATTTCATTTTTTTTCCATGCCTGTTCAGCAGGAACCAAGACGAAACCTGTTGTGCTATTCCTACTATAATAGCACTTTCAGTAGAAACACATATTATGAAGATAGCCAGTGTTTTAGGGTGGTTACCAATTATTTCATGACAGAATGTTATTGACTGGCGAGAGAGATTCCAGACAAAGAAATGGCAATTGAGTAACAGAAAGCCAGTTAATAAAGTGTGGGAAGAAATTATATGATTTAACATCCGGACAAATAGTAACATATTTTTATTCTAATATACAAGCTATTTATTAATAGGAAATGAAATAAATATATTTATAGCACAAAACGGAAGAAACATGATTAGCAGGATGTACATGTTTTACACAATGAAAATAACACTGATATCCATGTCAAAACACACACACACAAAAAGAGAAACATTACCTTTTCATTTTGTAATCCATCCCTTGGCCCAACTTCTACAATCTTTATGTACTCAGGCAGTCCAGATGCTTGAGATTCCTGAAATAAAAATCAGTACTGAAACACAAAAACAATGAAGGCCACCAAGATCAAAGGTACAGCCTGTACTTGTCCTCTCATATGATTCTGGGTATAAAGTCATATTGTCAACATTAAGTTTGCTCATGGCCTTTAAAAATCTGTGAGAACATGTTCCACACCTTGAGTTGGGGAATAAAAGCAGAAAGTTATCCATGTGCATGTTCCACTGCTCCTCTGAGGCCACAAATGTTTATTATAAAAATGCACATTAAACCATAAATGAACATTGTGTTTTACACAGTGAGAAATATTCCCATTTCAAAAAGCTTACCAACAAATGATCCAGCCCTCTAAACTCCTAACTGAATGCTCTCAATTTAACCAAAGTGTTACTTCTCTGTAAACATCTGCAAGACTAAGCTATAAATCTGAAAAGAACAGAGCAGTCAAGAAATGTTGAAGAGATTATTAATGAAAGATGAAACTAACTCCTCTGCCTGAAGATGAAGGTTTTAAAGAAGGATTTGAAGGGGAACAAGGAAGACTCCTGGCAGACAAGAAGAAGAATTTTCCAGGTCTATGAGCAGCTCTGGAAAGGCAGGATGCTGACAGTGACAGGAGGGAAGAAAGGCAGTGGTAAGGTCAAAGGGCTAAGGAGACCGTGGGGAGTTGCAGGGTGAGGAAGGAGAAACAAGAGCATAAAAGCAGGTGAAGGGAAATGAAACTTCTTTTTTTATTATTTAGCTACGCTATTATTGAATCAAGTTGACAGGTGTGGCAGTTAACGTACCCCAGGCCTTAAAGTCCTGGAACAGTTTGGAGCAGTTGGTTTGACTGGCCCCCAAGAGCTGTGTGTCACTAAAAACACATCACGTGCCAACTTGGGGCATGCTGCCCATGCCCAGAGGAGTGGAGAGGAGGGACGCAGTCAGCCTTGTTACAAGCTCTGGAGATGCCCCATTTCTCTTTTGCACTGAATACAGAATCCCACCCTGTGTCTCCATTCCAGTGTTGAAAGTCCGTGCTGGGATTAGCAGGAGCTACCTGCGAGATGGCTGCTCCTGCTGCACCTACAACCCCCCCTGAGCATGAGCCCAGGGAGATGGCTCCCACCCACAAGAGTCACACCTCGCCCAGAGACCAGAAGTCACTTCTGCACTGCGCGATACGGCCACTAATCTCACACCACCCACAGCCAAGTGAAAAACACATTTTTCATCCCTCCCTGGCTAGTATCATCAGGGTTGTCTCAACAACCAAATGGCCGCTAATTTCTCTTTATGGTAACAGAAAATGAGCATTCCTAACAGCACCTTCGATTTCTCCCCACATTCTTGGTGCCCATGTGTGGCAGGTACGGCCTCTCCAACAGACAAAACCGGGTGGGCCAGAACAGCTTGCAACAAACTGCACCTGAGGGTGATTAACTGGCTCCTCAGGGTCTAGACCCTCAGCCTGTTTTGTCTGGGCTTGCCCCTCAGCCAGTTAGAATGACCACAGACCACCCCTGACTACAGTATAAATGGAGCCCTTTTCTGTTCTTTGCAGAGCAGAAGGCCTGGCAGTTGGACTCCCCTTGGACAGGCCAGCCAAAGGTACTTCCCTGGATTGAGCAAATCTCCATGGATGGATTGACCCTCACCGCCTTGCTGAGTGATAAGTTTGGGCACTCGTGTGGGAGGTTTCCCCTTTAGTAGCAAGCGCATGCCCATTTTGGTTTGTTTTTCGTCCAAGTTTAGCAATTAATTATGCAGTAGATGTATTCCCAATGGACATCCAAACTTGTGTTTTGTCATTAGGAGTGCTGGGTCAACAAACCCACACTTGATAGCTGTTGCTGTCTGTTTTGTGGGTGCCTCCGTGACACCATGGATAAAAGTAAATTCTCTGCAACACTAGCCAAAATACAATAAAGGTATTTCGGAGCATTTACTGTGTATTTATCTGAGCCCAGTGAAAAGAATGGGAAACAGCTGTACAGTATCTATTTGATCACGTGGAACATCTGGTAAGTTAAAACTCTGTCAGGCTGTGCTAAGCCCACACTTGCTGACAGTATAAACTTATTTAAATGTGAAGGTAAAACCTTCACATCTGCTGCATATTGTTTCTCTTTTTCTTAAGTTATTTTCACAAATATGGCACCACTTCAGCTCTATGGGCATAAATCTGGGTTATTTGATGATTATCAGATCTTTCTTGTTACAAGACAAATGCCACAGCTGCACTATGAGTGAAGCTGTGACTAGAAAAAAAAAAAGGAGTTAAAATAGATTATGGGAACCAAAGCTTAATTTAGAGCATGAAAAATGTCCATAAAACTTCAGTGGCAAAAATGTTCAATTTCTAGGCCAAATCCTGTAAATCCTATTCAGTTCTTAGTGTGGTTAAACCTTTGCAGAAATCAAAGAGCTGTATCTGCCTTTACAGAACATTTCACACAGTTACAGCATGCGCAGTAGCCATTCACGCAGCCGCTCACGGCATGTCTGCAGCCTTTTGGAAGGGACAGAAGTTTGAAAGGGACATTTCAGAAAGGCATTCAAGTATTGATTTTTATTCTCCATCTGTGATACTACAGACATACAACCGCTTTGAGCCATAGTCCAGGTCTCTCACCTCCTGATTTTCTCTATGCCCTTCCTGTCTACTAGTCAGTCCCAACTTGAATTCACTGTTCTTGAACATGACACTGAGAACCACGTAGAGGATGACTCTCACAAGGGTCACATAGTGGAAACTCAAGGCAGTACTATTGGCAAATCCTTACACTCTTCAAGCTGATGAACTAGTAGCTTAGAATAAACATCTTAGCTCTGAGTTCCAAAGAGTCTTGTTTTGCATTCAATTTCATCTAGTTTCATCTATAGTACATTGATGGCTCCTGCCTTCAAGGCCACTCAGGTTCCTCCTCTGTGGCATCCAGTGTGGTACCGATAATGTCTCCTGTCTTTCTGTCATCAGCAAATCTTATGACCTAGATATCTTCTGGTGGAAACATCTGGACAAACACCACTACCTTATTTTAACACAAAGATATACTATCTCAAAAATTTGGGTTAGTGCTATAGAAGAAAAAAGTTTTCAAATAAGACCTAAGGAACTCCACCAGCAACGTCTGCTTTCAACTATATCTCTTATTTCCTCCTCAGCCAGTTTCTTACTCATCTCACAAATTCTGTTCTGATCATCATTCTCCCCAGCATAACCAGTAACTTCTCTTGTGTGGCATTGCTGGAGCTCCGTTAACAAGCAAGGAGGCAGAATACTTAGGTTCAGGCTCTTGTGTGCTATTTACGCAATTCACAGCACATTATCACTGGATAAAACTCAGAAATAAATTAGAGACTGTACCATCTTCTGCTAAGATGACTCTAGCACTTTTTCCATTCTGTGGCCCAAGTTCAATCAGAGGAGTAAAGGAGCACCTCCTCACCGTAATCTCATCCGTTGTATGAATGAATGCTCAGCAACTTTCTTGCTCAGAAGACTTTCTTGGGAAGTCTTCTGATCGCAGTGTCACACTTGCAGAATATTTGGACATCACTTGAAACAGCTGAAGAAGTCACCTGAGCCACCAGTCACATTCTGTGCCAGGCTCAATACCAATCACCAGGCAAGTTTCAAATCCACAGCACAGACTGAAGCCTTTAAGAACTTACATAGAGTTTAAACACTTCTCTGTTTACTATCTGAATGGTATTAGACCTTAACCAGGACTAGGGGTCCATGAACTGAGGGATCGAGTTCCCAGAACTCTAACTGGAAGATTCCAAATGTGGGCAAAAGGAAGGGTTTTCACACCTAGCAGTAAGTCAAACTTAGAGATTTTCAACACCTTCAAGTATGGTGTTAAAAGGTCTACAGATCATAAATAGAAAATATAAATATAAATAGAAATAATTAGAAAAATGAAAAACCGTTTTTACATTTTAATAGAATCAAAAAAAGGTGAACTTTACAGAAATGCACAAGTACTTACACTAAACATGTCAGATAAATAATTTTGTTTCAGAAAAGAGTATTTACTAAATTGTGTTATATAAAGTATTTTTATGTAACAAAGTATATACTTAGGGGTGACTGGTTATTGAATTATATAGTGGCTCTGTTAAAAAGCACTGACTACCAAAGTACAATGTTTGAAATATCAAAAAGGAAATAGTTCACATAAAAGACTAAGAGTCTGGAAAATTTGTTTTTTCCATGTATCAAGCCTTGCCAAGGGAGAACAAAAAGCATATAAAACCACAAAAAATTGCCTCTCTCAAAACAGAATGCAGCCAAAGAGTCTTTTTTAAAAAAATAGAAAGAGGAAAATCATACCATTCAGCTTGAGACACTGAATGCCAAATTTCTGTATGGAAACATTTTCGCTGAGTTATAAATAGCTGGAAATTCAAGTTTATTACAGAAAATCCTAGTAACCCTTAATTAGAGCAGTATAATCTTCTTAAGATAACCATAAATGTAATCAAATTTAATAACCACTCTTTTTTTAAGCTCTGTCACTGCCCCACTAACTCTAGTAAAGGTGCTGAGGTTCCCTCAGCCTTCTGATTTTTATTCCACGCAGCTCATTCATGTGTGTATTAATAGCACCGGCAAATATTACCCAGAGCTGCACAAAAGTAACTGAAAGGACCCGAAAGTGAGGAAGAATAATCTGGAGGTTCAGGTCTTTTCAAACTTTCTAAGCAGAAATGAAGTTCTGCTTTCCTTTTCCACAAGGTGGTGTTCTGGCACAGAGGACAACTGAACAAAGTAGGTCTATCTTGTACAAGGAAGAATTATTCAGAAGAGCAGTTTTAAACAAGGATCAACAGGGAGGTGGCATTGTAAGTCTATGCGTATATGTGCAGTGACATGGACAAATGCCCAAAAAGTGGGAGAAGGCTCTAAGATAAACAATACGATTGCTGGAAGCAGAACAAAGAAAACAGTGGTCAATCTTCTGAACACATCAATGTCTCTAAACTTTACAAGACATAGAGCAAATAAACAGGAAGAAACTAAAATCTTAGTACATAATCAAATAATGATCGAAGTGGTATTGCAGCGACTTGTTTATATAACTTACACTACTGGAAGGCAGATGTAAAACATATTCATTCCCAAGTTAACTAGGGGGGAAATGGAGAAGATTCACCTGTGAGATATATATATAATATATACAGATATTCAGAAAACAGTAGGATACAACTGGTGAATATCCCTCAGTAAACAAAAACTGAGTATTTGTCCTAGAACTTCTGCCACATGCTGTGGACATGACCAGAGCATCACTGGGACAACAGTAGCCAGGAACCGGCCATGACCCACAAGCAGCAAAAAACTTCATCAGCCCTTGAGAGGCTTTCGTTAAGTAAATTGTTTTTACGGTATCATGCATATTCATGACATAAATGACAACATAGAAATACCACAAACAAAGCAGCTAAAAGTGCTTTAGACAACAGGACTGGAACTGAAAATTCCATTGGCATACTACAGGAATAAATACGACGCATTTCAACAAAAGCAATACCTAACACAACACCTACGACTATCCTTATTGTATCTGATGATGATTGACTAATTAGGAGAATTTTTGCATGTTGTCCTTTACAAATTCTATCATGCTTATTTCTCCATTTTAATAATTCTGACCCCCCTAAAAAAAGATTTTTGTAAAATATAAGATAGGGAGAGTACAGTTACACAGAAAAGGACTGCGATATGAAAACGAATAACAAACTGAATATGAATCAATAATATCATGCTCTAAAGAAAAAAAAAAGTAATACAATGAAATGGCAAATCTAATTCTAGACTATAAACAGGGATGTCATACATAAAACAGTAGACTGCCACTTAATGAGGAGGAATATTGTGTCTAGTTTTGGACTTCCTACTTCAAAAAATAATTCAATCAACTGCAGATCATCCATAGGAGGGTAAAATATAAAATGCAAGTAAGTAATTACAGAATGAAATCAGTTAAATGCAGAGTTAACTTACCTGGAATAAATTAAATAATCACTGAGGTCAGGAGGGACCTCTGGAGACCATATAGTTTAAGCATCCCTGCTCAGAGCACAGTCAACTAAAGCAGATTGCCCTCAACCATGTTCAGTCAGGTCTTGAGTAGCTCCAAGGATGGAGATTCTTGGGCAACCTGTTCCAGTGCTGGCCACCCTCACAGTAAAAAATACTTCTCTGATCTTTAAATGGAATTTATTGTACTTTAGTTTGTGTCCATTGCCTCTTGTCCTGTCAGTGACTTTGTCTTCTTTATTCACTCCACTAGATGTTTGTACATATTGGTAAGATCACCCTGAGCTTTCTTTTTTCCAGGCTAAATACTCCCAGGTCTCTCAGCATCTCCTCGTATGAAAGACGCTCCAATTCATTAAGCATCTTCATGGCCCTTTGCTGGATCTGATCCAGTATGTCTATGTCTCTCTTATACTGGGGATTAAACCTACAGGTATTACTTTAGTCCACCTCTTCAAATTTAATTTGAATGTGCTTACAACTTTTATTAGAAGGTTGTGTGAGCTCCTGAGAGAGTAGTGATTTACATACATCAGGAGATTACCTGAACCAACTGAGAATTCACTGTAGGGTTTTCTACTGTAAAGTAATAGCTCTAACATTTCTACTATCAGTTCCATTACTTATTAAATTCCAAAAAAATCTGCTAGTACACTTATTAAACTGTTACAGGGCTGTTTGCAATCTGAGTCATTCACATGAAAATAGAAGAAATATGATTTTAAACACAGAGGAATTCAACTAAACTATAAATAATGCTACACTATAAATAAAAATGCTGTTGGAGTGGCCTGTTGTTTGATTTAATCCTGTTTACAAAGAGTAATTTAATGGTAAAGACAAAGGTCATAAAGTGCAAATAATATAAACTAACAAACAGTGAGAAAAAAATATGACTTTTATTTAGAAACTAGAAATTAATATGTTGTAAAACTAATTCTATGAAGTGAGCAATATTCTGATGAACTGACAGTTCAAAAGGTAACAAATGATGTTAATAGGGAATGCTCCAGAGATTGTAAAAAAACATTGCTGTATTAATAATAATATTCTTACACGAAACTACAAAATTCAAGCCACTCTTAACAACACTACTCATACACATACAGTTATAAATATAAAAAAGCAAAATTCCATCTATACATTACTATTCCTTTTGGAAATCCTTTAGAATAGGTCTTCCAAAGCTACAGAAGATGAGGTTTAAGAGTGGTATTCAGCTCAAGGTTCAGAAACCTCTGCTCATTCCTGCTGTTTAAATGTATGTACCTGGAGTCATTTTAGATGGCTTAAGGGTTCTGGCCTCCAAGTGCTGCTCAGGAAGGACATAAGTCCCACTTTGCTCACTTACTATACATCTCATTTCAAATCTATCAAGATGTCTGTACACCGCAGGGCATCTTAAATGGCACTAGACACATCTGTTAGGCAACTGAACCGAGCTTCTAAATGGTTCACCCCATGCAGGTGTCTAAAGG
Organism: Eurystomus gularis; assembly: GCA_013400335.1. NCBI lineage: Eukaryota > Metazoa > Chordata > Aves > Coraciiformes > Coraciidae > Eurystomus > Eurystomus gularis. The sequence goes on along the minus strand of VZZY01025657.1, from coordinate 57,930 downwards.
CATGCTGGATGTCTAAATTCCCACTGCAGCTGAAGGAGCTTTATTTAATATGGCTGGTGGAGCTAAAAGTGTAATTCGGGTCATGCTAAGGTTCACACCTAGTGGCTGATTATTTCAGCCACCAGATTTGTGTAACTGCTTGGGGACTGAATGCCACTCCAGAAGGAAACTGGTCTCTGGTGCATTTTGCAATGCACAGGATATGCCTACCCCCATAAAGACATCTCCTATATCCCTGCTGTTTCAAATGGCACTAGATAGCTATGGTTAGTCAACTGAGTCCTGTCCTAGGTCCGCACTGGCTCCCACAGGAACTTCAGCTGCTGTAGACACCTACTTATGTCTTAATTCAGATGTCTTAATCCTAAACAGGCATCTGTGTCAAATGAACTATATATCATCTAATGAGTTATCAAGATAAATCAGAGGAACTTCTTTTGAGATCCTCCAAGAGCTCTGTAGGCAATGTGTTCTATTAGTCACTCTAAATTAAGTATTCACCCTTCCTTGCTGAAATGATTCCCAGTCCATCCTGCTGATACATTTCATCTTTGCCTATAAACTCTTCCCCACTAAAAAAAATGGAATACAGATAAATACATAGGAAAGAGGAATTAACATTACCCTTTGTAACAGATTATTTCAATCCAAAATAAACTGTCGGCAGCTGATACCCTCAGCAACAATTTTCCAGGTATATGAAAAGCACGGATATTTAAGCAGCATCAGACCAATTAAGAGGATTCTAATTCCTGTTTCAGAGCATATCTTTGGAGCAACTGGTGTGATTTCTGTTCTCCAGCCCAAGCCCTCCATTAGAAGCAATTCAGATCAACTGAATTCTTGCCTCCCTGTTTTCCTGTAACTCCTCCATATTCACAGTGACCCAGACCTTGACCCAGGGACTCACTTTCCAGTTTGACCTTGGACCCCTCTCATCACTATGGACCTGCCTGATGGTCACTGGGCTGCATGGCCAACCCTCATTACCATTACTGGACCAAATAATGATCTTGACTCACTGACCTGCACTCCCAGCTCTAACCTTCGACCTCCCTTATTACCACAAACTTGCCTAATGACCTGGACTCTCGCTGGCTACCACCTCTAGGCCTAACCTGCTCACCTCACTCAGCTGCTATGGGACTAGGCCCTAGCTGTCAGCTACCCACCTTAGGGAGCTGCTGGCCTCACTGCTCCCTGACAATCAAACTGAGAGAAATTTCTTATTCTAGAGTTCATTGCAATATCTGATCCTCGCTTCCTAACATCCAGTTCAGATCTGTACTCCTACAGTACTTCTTTACCCCAAGACATACATGCTGTGAGTGGAATGCAGCCAATTTCTCCCCCTCTTTGCTCCTTTCTATCAGCTGTACCTAAGAAGAAAGTGCAGTAGTGGCTAGCAATGTCAGTAGAAGCTTTGTTGACGGAGGCCAGTAATATCACATGCTCTGGATTAGAGCAGCAGCAGGCATGAGCTACGTCTGAAAGTTAGTGCTTTGCACATTAACTCTCTCTGATCCTGCTGCACCATCTCCTTACTGTCCTGGTTCGGCCAGGACAGGGTTAATTTGGTGCAGCCAGGCTATTCTATATCGTGCTGACATCATGCCCCGGGGCCAGTTCCGGTTTGGGGCCAGTTCCGGGTTCAGTGGTTCGGCGCGGGCGTGTGTGATCGCTCTGTCANGAGCCGCCGCGGCTTTACTAAACCGCCACACTTACCCAGTGGAGGCTACAACTACCAGATGCTATGAGAGTAATCCCAAAGCATATTGCCTTGTTCAAGCAACAAACAAGGGCTTGAGGAGAAAAAATACACCAAAATCCAGCTAACAGTAACAGAGCTCTCATACACAAATAGAACTCCACTCATATAAGAGAAAACTGAGGCACGATACGCAGTTCTGCTAAATCACCTACTGCACAGAGAATCACCAGAGGGGTTCTGAGTGTGCAAACCAATTTCACAGCACACTACCTCCCAGGTCTCAGCAAAATGTAACAAGATGTAGCAAATCAAATAAGCAACTCCTTTCTATATAAAAGGACATTTCTTTCAGGCCAAAGACAAAATAGCATATTTTCCAAAAGAGCCACAGAGTTAATAAATCAATATAATCTATGTCTGCAGGAGTCTAACAGAGGAAGTAAGAGAAGGAATTCCTCACTTCTCAAACTGTTTTCCTTTATACTAGATCAGAAGAGGTCAACTCTCACATATTTTGTGTGAAACACCTGCTGAATATTGTTTTCTACGATTTGGAGTTTACCGTTTCACTCACAGTGGATGTGCTTAGCTGCTCCAAGATGCAAACAAAACCTGCAGCTGCCTCCAGCGTATCATTTGCCTTGTATAACCAATGCAAGTGAACTTGGCTTGAACTATGAACATAGACTGAAACCCCAGCTCTTTCCATTTTGTTTAACTGAAAGAGTAGTCATATATTTGAATACTGTTTGGAGGTGTCTACTTTCATTTATATTTTACAGGCATAAGAATAAGCTCTAATAGTTTCTTAATAAATTTTCAAATATTTGAAAGGATGGAAGTTGTCTTCTGTTGAACTTTTCATACCACATCAAAGACAAAATTGACATTCATGCTTAGACTACTGATTTTCCCCTTTTGTGAGGAAGTGCCGAGTTCAGAAGTAAGAAACAGGCTTAAAGATTCCTCATTGTTTTTTTATCATACAGTGGGTTTGGAATGCATTTTGAAACTGCTGCTCTTAGTCAAACAAATTAAAGGGATTACCATACTGATCTTACAACAATATTATCCTGTATTTCTTTATGACCTCAGTTTCTTCATATTCTAGATTTGCTTCTTGTTCTCTCCATTACTTCAAGACAACACAGAATGTAACAGTATTTCTTCCAAGACTGAAGAGCTGCACTGAACTACTACACTGAGCACATGTTTTTCCCGGTACCGGTATACAAAACCATGAATTTCTAGCCTGTTTAACCGAGCTTCAGTTTTTATTAAGTCCTTGCTTTGTAATTTTTCAAGTTCCGGTTTGGGGCCAGTTCCGGGTTCAAAGCACAGACACAGTGAAATGACGGAACACAACTTATGCAGTGGTTTTATCTCAGGTACACAGTAATGGCTATGCTGGATAGAAAATGAAGTAGAGCTGTATTCCTCACCTTAAAAAATGATAAAGAGCACAATCTATTAAGGCTACCTACTCAAAACATAAACATTTAGGAAGAAAGATACATAATATCATTATTACCTAAAATATAATTACTAATCTTATCTAAAATAGTAGAAATAAATATTTAGTGGAAATACAGACATATAAATAACAACATTCCAGATTTATTATTAATTTACATATTGTATTATTTTTTAATCTTATTGTTCTTCAAGTATTTTGATATCTCAATTTAAACAAAGCCCATGAAAGCTTACTGCAAAATATGTACAAAAATTATGATGATGTGAAGATAGTTACAGACCCCTAGAAGCCTTTCTCCTTAGTAAGCAAAGGTAAGAAATGTGAACATTTGAATTGCATAAAGTCACTCATCTTAAATTGTGATCATCAATATCATGACGGCCCGTGCTACATTGTAACTACACTGCCAAGAACAATGACTTACTATGTCAGTAGAGAGTCACACAAACATTTTTGGTGGTCATGGCTTAAAACTTGTTGAATGCAAGCTCCAGTGGATCAGAAAATTCCACAGGCAGACACAGTCTACCAAAACTGCTGTTCTGCCAGTCCTGCAAAAAGGAAATCTGAGGAACAGGGGACTGATGTCTAACAGAAGGAGCAGCTAGTTCTAAGAGCAACTGCAAACCACGTCAATTTCTCTGCCACAATGTTGGATGCTCTAAAAAAAAAAGTAGCATTACAGGACAAACACTCAGACTGATAAAATCAAGCCCAAAGACTGTCCACAAACTTTGAAAATGAAGAAATTGCTTCTTTAATATTCATGTCTGTACCTTACATACAATCATTCACAGCGTGACAGAACAAAACATAAGCCAAATCTGTTAAAAAAACCAGTCTCCTGGATGAGTCTGAACTTTCTGAATTATTGCTGATCACTTGACATGCCATCTTCTAAAAAACATTTGTTGCTATTTTCAACAAAGGTAAAGCACAAGGAATTGCGGGTTTGAATACAAGTGTCAATTACAGCTAACAGTTTATGCAACCCAAAAGCAGACAGAGGAGCTGTAGTCACAGATAATTTTGGATAACTTGCAAAAATAATGATGAAGGGAATGTATTACTAGAGTCACATGATAGCAGAGGCATAGACAACCACAGCTAGACTTCTGTTGCAATGGAATCATTAATAATAAAAAGCACTAGAGGCCTCTGTTGTTAGTAAGAGGCTAACACAGCCAGTCACTTTAGCAAAAATTTAAAAATGTATTTTCAGGACATGGTGTATACATTACCTTTTTCTGTTTCCCTAAATGCTTCCCTTGGCTAACAAGCAGCATTTCTCCATTAACCAAGTTGATTTGCAGCCAACTCACTTTCATCCATACCCCTATCTTGGTCAAATCCTGGAAAAGCAATCATACTCTGCCATCTGGGCTGGATGAAAAGGATACAGAGAACTGAGATCAACAGCATACTGATGACACAGGAGCCAAAACCTCCCACACTTTCCTTTACTATTATTTACAGTAATAGTATTATGGTGTGTATGGTGTTTTACAGGCAAGACTGAAGACAGAATTCTAGAAGGAAGAAAGAGCGGTGTTTTTCCACACACAGTGAAAATGCAGAGGCATGATCATCCTTAAAGGACCAACATGTGAAAGTAATTTGCCCTTTATAATGCTTTGGGGTATCAGTGAGGGGAAAAATGTATACATTGACAAGCCAGTCCATACACCCTATCAGATAAGTCTCTTTAAATACCTCATTGTCAATAAAAGTGAGTTATACACAAATCTTTAAGTACTCAAGTAAAAAGTTGGAAGTAAATCAACTATTCTCAATTATTATTGTCATCAAAATCACCTTCTGTGTCCAAAGGCAGTGCCTAAAAGATCAAGGAAATCTTTAATTCAAGTACAGCTGGCCCACCACTATGTTTTCCATAGCTCTGTTCCCAAAAGACACTGATAAAAGTGACAGTAGTTTAATGGTTATTTATTTAGCCACTGTTGGCAACTCATCCTTCAGGAGAATTGAAAATTTATCAAGCTCTTTAGAAAAAATAACATCTGCAAAGTGTTACTATAATAATTTCCCAATAGTAGGAAGGAAATTATGGTATCTTGAACACTACACCATTCTTGATGTTATAAAAATGTTCCATTTTCACAATGGAATCAGTCAAATGTGAGTGTATTTAAAGAACATAATTTTCCACCCATTTAACTCATAATAACTAAAGCTATTGAAAATTTTCGTTATAAGAAATTTAGAAAAAGACAAATACAATGCCTTATTTTAAAGATAAACATTTTTAAAACTTATACATTTTCATGAGGTTATTAAAACGTACTCATATTATAATAATATGTCACAGCTTTTGCTGAACCAGTTAAATTTCTGATTTATTACATTAGATAGCAATGTAATAAGATTTTAACATGATCTAATCATGCCAAATTTGAAAACAGTGGAGTGGAACAAGCAGAAGAAAATGGACAAGTACAGAAGAAACTATGACAAAGACAAAAACAAAATGGGATCATATCACTTCAGTCTATTTGAGAAGATTAAGGGTTGTTGTGGCAACATGAATCATGAGATTTCCTACTTTCTTCTCCCTTCCATTTCTAGACTTTGCAAATTTAGGAATATTTTTTTCAGCCTCCACATTCTGGATAGTAAGTTGCACAACAGATGAGAAAGAAATGTGCGTTGTTGTGAAACTGATAATAAGAAGTGGGTCAGTGTTAACTAAGCATGAAATCGGTAAAAAAAAATCTATCAGCATTGCCATTAGCTGTACTTTCATTTTACTGTGACACAGAATCTTGACCAAAGGATTGTTCTAAACTCTGACAATAGGTAATACCACTTAGGGAGGGACTAAAGGGCAATCCAGCCGTACCACTCACTAAGCTCAAAATGTCCTGAAATGTTCTTAATGGCAAGATTCAATTGGACTTTAAGACACTGAACTTAGGTATCTACACACCTATGTCTACAGGTGTGTTACATATCCCAGCACAGTGAATTTATACATTCACACATAATGTCTTAAGGTTCCCTAAACACAGCATGTAGGGGACAGGACCTGTGCCTTTTTTTGGCTGCTGCAGGTAAAGTAAGATATTACTGGGCATCTTAAATGGCATCAGCAATGAAGTGTGGTCACTTCTCAGCACTGTCAGCAATGGCCAAAAAATTACATATGAAACAACGCAGCCAAGCAGGAAGGGTACAAGTCAGATTGATAATTACAGGCACCTAGTGCATTTCAGATGCATCCCACTTGACTTCCAGCTATCCCATCAAAGGGCACAGATCTCCTATAAATCCTGTTTGATATCTGCCAACCCTATGAGCCATCTCAGCTACCCTAGGGCATCTCACAGCACCAGATAACTGTGTTTAGGTAACTGCATCAAGTCCTAAATATTAAAAACCAGCAGAGATACAAAAGACAATTTTCAATCACCAGTTGATTCCTCTCTGTACAGCCAACAGCCAGCTGGCTCAGTAGCTTAACTTTCTGTCTTCTTCATAACATTCAGGCAACAGTGAGACACGGCAAGGCCAAGGACCTTGCCTATCCTCTCTCTTCTCTTTCCTCAGTAAATACTTCACACAAGCTGTTTTGCTTTATATGAAGCCAACATACAATTCAATTCAAATTATGTTTCCAGGCTTTTAAAAATTCAGCTGCGATCAGCTGTGGATTCTGTTAAATCTTTTTCCTAATCCCAGTGTTCCACATGATATACCTTCATTACTTAACTTGCTCCCCCATTTCTCACATACTAACACCTATATTTAATCTCATCTGAACTACTTGCATTAAAAGTAAACCCTAAAGCCACATACAGTTCCTTTCCAGATGCTGCTGTTGAATTATTTCCCTGTGGGTTTCACCTAACATTCCACCAATGTCCTCTGGCACTTCAGTCCACACATCTCATGCATTCAAAGCCTTTAAACTTTTTTTTCCAAGAAACTCATAAACTAACACCTTTATTCCCATAGAAAACAGCTAACATCTGTGGACAAAAAAACCAGCCAAACAAAGAAGAAATGTCTACCAAGCACAGTTTTTTTACCAATGCACCTTTTAGCAGTTTTTGCATGTAATAAATCTGGGGGTTTTTCTCACAAGAGCTGTTAAGAATCACTATCATAAGTATATTCAATACAAATAACAAATTCAAATGTAGTATAACAACTGGAGTAACTTTCATTCATTTACATCAAAGCATGTAATACATCTCTATTTAACAAGGGAATTATCTAAAGGTAACATCAGCTACAACAACATTCTGACAGTAAGCATAATTTCCTTTTTATTGCCTGTAGCATCTTTATGATCTTTTGTAACACTAGAATTTTGCCCCAAACTATGATTGAAATCTTCGCCATCAACAATTATGCCTAACTCAGTAAAGTCTGAGAAGTCATGAGTTGATTACTTCCAACTTTAATAACTTAAGATTGAAAAGCAGCCTTTAAAAGTACCCCTGAAAGTATTTTCCTGAAATGTAAATCATGCATTTTTCAGTTTTCCAATTCCTTTGGAGTGAGAGATTGATTAAAAAAACAGAGTCACAAAAATAAAGCATGTATCTGATTAATAATCCCATATTTAATAAACTATTATTTATTAAAACTTATGTCACTATCAACATATTACAAGATATCTCCATTGTACTACTTAAAGTGCATTTCTGCCCCAAAAGGGCTATGTAAGTGTACATTTGATATAGTAGTAATAAAATACTTCCCTTTTGCTGAAAAGCAAAACTGCTGAATTAGCTTTACTGGTATTTAGCACATATGAAAAGCATGATTTTGATCATGAAGCTTCAGGCCTCATATTACACGCTCTTATCTCAGAAATTCCAGATCAGTCAATAAACCAACTTTTCTTGGAATTTCAATATTCTGATGAGTTTTTCCGTGTGCCAGAAGACAGATGGATTAGATAGCCAAAGAAAATCTTTTTCCTATGTATCTGTGCCTGATAGCTTTTTATTCGCATTCTTACAATTTATATTTTTCTGTTCCAGTATTTTCTGAGGTTCAGTTAACTGATGAGCCTTAGTGAGTGCACAGTACTTCATTACACTGTATGTCACGGCCCACATCTGCATTATGACGTGCGTTGGCACACATTGTAAGGTGGTACGCATTCCCCAGCGAGTTCACAATACCACATGCCATCTTTAGTACACACTTCTCTTTCATACTTCATCTATCTTTTTAAATACACATTTGGGAGAAAAGAAGAATGCTAAAGAAAATATTTCACCTTTGTTAAATGATTGAGAGAGCTAAACAAAAGAAGAGAATTCAGTGCAGCCTGGGGTACTAAACAGCTACTTTTCTGAAGTCCTCCATAGTTTCTTTAAACATAACTCCTTCCATATTTGGGACATCAAAGGATCTTAATAACATTCAATTCCTAAAATTTCAGAGAATCATCACCTTGGTTAAAGGTCTCAAATATTTATGTTGGGCAAGAGCAGAGAGTGACAAGAACTCACTTCTGCTTTATCTCTGGACTGTACCTACACTGCACCATTTTCTCATTGCATGATATTCACATAGAAACTGAAATTCAAACACACACTTTCATAAACAAATGAATCTTCTAACACAGATGCTGCAAGATTTGGAGCTACCTTCTTCCTCTGAAAGACCAAAACCATTAAAACAGAGAGAAAATAAGTGTAACTTCATTCTAGCTACCCAGCATTTCATCTTTAAGCCAAGTCTAAGTGAAAAAGCAAATAACTTGTCATATAAGCCACTACAGAGATGACTGTTACTAGTATTTATTAGTCATCTTGTCAGACAATTCAAAGATAGAAAATTGGATTAATTAAGAGCAGTAAATATTTTGCTATATTTTGCTTCACTACCAGACCAACTGGTAAGCTTTACAGTAGTCTTATAAGGAACCTGTGAGATTTCCTTACCCAAAGTAGAAGCTAGAAGATCCACAAATTGTAAATAAAATCCTTATTAAAACCTGAGATGCAGTATTCCCATTTATTTCAGTAGGAATTAAATTTGGATCTAGTTGATCTTAGGCAAGTCACTTACATTCATTCTCAGCCAAGGCAATGAGAAAATTAATTATCTCAAGATGTATGAATTTTAAAATGATTATTTGACACATGGAGTATCTGAAATTAATCTTTTTCCTTGAGCTGGCAAGAGGAAATGAACATCACTGTGCCCACATGTAGGCTTTGAAGGAGGTGGAGGTGGGACAAGTCAAAAAAGGGATCTCATCAAAAAGCAGATGTTGGGTCTGAGTAGAAATTTCCTGTGCATTTTTTTAATTCCCAAATTTGCAGAGCAAGATCTGTAAAACCCTTTACAACATTTCCAGCTGTATTATAAAGTTCTAAACCCACATAATAATCCCAGTGTATCATAAATCTGTATCAACCAAAAAGCTCCTGTTATCTTTCCACTATTTACAATCCAATGGCACAAAAGAACGAAAAACAGTGACTCCGTTTAGGTCAAACTTACACTTTATTATCAGCCTCTTAAGTTCTAACATCCTGTTTGGCACCTTTAGCAAACCACCTACTTAGCCTTTTTGGACTTTCTCTCCTCAACAATTTATCCACCAATGTTCTTGAGTACTTACTCTGCAGCATAAAGAATACCTGGCTGGAAAAACTGGCATGAGTTTACGGACTGGACCTTCTAAAGAGGAAACTCCTCTTGACTTCAAAGAAAATTTTGGAAGGAGGTCAGCACCGAACTCTCTCTACTCCTGTTAAAGTCAGTGGGATTCGTTTTTGTGTTTTATTTACTACCTTCAGTGTCAGCAAGTATCAAATGTCATGTATCATCTCCAAAGTCATCAAGAAAAGATACAGTATACTGATACAAAGTTAATAGTTTATCATTTAATTCTAAATTATAGTTATAGTAGTCCTTTCTACTTCATCCTTCTTAATAACTTTGTATGCTTTACATCTTATGAATATTAAAAAAATGTTGCTTGAGAATCTGCAACAAAACAAAGAAAGTCCCATTCTTGTGATGTATTCATCAAGAAAAAGATCCATCTACTGAGTTCTGTATTTGCAAGGCCTCTACATGTGGCAAAATATGAAGGGCTGGAAATCAGGAATTTCGAAGTCTCTTAGTGATCAGTTATTTAGTCTTAAATTACATGAAAGACAACATAAAATTTAAATACCTTGGAAGTTCAGGCTGAAAACACCGAGTGAGGTAAGAATGGTGGATAAAGGAGAGAGAGAAAAAACAAGGATACAAGATCTTTGCCCCATGAAATTAATATGCTTTCTCTATACTAATTTAATTAAGTATCTTTAACTAATATCATCCTTTTAAAAAGTCAAGAAACAAGAATTCTGCAATGTAAAGTTCAGGATATCTACCTTCTTTTCTCCCTATTAAAAGTACACCTAATATGCAATTTTCAGCAGATCAAAAAAAAAAAAAAAACCCAACCTGAATGCAAATTATGATGTATTTCTTGCAGGTTGTAATTGTCATAATAAATTCATGCATTTGCAATATTGTTGACAGTAATTTTTTACAGGACTTCCTAAACTGAATATATTAAATAAAAAAATAAAATAACCCAAAGAGTTATTTAAGGAGAGCCAGCAAATGTGAATTTGTTCCTGGACTATATAACTACATGGAGATAAAAAGAACATGAAATGCAGTATGTCTCAAGTCAGGTGCTCTGAGGTGTAGCTAAAAGATTAAAATAAACCAGCCATGCCTTCTCCTCCCAGGTAGCATAACACCATATGCCTCATTTTTTATGCTATAATTAGAATCGAGAAATCAACCATCAAATACAAGAAGTGGTTAAGACAAATATCCACAATTGTCATATGGACTGCAGTTCTCATTGTTATTCTTGAGTAACTTTAAAAACAAATTTGAGAGGTTTCTAGTATTTGTTTAAAACATGATAGTACACTGCAAAATATAAACTAGCAGATTAGAATTGAAAAAGTAAGCACACCTGTGTGGATCTCTTGATCCAAGGGTGTCCTGCAGTGAGGAGATGTCTGGGTATTTAGGCATGTAGCATATGAATCACTGCAAAGTAGGCACCGAAACAGGAGTTAGCTGTCTAAATTAGAGGATCCAAAAATTTCTTCATTATTATACATATTTAGCACATAGAATTTGTGCTCCTCTCTAGTTATAAAACAGACAATAATGTACATTGTACTTCCCAATCATAATATACTGAATGATCGTTAATAATTCTGGGCATTGCATTCCACATGACAGCCTAAATCTGTGACAGAAATCCTACAAGGTAACATAGCACACATCAGCGTTATTTCGGTAGATTTACACCTCCTAGAGTCACAGCCGTATGCAGCACAGCAAGAGACTAGAGATTTATTTTTTAATAATTTTTGCTTTGCTTGTGGTAGATGCAGGCATCTCTCATCAAACCATGTAACTCCTAATATACTCCTAATACATTACACTTCTCAGTATAACTAGCAAGGGGTACATTAAAACACAATGGTCTAAGAGAAAGATGCTCATTACTTAGCTATGTTTAGCCACTACCCTCTTGTAGAGTAGGATTTAAAGTGGCAGATGAATATTTACACTGAAGTTGACGCCCTGACCTTAATTCTGTTTTTTCCAAAGTATTGTAAGCCATGCAGCGTAATTAAAAACTTGGTTTGAAATTGTCTCCATTTTACATCATTTAAATGTCTAGTCCTCTATTTCTTATTATATAAACTTTAAAATTTCTGAAGAATCCAATACTTTTAACAACTATAGAAATAATATTGCATAATCCTCTTTCTAAACCTAAATCCTGCAGGTTATTCACCCCCCATTATTTTGATTAGAAAGACATTAAAGAATGTCACCACTTGATATGTAGCTTTTACATTTCTACTCTGTATTTAATAGACAGATTATAATTGTTTGTGTGTGGCAACATATTCCTTTATTTTAAGCAACTCTTTCTTCTTTCCTCCCTGCCTGCCCACCTTCCAGGTCTTAACACTAGATATCAAACAAATCAGCGTAATTTTACATTTTACCTCCATTTTACTGACCATTCCACTGATGCAAGACCTCGCTTGTCCCAGCTGGAATTCAGTTTCTTGAGCATGACTAACCAAAACTGAACAGCCTCAGATACAGTCTTTTGCAATGGCACTACATTTCTCTGTTTGACAGGAAATACTTGATCTGACATATCCAAGGACTTAATTTAACAGTTGTACTATATTGGTAGCTCACAGTCCTCCTATGACTTGTGAGTATTCCAAGGTTCTTTTTCTTCTTCAAGCTCTTCTAATCGATAACGTCACAGTTTCTAGCTTGGGTTATTAGTCTCAAAGTACCTAATCATTCTGTATCCTTGAATTTCGTCCCAGTCTTTTATACCACTTCTGTAGCCATCCAGCTCTTCCCTGCTGTGTTCTTAGCATATTCCTAATGCATTAAAATTCCATCCCAACCTACATGAAAACAACATGAAGTCTGTAGGCTGAGACCAATGTCAGTTGCTCTCAGACAAGCCAGAAGGTTCCTGTCCTCTTGCTAGCAGACAACCATCATCAGTAGATGAACAACCACCCATCCTCCCTGTTGCTCAGCCTGAGCTTTTAAGCACATTATAAATTCCAGTCAAGTGCTGTGAGTCACCCATCACCAGTAGCAACCTCCATCACTGTGGAGGCTCTGCCTCCACACCCTTTTGGTTCTAGGGACTTTGCACCCAACAGCAGATGGGCCCGCCACGCTCCAGTTCAGAAACACAAACTCCGGGGAGCACGGGTGATACTGTGGCCTTGCCAAAACACGTCACCCTACGATTTTACAACTTTTTCACACGCCGGATTATAACAGGCCAGAGGAGGCAGAGATGAGTGCATTTCTTTAACACTGCCCCATCCCCGCCCCCAGCGCCTCTGGAGGTGTCCGCCTCTGTGTCCACCACCAGCCAGATGGTTTAAACCAGCCGTGTTCTGAAGGAAGAGGGAAGGCCCAGCGGCGTGTGCCGCTGACCGAGACCCCCACGGCTCCGGGCGCGCCTTGGCACTCGGCGGTGGCCGGCGGGAGAGCCGGCAGGGGGGACAGGGCAAGGCGGCGGCGAGGGGGCGGCGG